>JAWWEW010000112.1:84263265-84296258 GCA_035583185.1 Anabacerthia variegaticeps | reverse complement strand
TCCGGACCTAAGCTGGAATAAAGGTATTTTTCTATCTTATCTCCAGGTTGTCTGTTTTGCAGGGTTTCAGGCATCAGTACAATGGAAACCAAGATATAGTACTGCCCTTGCACTTAGGAAAGGTGTTAGTTGGTTGGAAAGTGATAGTAAGTGACTGAAAAAAAGAGAAGTTTCAGTCAATCCAGGGAGGCATCCTTGAAGATGAATATTAACTATGTGTTCTGAAAGAGAAATGCCACTTCTACAGTGGAAGCCAATTAGCAGCTAAATGATTTGCTCCATTATTAAAACCATTCTTGAAAACGACAATTAGGAATCGTTACACACAGGCAGGCAATGTGAATGAAGAGACTAGATTAGCAGCTAAAATGCTGATTTACAAAGCCCCGAGAATGGTATCTTCTCCATAGAAGTTTAGGAGGAACTCCAGTGCCCTGAGATGCTGCACTTTGACTTGATGTGATAAACTGGGTAACCAAGAGGAGGCAAGAGGGCTCCTAAGTGAAAAGCTACTGCCAATGGACCCTCTTTTTGAGGTCAGGAAATTCTGAGTCAAAGTTTCCCCTGAAGCATGCAAAGATGACTGAGTATCATCCAGAACTGGGACACATAATCTTCACTTTGCAGCATTATGTAGTTTTGGGGAACTGGTAGGGTTGTCAGAGGATCCTGTCACAGCGGCAGGACCCCACCTCTGAAATGCCACAGTGGATCATCTGGGGACAGTAAACAAAAGGGTCAGACCTTTGAGGACTGGTTGGATGTTGTTATACTCCTGCAGTAAAAGCTGCCAGTCCCCCAGGTGGTCAAATCTGGAGTTTGAGTAAGCAAAGTAATACATAGGTGTGTGAGGGAGGAAAGAAGCCATGATAAGCAGTTGTTCCTCAGATCAACTCCAGAAAGAAAGCCACCAAGAGGATTGCATAAAACAAAGGACATAGCAAAAAGTTGAGAGATGGGTGGAAACACAGGGACGGTATTGCTGGAGACCTGGAGCAGCTGCTTAAAGGGACGGTAATCAAAGACCTGATCCTGATCAGCTCAAGTAGGTCCTAAGTGCCAGGCTTGCACTGCTTGGCCCATTCATGGGAACAGAGGGACAGTGCAGAACACAAAGAAGATGAAGGAGTATGATGGCAGAGCACTCTCCAGAGGTGCTGGACAGACTAATACTACAATCTGGTGCTGCCAGAGGTTAGGGAAATACCAGGTACCTGCAGACAGACACGGTGGTACTGCAGACTGTGGAGTCATAAAGGAGAGGTGGGGGAATGGAGTGGAACATTTTATGTAAAAGTAGTAATATGCTGCTAAGATACTAACTACAAAACCCCTTTGAATCGATTTACTGAGAAAAGGATGTAGAAACATCTGGATAGATGTTTAAGAATAAAACAAGTTTGTCTGCCAGGACAATCTACCTTTAGACAGCTGGAAAGAAACATGAAAGGGGCTGACTAGCAGCAACCTTCTGTTGAAGTCAGGCTGAGAGGGAACACTTTCGTGTCTGAACATTAAAGATGTGTAAAAGACAAAGTGGAGAGATTTTTTCAAATGTTGTTCTAGCCCTAAGAAGTGCTTGGCAGACTAAATATGATTCTTCTTCAAGGTGAAAATTTAAGTTAGTTGTTAGGTCTGAGATATGGCCTGAAATGAGATGATTAGAATACATGTTATTGATTATCCATATTAATTCTATTTAATAAGAATATATTCTAATTTAATAATAGTGGTCTGGGGCAAAAAAATAGCTGAGGGACAAGTTTTGCACTGCTGGGGCAATGTTTAGCAAGGTTATCTTTTACAGACAAGAGTCCAGGAATCAACAGTTCCTTCTGAGATTTTTCAGAATGGGAGATTGTGACACAATCTCTAGGAAGATCACAAAAAGAAATGAATGGGATTGTTTTGCCCATATAAAAGTAACAGGGGATTGCCAAAATTCATGATTATTGGCAGCCTCAGGGCACATTGCTGCAAGTCAGTGTTGCTGGGACAATGCAGGGAGGTTTGGACCATGTCTGCTTGCACTTTGCTGAGCTCTCATCATTGCTTATTCATTTTTCACTTTTCAAAATATGAAAGCCAATATTTTTCATATTTAGATGGCAAAGTTCAGAATTAATTAAATCAGAGTTGAGGAGGATACCAAGTGATTTTATACACCATGTCAGTTGCAGGGGATTTTCTCAGTGTGATGTTTGGAACATGGAAAAAGAATCAAAATGTTGTTGTATTTCTCCCCAGTTTCAGTGCACATGATGAGTAATGCCCTTCTGACTGTGTCATCTTTGTCAGGAGAGCTGTGGCATCTCCTCACAAGCTAACTAGATAAGTAACAGCATAGAAGCCTTAAGGTTCAGGCAACCATCCAAATTGGTGGAGTTTGACGAGTTATTATGTGTCTGGTGAGCCATAGTAATTCTGTGAATGTGCTTTAAGGATAGGGCAAATTTGGGTTACTGTTGTATAGCTTCAACCTCTTTTATTACAGGCTAAGAGGTCTGCAGCATCCACATTAAGAGTTATCTTCTGTACTTAAATTGCTGGGAGAGTTATGATATGAAGACAATGGGGATTTTGCATTGGGGCTATACATATCTTATGGCTGAGCAATGGTTATGAAATACTCATTCTACTGTTCAAGACTAAATAATATGTCAATTTTTGCCATCGACATGCTTTGGTCTTTATTTGTGCAGAGAATCGAACAGCTCAGTTTTCACCCCTAAGCAGTTCTCCTTTCTGCTTACATTTGTAGTGTCTGCTCTCCTCTTGCACACCTTTGTATAACCTTGCTTAGTCAGACTTCATATTTGATTATGTGAGGACTGACAGCAGCTCATAAATAACTGTGATAAAGAGGATGAGTTTATTTGCCTAGTACTAGAATAGTAGGATTTGAACCCTACAAACTTAAATTTTCTCTTTTTTTTGTTTGTTTGTTTGTTTGTTTGTTTTTGTTAACAGCTTTTTCTTGTTAAGTCTCTACATTTTCAAAGTGACATTATTTAGTGACTCTTACTATAAAAGAAATAAAAAATACATTAGACTTCTATCTGAGACAACGAGATGCACAATGTGGCAAAACTGAAATCTGTTTTTCTTGACATTAGAGATAAAATGAAGTTATTTTATAGCTCTGTGATTTTATTTAGTTTTTGCATGTAGCACTCATCTATAAACATATAGTACAAGTAATTTCCATTAAGAAGAGCAATATTAAGGTTTTAGTCTCTCACAGCATGACTGCAGGAGATTCCAATGAGGTCAAAACATAGCAGACAGCTAACTGATTCCCTCAGGTAGCATTAACAGACAGGAAACCATACTGCCCACATGCATGACCATTTTCCACTAATTTTCCATTAACTCTTCTGTCAGTTTGCTGAAGTTTTCTCTACTTGTTGAAAGAAGCCAAATAAATGTTATAGAAAAGAAGAATGGGTTAGAGGCGAGAGAATAACACTCTGGGAGTTTCCTTCAGATTTGGGAAGTTTCTCTTTATTTTTTTTGCCAGTTTCTCAGCCAACCACAAGATAAACTTATACCTGCCTCAGTGCTGTGTGCAGTGTTGTAATGTCTTGCAGGAACAGGAAAAAAGTTTTTGTGACACACTGAAAAACTCTTCTGGTGTTCTATCTTGTCTTAAATCTGTAAATTGCAAATATTACTAGAGGAATGAGGTCAGTGTGGGATCAGTTGAGAGAATGGGAGATACTGGTGTAAATACCAAGCGTCAAAATGAGAATGAGAATAGGTGGGGATGTCTGAAAATACCCAAAGGGTAATTTTTGAGTATACACAGCAGTTACGTTTGAAATACACTTCTAAACTCTAGTCACTTGGTGATGCTCTTGAGTTGTATTTCAGCTTTGGAACAGATAATTGGCAGAAGAGAATGTATTACTTAATTGTTCTGCCATTTTCACTCCTTTCTCTCAGCTGAATCCTGAATTTAGTGGGGTCCCATCATATGCTCCTGAGCTCTCTCCTGGGTCTCTTCTTCACAGACTCAATAAGCAAAGCTAGAGTCACTGTGAATTCTGTGCCAGAGGTGATCAGTCCAGGTGGTGAGATGCATCTCACTATTGCCAACCATCTAAGAGTATTCACCGAATATCGGTTGTTCAGGCTCTCTTCATTGTTGCTAGAGAGACAAAGGCCCTTCCGGAGAGCGCTTTATCTCAACTCACCATATGCTTGTTCTGTTTTGACCATGGAAGAAGTCTAATGAGTATTACGCAGTAGATTGCCATTTTTTTGGGGTGCTCCTTTCTAAGATTATTTTCTGGGATTTTTTGGCCTTGTGAGCTCTGTACTGCAGTCACAGCACAGCATATCTGAAATCTACCTGAGATACAGCAGAGAGCGTCATGCTATAGAAACCATCATGAGGTATGTGATCAAATGTTCAGAGATTCCTGCAGTACCTCAACTGTAACAGGAAACCAGGGACCTAGAGCATAACTTGAAACAACGATAAAAATAGCTGCATCACCTCTTCCCTGGTACTTCCAAGATTTCTTTTCATGCCTGCTTCCCATGGACGCATTGGAGAGCTGAATCTTCTGAAACTGCAGTTGCTGAAGCATAGCCAGGCAGGTGGTATAGTCACCATCCCTTCAGGTGTTTAAGAGGCATCTGGATCTGGTGCTGGGTGATATGATTTAGTGGCTTAGTGATTACAGTGGTACTGATGGGTGGATGGTTGGACTTGGATGATCTTAAAGGTCTCTTGCAATCTTGATGATTCTATGATTTTCTGGTCCTGGGTCTGTTCTGACTTATTGCTGCTCGTCTAAAACACTTAAGAAGGGATTTTAGACTGATAAAATTATCTAGGCAATTCTGACTCGTGTACAAGGCCAGAGAACCTAGTCACATTTTATTTTTCATTATATATATTTTTCCTGTACCACCTATTTTGTCACATTTTATTTTCCATCATACATATTTTTCTGTAGCACCTATTCCTTCAGATGGGTATGATCTTTAATATATTAACACCTTGAATGAAAATGTTACTGTAAAGCATAAATACTTACACATGCACTTTATATTCTGTGTTTTAACAGTGTGTAACAAAGGAAGCTACCTTTGTCATGCCAGAAAATATGCCTTAAGTAAGTGGTGTTTATAAGAAAATAGCTGCAAGTTATACAGCTGATGATTTTATATTTATGAGAACTCAGTGGGAATGGGGTGACTTTAAAATCAGACTCAAATATGGATATCTTTTTATTGGCAATGTCCTGTCTTTGCAAAGTGTATGCTTGAAAGCCAGGACTTAGCTATTATTTGTTTCTTGGGCCTCATGACTGGACTAATCACACAGCTTAGAATTTGAAGATGTTGTATCAGTACCAGTTTTCCTTAAATTCTGGGTATGTTGGCCATTTGTCTAGGAAAAATTTTTCAAAGTTTCTTCTTGGTTGACAACAATTTGCATATGATACAAAGACCCCATCTGGACTGACCGCTGGATTTATGTAGCCGTGAGATCTCAAGTAAATACTATTTGAAAGTTTCATTATCTGCTGTGAGCAATGGAAATACCAACAAGGAAAGAGAATTAAGGCCAAACATTATTTTCACACTGTCATTTGTACAGAGATGTGGTGGAAGTAGGGTGCAGTAGTAAAGCTGAAAAAGCTGCTGAAGTACTGAAGAACTGGTGACCCTGAATCACCTGTATCCAAGGA
Source organism: Anabacerthia variegaticeps (assembly GCA_035583185.1). Lineage (NCBI taxonomy): Eukaryota > Metazoa > Chordata > Aves > Passeriformes > Furnariidae > Anabacerthia > Anabacerthia variegaticeps. The sequence continues at coordinate 84,290,553 of JAWWEW010000112.1, read as the reverse complement.
ATTTTGCTCTTGAGAGAGCACAGGGGTGCTCTCAAGGCATTCTGTAAGCCAAACACAGCCTCCAGTTGGTGGCTGAGCCATCACATACCATCAAGCTCAGTAAGGCTGACATGAACTTGAACTTTTAATATTTTTTTTCCTCCCAGTCTGTTGTGCATTGATTGATGTTGCTGGCAGATTTGGCATGGCAACATTTTCTGATCCCAGTGCCCAGAGCATCCCCTGTGCTCACTTAGAACCAATTGTCTTGTTGCTGCAACTAAAGGGCCACAGCAGTTTTAACCCTTACTCTAGGAACAAAGAACAAAAGGAGGATTCCAACTAGAAATGCTTCTAAACTTTCAAAAACAAAATGCTGGGGGTTTTTTGGGTCAGAGTCCTTGTCTCATACGCTCCATCAATGGAAAGAAATAGCTATCTTTTGAATCAGTGAATTCATCTCCAGCAGATTTCTCAAGCACTATAAAAGAGTCTGATACACTGAGATATCTGTGTTAAAAATTTTAAGAAGTTCTTATTACTATTTTGTCTCAAACTGTTTTTTTCCCTTTCTGTTTATTTTTCAAGAAAAAAAACCTTCTCATTAGTCATCAACCTGATACGTGTCAAATATTCTGCTTATTTCTGAAAGACCGCAGGAAAAATTCTAAAGTTGTGTATTTACTGGAAATTGTATGAATTACATGAATTATTAGTCATACAACCCTCTTATTTTTATAAAACAAGGAGGAACATATGTTTCCTATTTGACATAAAATAGTCATCTTACAGAGAGACAGAAAACACTGAATTATGTACATCAGAAGAAATAGTAATCCAGAACAATTTTCAAGTAAATTGCCACAGCCTATGCCAGTCACTGAAGATGTTTTCCACTGCTTCCTCCACGTTTGTTTTCTTTTCATATAAAACCACACTTTGAAAAAAGAGGGATTTTATATCAGGATTTGATTGTTAACTGAGTGCAAGTGGTGTTTTTCAAATGACATGTTTGAATATTCAGTATTAGCCATTTCTGGTAGACTGGGAACCCTTAAGATTTAAGTGGTTGCTCTTTCAGCAGTTCACAGGATTCGCCATTTCAAATATAGCTTATGGTGAAAACAATGACTTTACTAACCTCAGAATATAAGATTCTTTATAGATCTTACATTGTTTCTATAAACATACATCTTTTTGTTGCATTTTAAACTATACCTATGTAATATTTCAATATAATTTAACCAGTGTATCTAGGTAAGGTAGAGCTGCTTGAAAGATGTTTGATACTTCTTAGGTTGGACTTTCTTTAACTTTAGTCATTACCGGTGAATACTATGGAAAGTTCTGCTACTGAAACACAACATGTACCTGAGAGCATTGTCCAGACACTTCTTGAACACAGAAGGACACTGAGGCTATGGCTAAACTGTGTTGCTCACAGTACTTCATAGCTCCTTGCAGCAGGTAGATATCTCTTGATCCAATCAATTGGACCAAGTGTTCTAAATGGTCCAACACCATTTAGGATAAGATCTGCTTGGACCATATTACCCCATCACCTTGCTTTTCATTGGAGTTGTTGTCTTAGTAAGGGATTATGGATGACTGGTGGCCAGGATTGTAAGGCATTGAGGTTTGCTGAATATATTAGGATTGGAACCAAGACAACACAATTCTCTACTTGAATCAACACAACTGCATTTGAGCTTTGGGCTGATATTTAATAATTGCTAATGACAGATCTGATAAACAGCTTGGAATATACAGTGTAGTCACCATACTGTGTAGTTTAGTGGCAAGACAGGAACCAATAGTGCCTCTGTCAGCAGCTATTGGTGCAGAAGATCAGATATAGCCTGTAGGTACCTATGCTTCAGTCAGCAGCTCTTTCGTTCATATGCTGGGGTGTCTTAGAGCCAGCTGGGTCTCACAGAACCTCATAGCTCCTGGACATTGAGGATGACCTGGGAAAGTGTCATGAGACACTGGCTCAAAACCACAGATACTTGAAAGGAATTAAAGTGATCAAGGAAGGAGATCTGATCTGAATACTTCAGCCAACCTGGCAGTATCCCCCTATGTTGTACTGGGTCATTTTGCCCTCACAATGGAGCATCAGCACACAGTGGCCTGTCTGCAGTGATGTGGACTCAGAGATAGTTCTGTGAGACTCACCAAGTCTTCTACAATTACTGTATGGATGACTCTGAACCTGGATTTGCATAATTAGTGGGTCATTTTAACCTTTGCTTTCTTTTCTGTAGAACTGCTGCCTAGATGCACTTCTATGCAGTTGATTCTGCCAAGTCAAGTGCATAACAGTATTCTTACTGAGGTGTGCTGTATTTTTTTTGAGGTCAGCTCTTATGTTTGTGAAGATCAATCAGAATTTCCATTCTGCCCATCACAAACTTTACTTCAGCTCTTCCCTATTCCAGCATCACCTGCAGTTTCGTCATTGAGATCACAAGGGCAACAACTGTAAATCAAGAAGAGATTCCTCTGGAATTTCTTGAGATTTCCAGTTTGGTATTTAATCTCTGATAAGTAGTCTCTAGGCACATTCATATGTGATAATTAAGCATGCCAGGGAATGATCTTGGGATCAAGAATCTCCAAAATTTATGCTATTTATGAACTGTTAGAAGAGTCATGTTTGTGATTTTGGTCCAAGTCAACTAAGTGATGTTTGAGCGTGGGTGGGGTTGATGGACCAGAGATCACACAGGATGAGCAACAGGCACCTTCAATGTGGTTACCATGTTACGGAAGACAAGAAAGTTGAACAATCTAGACATATGATGTCCTGTTCTAGAAAATGAATCTAAGCATAATTTAGTTCACTTGTAGATTTGGACTGTCTGGGTCTCAGTTCTTGATAGTAGATGCAGCATTTATTTACAATTTGTGCATTATTTATTTATTTCCAAGTTATTTGTGAAAATGTGCGTGTAGACATGAGAAAGCACAGAGAAAATCATTTTATCATTTGTCAAAACCTGTGCTGAACATTTCGAGACTGTATTATGCAGACTTTCTTTTTTAGGGAGTGATGTGACTAACTTGGTAATGGAGTTGGCAGAGACAATGTTGGCTAAGTGCTTGGACCAAGAACTTTGATGTAATAAAGCCGCACTTTCAAGACCTTTTCTGCAGTGTTTTTGACAGTCCGGAGATCCAGCGATTACTGTTCCATTATAGCAGTCCCTGTGGGTATTGCATGCTGATCCCCATCAAGCTGCTTAAGTGCATTAACTTCTGAGAACATATAATTTAACAAATACCACTTTTTTTTTTCCTTCCATTCTGGATGAGATTTATTAATTAGTTTTGCTTGGATTTAGAAATTTCATGTATTTCATGTTTGTTTCTGGTAGGAATGTGAGCGTTCCTTTTGGTTTTAATGGAAGTGAAAAAAAAGTTTTAATTGCTTCTGTATCAATTTTATTTCTACTGAAACTTTTTGTTTTCACACGGATTCTAGTATAAACCATCCTGAATAATGTGATTACTAGTAAAATCACTACAGAATTTTATCTCTGTCAGAGGCACAGTGTGCTCACTTAGACTTGATGTTCTTGCATGTAGAACATGTTTAATGGTAGTCTGAATTTCCCTAAATTTTCTGACCTGATATTCTGGAATACCATATTTTGGTTATATTAGAACTGATACTATTATTACAAATTACTATTATTATTATAGGTGGTATTTTTATTACAATATTATCACGTTTTCTAGCAAAGTCCAGCAATTCCTCCTAGACACTGAATACTTAAACATTGTGATGGCACTGATGCATCCACTCTAACAGTATAGTGTTTAGCAATTTGCCCACTTTTGTTATTAATATATAGTAGAAAAGGTACATATTTTATCAAAAAGTTGCTCTAAGATATTTAAGAGACTGATCAATCTCTCAAGGTATAATTCATTTGAGACTCGGACACCTAAATTTAGATCTATACATATAGGTGTTTGGAAGTTCCTTTTATGCAGTCAGTTATGCTTGGAGACAAGTCCTCAAAATCTTAATTTGATTGCCTTAATTTAAGGTGTCTACCATTGCCTGTGATGCCCCAGGATGTATGAGACAACCACACAATACATCCACAAACACCCCTTTAGAAGGTCTGGGTCCTTCTGAAGTGGCAGATTAAGGTGAAGCAGAATACCCTACATGATTTTACACATAAGAAACTGACTTTTTAATTTCAGGCAAATGAATCTCACCCTTATTTCAGGACACGATGAACCCCCCTTCAGGCTCCACTGATGGGGTTGACCAGAATGCTGCTGTCTGTGGGAAGCTTACACAGCTGGATCACTCGGCTATGGCCTGCATGTGGACATCTGAATTTAGGTATTTGACTGGGGAGCCAAGTCTCACTGTGGTACAGGAACTGAGAGTTTGCAATATGAAATCCTTGTAGGATCCTTGAGCTGTTGTTCTACTTGCTTGTTATGTATCTACTTAATTCTTTCGAATTTGCTGTATATGTGGTATATGTTTCTATGTCATGGTTTTAAAGGATTATTTTTTCCCAGACATTCCCTTCTCTGTTTTACATCCTCATGTCACTTTCAAGCTATCTGTTGTTACAAATATATCACTTGTATTTTCATGTATTTCTACCACAGAGCCACAGATAAACTTGGAAAAGCTACAATGTTGAGAGACTAGACTGGAGCACATGCTCATCCACCCATGAGATCTCCTGGTAACACAATGTAGTTGTATTGCTCTGTAAAGTATTTACAAAATCTTGTTCAGGGTAACTGCCCTAACCTATCATGTCCTGTCATATCAGTGAAATTTGTCTCAGGTTGCTTTGTTTTCTTCCTGCAAAGATCCTTCTCTCTTCACTGACAGATAAAATCCAGTTGGACTGGCTGCACGTACTTGGCCAAGTCATGCCTCTATGAGACAAAGTCACTTTCCATGCTGACTACAAGTGTCAGTTTGCTTAGCTGATACTCTTAGTCAAACTGATATCCTGCCAGTAGCCTAGCAGTATCTTAGCAATTTATTAACAGCTGAAGGGAAAATTTGATCAGTACTAGTGTTTACAAATTCAAAATAAAGGTAGCGTGTTCAAGAATATTCGGTGCTGACCCAATCATTTTACTACTGTGGAGAATGTCAAGACTGCCAAGACTTCTGCTAGGGGGGCATATAGCTTAGTTTGCAAAACATAAAAGAATTGTAGTCTTTCTTTGCTAAATTGGTGGATATATGGCAAGAAATAATAAAAGAATGAATGCAAATTCTTTCATTATCAGAAGCTAGAAAATATTGGCACCTAGATATTATTTATGGGAGAATCAGCACTTAAATAATTATGCAGACAGACTGAATCAGAAGGAAGCTGGCGTCCCATCACTTCTGAACACAAAATCCAAATTTAAAGTCGTGTTGTGTTCCCATAAAAGATCTGTAAAATACCTTTTATATAACTATTTAAAAATCAGGTTATAAAACCATTGTTACATAAGGTTTAAAAGGTTGCTGAAGTTGTGCTTGAAAAACAGAGGGATGTAAACAGGTCTCATTTTATTTCATGGTAGCTTTGGTACCATTAAAGTGCAGTAAGCTTCACTATTGTACTTTAAAAACTGTTTGCATCAGGCTGCTGTGTACACATGTGTGAGTTCAAAATGCGTGCATGTGATAGCTAGGGGACAATAAAGCGTGCCTGGGTTAGCTTGGACACTGTTTCCATTCCACAGTTATAATCAAATGAAAGTACATAGAAGTTTAATTTAAAAAGCACCATTAAACTGTAAAACATTGCAGTGCTAGGACACAAGCTGTGTAACAAACCACATGGGAAAGTGATGATTACAATATTACATTTTTCCTTGTGGGCTTTGTTGGGTTTACATGACGTGCACTACCAAAGTATGTCTGTTTCCTTTCCTCTATTCAGAAGAACAAATGTCCAATTGCTGCTTTCCTCTGCATTAGCCATGGTGTTTTATTTGCTCTGTGGACATGCCATCAGTCCTGTCATTTAGTTCTGTTTCAGCACAATGTTCATGGGTGTCTCCACCATGACAAACAGGACTTCCCTCCATCCCCTGCTGTGTAGTGTGCTGGCTGGGAAAGGTGACACAGCAGAACTCAATGGGTTCATTATGTGTGACAGCTAAAAGCACTTCCATACATGAGTTATTAATAGATGATAACTGGTAAAGGCTGGACTCTGTAACAGGGTAGTTTACTTGGTCCCTTGTAAACAATATCCTATTTCTTAAGGAAAGGATTGAAGAATTACTGGTTGTGACCACGCAAATTGACACCATTTCAGCAGTTTTGGTCAACTCATAAAGTTGACTGCTTCCAGGGACAGTGAAAGCAGCAGCTTCTATTTTTCAGCATTTACCCAAGCCTGCTAGAATTACAAAGAAAGGCTATGAATGGTTTTATTATGAATCACTGAGCTGATGCCAGGTAAAGATAAACCAGATCTCCCCTCTACCAAAGACCCTAAGGGTTTGTTTGGGACCTGGTCATTTTGGCCCCTCGCAGACTCAGCAATTGGCAAACTGATCTGTCTCTTCAGTAAAGGGTGAAAAAATGGAGGGTCATATAAAATGAAGTACTTCGCCACCCAATTTGCTCATTTGGCAAACTGAATTAAGCTGTTTTGGGGTTATTGGAAGTACTTACTGGAGAAGATCACAGAAAGGAGCTCTGGGTTTAGTTGAGGTCAAAACCATGAGCAACAGAGAAAGGAGCTGAAGACAGGGCAGCCTTGTGGTGTTAGTGAGAGCTCGAGCATAGGGAGCCTTCCTCCTGCGGGGCTGTGTTGAAAGGGTCGCTAACAGCTGCATGGGAATGAAAAAGGCCACCACTTGTGTGGCAAAAGATAGGGCTCTGTCAGCTTGTTTAAAGGATAGTGGGACACACGAACACCTGCCTCAGCAGGGGAAGGTCTGTGAGTGTTTCTTTTCTTATCAAAACAGTATCCTGACTCTTTTGAGATACAGCCTGTAACGCTGAACTTGTTCCTATACATGGGAATTGGAGGGGGCTCATTCCCTTCTGGGCACCACTTCAGCTCCCCTAAAGCCTGGCCCATGAGTTGCTTTTTTGCAGAGCTTGTAGACCCATGGTACATCAAAAGATATTTTCATGCCAGGCCTGTCCCTGTTGTTAGACAAATTACTACTCATGGGGAAAAAAAAGTCATTGCAGGCTGACATAAATCCATGCACTGATATATTTTGGCTGTAGAAAAGTCATTTGAGTTGTCCTCTACTTATGCCATGGCTCCCAGATTTGCTGTGTAGAAAACAGGTGGTCTCCCCTCTAAACTAAGTATCCCCAAGTTCTTAAGTTCTGTTTTCTTAAAATGGTTTTGGTTTGGTTTTTTTTGGTAGACTTTTGCAGATATTCTCTGGATTTTTTATGCTTGCTTGAATGAAATGCCCTAATTTGCACTGTATTGTGACTAGAAAGAAATGTATTTAGGTATAGTTATTTTGAGCTAGCAACAAAAGTGGGGAAAAAGCACTTTTTGTGTTTTCTGTAAGGGTTTCCCTGAAATAAGGTTTAACAGGTTTCTTTTTGTCACTCTGTTTCATATTACATTCTCTCTTCTAGACAATAAAAATTAGTTTACATCTTGGAGACTATAGTTGAGTAATCATAAAATAAAATGTAAGATGTCAAGATTAAAATACACAAGCTGAAGGCAATCTGGCAATATGATAAAGGACTACTTTAATTGTGAGAAATGGCCAAACAGATAAAAGGGAAAACCCAAGTATGGGTAAACACAGATGAAAGCCCTAGGAATGGAGTTTTTTTTAACTTTTTCACTAGACTAAGCCTTCATGATGACATAGATATTTTTTCTATGATATTTTCCAGAAAACAAAATAGAAAAGTATTTGTAAATAATTGGCTGATCAAATAACCACTGGAGAATTATAATTTCCTAGTTACTCCATATGAATTATAACAGAATCCAGGTTAAGTGGTGTAATTAACTTTTTATTGTTACTTTTTACTTCTGAAATCACTAAACTTCAGTCCAGAAAAAAATACAAATAATAAGATTTATGTATCCCAGCTCCTCTTTTGAGGAGTATCTATCCATTTCTAGATGGTTCTTGGCTAAATAGGCTTCCTATCAACTTTTGTGAATGATAAAGCTTTTGCATAATTCCATGTGAGTAAGAGTGCTCCATAGTCTGGAGCAGCAGTTCACTATCATCCCAGTCTTTTTTTTTGCCGTGTCTTGTATGTGATCTCTTGTATTTGTTAGCTGGAGACCACCTCTATTTAATGAGAGAGCCCGGTTCTTCACACTTCCATGCATCCCTCTATCTTCTCTTATGTTTTGGTGGACATTCCACTTCTGAGCTCTGACTTGCTGGACTCCTCTGACAGAGGGCTTTTTCTCAGTCAGATGGAAACATGAAAATCTAGAGAGGAAGAGAATTCTCCCTTTTTCTCTGACACTGAGCATGTCCTGTTGCAGGTAGTATATTGTAGATGGACAGTCCTGGTGGAGCTCACAGAATATCTATCCCCCACGCTGTAAACCACAAGACAGCTTCACAATATCCTCCAGCATTGTCAGCATTGGATAACTGAAGCCAAAGGTGAGACAAATAACTAAACTGTTCTGCCTCTGAGTTCTGGTCTGGCTACATGTCCAAGCTCACATCACTGCACCCTCCATAAACTGTTTTCCACGGAAAGGGAGCTTGGCTGTGTGGACAGAAAAGGCTCTGTAGAAGGTTGCGACAGCTTGCGCTGCCTAGAGGCTGGAAAGATCTGGAGCCTAGACCATGACTGCGCTTATTATAAGTGTAGCTTGTGCTACAGGCTTATATTGAATATCTTGATTTATCCAGTCAGTATGTTTGCTGTGACTCTTAAAAACATCATCAGCCAAAAATCACAAGAGGAATTATTTCACTAGGGCTTCTGCTGAGATCAGGGATTATGGTTATAGCAGATCTGTAGTCTATTTTGATTTTTTCCCTTATGTCAGATAAATGACTGCTATTACTGCTCTGGTTGTTGTTTACTCAGCAAATGAACGTCATCCCAACTGTCTTTATTGTACTTCATAATTTATTTGCTCATGTTGCTTATAGTGTGACTAAGCTGGCCAAAGCTTTATCATGTTTGCATTGAGAATGCTTTGAAGAAAAACAGATTGATTGGTGTGTGCCCAATATATAGGGAATGTTCTGCTTTGGAAAGCCACTACAAACTTGATACATATACATAAGAAACATAACACTTCTCAAAACTGATGATCTTGTAAACCTGCAGGTTCTAAATTACACTTTTTATTTTCTCAAAATAAACCTTTTAATCACAGCTTCTATCTGTTTTGCAGAATTTTTTTGTCACTGTCAGATGAGTTAGTGTATTCTTATGGCTGAGCATGCTCCCAGGTCCAGGATGACTCCACCCTTCTTCAATATAACTCTCCACCTGCATGTGCCATTACCTTTTTGTCCTCTCTAAGCACATATCTGGATGATACAAACCTTCTGGCAAATTCTATGTAGCAAGTGAGGCAGGATCAAATTCCTCAAGTTCTGCTCTTTTGCAAGTCAATGTCCACATGCAGTGACTTTTCCAGTCTGATGTCATTTGGGAGAAGAATTGGTCTGCACAAGTCAGGAAGGGGGGTCTGCACTCCTAGATCCAGTTACAGCAATAAGTAGCACCAAGTTTTGCTCAACTTATCTCTAAAAGCAGCTGTCTTCCATCCACCAAATAAGTCTTCATTATCTGAAATGACCATGCAGTCTAGAATAAATGATTAGAGTTGGCATTTTCAAGGTTCAAACAAAATTTTATACTGGTGTTAGTATAGATGGTTTTGGGCCTAATTAAGGTCACAGATCCCTCTGTTAGGCTGGAGAATGTTTGTCAAGTAATGCAGTTTGAGTCTAGGCGTGTCTGTGCTGTTTGACTTTTCACTCATTGAACTCTCATTATGCTGTAATGATAAACAGAGAGCAAATTGGAGTTGATTAGGGAACATGACCTGCAGGAGAAAAACATACAATAAAATACAGCAATTACTGGAAAATGTGAAAGCATTTTATGTGGAACCTTTTGGATGAATTTGGTGGCCATTTGGAGAGCTGAGCCAGTGTTGGAGCCAGAGGACAGGGGCCTGTACGCATACAGGATTAATCATGAGTCAAAACACATGAAGAAATAAAAACGGATGGGGTGTGCATACTGTGGAGCTGCATAATTATGGGCTTTGCTAGGCTGGGCAACCTATTTAGCTAAATGCTATCCCCTTGCCACCTCTGTGACTTCTGTTGACCTTTTTCATAAGAACAGTGTTTTTAATATTCTCTATGCTTCATTGTTATTTAATACTATATTTGAGTCTGATATTACTTGTTTGGAGAAAAATGCACCTCTAGTTGTATTTAATATGTTTATTTAATGTTTATTCAATTAATTTAAAGAATGACTGCTGTAGGAGCACACAGCAGGAAAATCTGATTTTTTAAAAATAGAACATGAACATTAGAATCACTGTATATCCACATTATTGATGCAGTTTATTTTGCATGCAAAATCAAATGGTAGAAACTGTATTTTACCTAAACAGTTTTCCCTCTGTCTCATGGCATTATTTGGTGTTGAGATACATAACTATCATGACCTGGAAAAGGTTGCTATGAGAAATTGACATATTTGTCATCATAGTAGAAGTTACTCACTGGGCTTATCTTACTTATGGACTAAATCATAGAAAGATTTAGGTTGGAAAAGACCCTTAAGATCATCAAGTCCAGCTCTAAACCTAACACTACCAGGTCCACCACTAAACTATATTCCAAAGCACCACACCTACATGCCTTTTAAATATCTCCAGGGCTGGTGGCTCAACAGCTCAACCAGTTCCTCAGGCTTGTTCCAGTGTTCCAGTGCTTGAGAACTCTTCCAGTGAAGAATTTTTTTCTAGTATGCAATCTAAAACTCCCCTGGCACAGCTTGAGGCCATTTTCTCTGGTCCTGTCATTTGTCTCTTCTCCTGGAAGAAGAGACCAAACACCCCCCTTCCCACTCCCCGCCCCTGTCTACAGCCTCCTTTCAAGTAGTTGTAGAGAGCAATAAGGTCTCTCTTGAGCCTCCTTTGCTCCAGGCTAAACATCCCCATCTTCCTCTGCTTCTCCTGGTAGGATTTGTCCTCCAGTTCCTTCACCAGCTCCGTTGCTCTCCTTCTGTGGACACTCTCCAGCACCTCAATGTCTTTCTTGCCATGAGGGGCCCAAAACTGAACGCAGGATTCAAGGTGCAGGCTCACCAGTGCTGAGTACAGGGCAACAATCACTGCCCTGGTCCTGGTGGCCACATAATTTTGATACAGACCTGGATGCCATTGGCCTTCTTGGCCCTGTGGGCACACTGCTGGCTCATACACAAGCAATGTATGTATGGCTTTCTGCAGCAAAAGACTGTTAGTGCTCTATTTCACTTTCCTTGCTCTTTTCATTATGGTATAATATTATAATAATTGAAAAATAATCCTGTAAAATTTAGATTATAGTTCATAAATCACCTTTCAACTGTTACACAAACACTTCCTTACAAGGATATGTAATTCTCAGATTAACATCTGTCCAATATTATTTTAGCTTGTATCATCAGTATAAAACAGTTACAGCAGAAATTAGATTTCAGTTATTATTCCTTGTACAAAAAGATGATTTTTGGTACATTCATGTAAGACCTGCTAAAACAATCCATATACTGACTATAAACACCTTGATTGCTCAGGACTAAGACATTGTTTCTTCAAGAGGTCCCTGTTTTTCCTGCTAATGTATGCTGTTTTCCACAGCTCAAATAACTTGTAAAGACAGTGGATATTTGCAAGTAGAAACACCTGCTGTACAAGGGCCGACAGAGACTCAGGTGTTACTGATTTGTATGGACAGTTCAGCACATCCTCTAAAAAAATACATGGCAGCAGAGAAATGCTTGGTGTCTGGCACCTCAGTGGAGATGCAAAATGTCCTGGAGTTGTTGGCTCAAGTTCCTGGAAGATCAGTTTGATCTGTCATTTCCGGTGTAAATATTTGAACACAGACACATACAAAACCAACCTAGTTCAATCACTTGACACCTTGAGAAGAAGAATTCAAGCATGCAGGATCATATATTGCCAGCTCAATCTCTCATTCAGCTGTTTGGATGCATAGGTGCAATGCAGGACTACTGCAGTTCAGTCTGTCAGAAGGCACCCTGTACATGACTCTTCCTTTGCACTTGGTAGATGTGTCTGATCCTGGAGTCAGGATACAGGTGGGCTTGAGGCATCACAGTGTTCAGAAGGTATAGACCTTAGCTTCACAAGACAGACATGACCTAAGCATGTTCAAGTAATAGGAATTCTAAAATATTCTGTGAAACATGGAATGAAAAGAAATACAGAAAAAAATCCAAGTAACCTTTGAGAAACTCCCATGAACTGTAAATCCATTTCTTATTTTCTTCCTATTCTGCATCAGTAACTTTGTATTTTGCACACGAAAGGTGAATAGAAATGTACTGAACTTTCCAAAATGCCTTATTGTTTTGTGCAAAGTCAGCACACAAATTAATCACTATGGCAATTTCTATTACAAATTACATGTATTCTGTGCTATGCTAATGTTATCTTTAGTGCTGTGCCCATCCTTTGCCTGTGTCGCAGTATGTGCTGAAGGGATGAATAAAAATATCAAGCAGATGGTGACATTCCCTAGAATTATCTCCCCTCCAGAAGTCTAAGACTACTTCACTTGAGGCAATTTCATAGTCCCTGACTAAAAGTTCTTACATGATTGTGTGTAATTGTTTTTACAATTCTGGCATTGTCTTGAAATTAATTTAAGAGGTAAAGTAGATATCATGTGAAGAAAACCTCCTCCTGTTCACTCAGAATTTGAGATGTGCTGACTTCCTCTGACAGCCCTCTGTCCCCATATGGTGGAAGAATTCAGAGAGGCCAAATACTGACATAGAAAAATTAAAAAAAAAAGTTTTATACATCTCAAGAGCCCTTATGGAGCCTAAATAAAGGACTAGTTACCTCCTTCGGCCAAACGTGGGTGCACTCAAACCTGAAGTTTGCGAGGGCTCAGCTTTTGCATTTAGTTCCCATTTCTAAGGAAAACATGGTCTCCAAGGCACGTTTGTGACACAGGAGCTGAGGCCACACTGAGTGGTTCCTGTGAACTACTCTGAGAAGATGTGTTTCTTGGTCATCCTCAATTATGAGGGCAGAAAGCAGGAAGAACAGCCAGAGCAAATCTGTGTGGTGTGTTGGAGATAGTTTTCCTCAAAATATTTGAAATAGCAAACATATCTGAGGATCATTTTCTTTTCCAAACAAACATCACAATGTGATCTGACTCTTCAGACACTTTGATATTCCATTTTCTCCAAAAATTCATCTGAAGCAATATATTAGAGAAAAGATCTTAAAAGCACTAAGACTAAAAGAACTCTAGGGAAAAAAGATAAACTGATTAAAAAATTTTCTGTTGTTTGATATTCTGCAGCACTTATTCTCATATTTTTGATACATCTAAAAGTAAAATATTCATTACTCAGTGACAGGCTACTATTATGTATTATTGTGTTGGTTTGATTGAAAGATGTGCTCTATTCTAACTCCTGCAGGGTATCCCTGTGTGTATCTTTTGATTAAGGGTCTAGTGACTGCCTCTGTTTATTTTTATCCACGTGAAGGAAAAGGTCATAGAAGGATGTGATGGGGACTGGCAGGCCAAACCTAAAACAATACTTCCAGTTTTATACTGAGCCTGGAATGAATTTACGGAGAGACAATAATGAAGAATGATAGTTGTAAGGTCAATGAGCCTTTGAAAGACAACCATTGCTAAAAAAACATTGCTACAAAGTGTTTGAATCTTTGGTGTTTCATTGTATTTGAGAAATCTGTGAAATGAAGTTCTAATATAGTACTTCTGAAATTGAGATTTTTGTAGCTGAACTCTCCAAGCTGTAAGTAGGAATTGTATGTGGTCCACACAGAACAGAGCTCTTCCACCCTTTACTCAGTCTTAGATCATAGAGATGGATATATTTACTTATAAAAGTGTGCTGCTATCATGATGTGCTAGGCTAACACTGTGAGAAGACATTGATTTGAAATCCAAAAGCCCATTTTTGAGGATATTTCTCTTATTTTCTCTTCTTTTATTGTCCCCCCTAAGAATGTTCCACAACTGGGAATATCTGTGAGCTACCATCTTGTAATCAGTTGCTGGAGCTTTTAGAGTTCACTGCCAAATATTTTTGTGTTACTCAACATGAGTAAGCCCATGGTGTCCTTTTCTCCCAGTCTATCTGCCTTCAGCCCATCTGTATAATTTACTGCCCCTCTAGAACAAACAGTTTCAGTCTGCAGCCTCCTCCAGATGTTTTCTGTCTTTTCTCACAGCCCCCTTAAAATTTACTACATAAATTCACATTTTGCATAGGTTTCTTATTTCCAAGCAATAACAATACTTCTGTAGTTTGAAAGAAGCAAAAATCCTACCATGGCACATTCCCCATGAAGAAAGTATCTTCTTGCAAGTGGTATATACTGCTTCTGTTACTAGGTTAAAAATGTGAAATAAAACAACAAACAACAATTTAAAGTGATAGCCTTGTTCAAGTATTGTCTCCTGGACAGACAGTTTGCTCAGGTACAAGCATTACTTTGCATTCCAGTAACATATCTGCCTGTCATTTACTCTGTAAAACAGCCTCTAAATATTATATAAACAATTTTAAAACAAAAGCTTTGCATGAGCATAATGACTGTGATAGTGAAATGGTTTGTATTTGGTTACTTCTACATCTTTTGTAGAAACAGCGTACAGAAATGTGTCAGCCAAGGCGGGATGCTTCACTCGGTACAGTCTGTGAAAGAGGACTTCTAAATGGGATGAAGCTAATTCATTTTTGCTGGAAATAGATAGGTGTTTATGTACCACAGAAGGGAGATGCTGGATCTGGTAGCCTTGACAGAGTGATGCTGCTGCATGTCCATACTCTGGGTGCAGCCAGTAGTGAGGCTGAGCATGTATTCCCCATAGGCACACAGACACAGGTGTCCAGGTAGTACACGTCATGTAGACAGACACAAATACACACTCAGCACTTGCACAAACACAAAATCTTCAATGTCACATTCCTGTTCCTTTCTCTGACTGATTAGGAAGGTCTGTTAGTATGAAATATGTGTATATACATGTACTGTGTGGGTACCCCAGCAGCTGGGCTTAGCCTGCCCTGCTGGGGTGGACCCAGGAGGAGCTGGGGCTGGGTGTTGAGTTCCTTCCTCTGCCGTTTCTCCTCTATGCTCCTTTCCATGTCTGTGGAGGTGACGTTTTCCTTGCATAAGCTGATGTGTAGTGTAGAATTAAAGATTGTCTACTTCGAAAAACTGACAGCAAAGGAGTGAACCAGTGTTTGAAGAAGTTGATAGCAATCCAGGGTTAACAGCTGCTCTAGTGTACTTACAGGCACTCTGCAGCAATTGTTAAATGTTAACAGTTAACATGCAGGCTACAAAGGTAGTGCCTCCTCTCCATGATGAAATAAAAGTGCTCAACAAGTTGTACTTGTTTTTGCCTTTGCAAGCCTTATGTTTGTTGTATTTTTCAGCAGAGAAATGATACGAATTTTGAATATCCATTTGTCAATTTTCTTCAGAACACCTCTGTTGAAAAGGACATTTGGAATTCAAAATACTGAGGAGAAAATTCTCATAAAATGGAATAAATTGAAAGCTTTTACTCAGATATTCTAGAAAAAAAGCCCCACAAAACTGAAGCTTGGCAAATTACATCTGCAGATTTGACCTTTATGTCTTCCTGTTTCCTATTCTGAAGGTTGAAGATATGATATTAAATAATAATAAAAATAATACCAGTAGTAACAACATAGGGTGTCGTCTCTGATTAAATAGCAATGCTCATGCAGAATGGTGGCTGTCTGAATCCTTTTCCGGCAGAGTGAATCATAGAATCGTAAAATGACCTGGGTTGAAAGGGACCTTAAAGATCTCAGCAATTTTTCCACTGGTTCATTTCCCTCATAAGGCTTTGTGTTTCTTACAGAGGTGATGGACTTAGAATTTTGTGGAGGCACAAAAATAACAGGAATTCCACTGGGTTTCACAGATTTTTTCTCTTGGCTCCAATGAACGTGTGAGACATGGACGTTTAATGCATGCAGCTGATGTTTGACTGAATAAGATGACTTTCCAGGACCTCTAAGCTTTTGGGCTCAAGAACATGCTCATGAGCAGTGGAAGGTCACGGCTGACACTGAGCAGCTGGGGCTGTTTTGAAAGTTTGTGGTCTGGGAGCAGTAAGATAAACAGCAGCACATCAGATAAATAGAGGATGTTATCCCTAACTTTTGAACAATTAAGAAAAAGTACCATGATGGTGACCATGGACCTTATTAGCTATAGTTTGAAAATAATGTCCGGAAGGCCCTGATTTGTGGGAACCTGGTTTTGGTCTGGAGGAAAAGGATAATACCATTCACAGTGGTTAGGTTATTTGTTTCATGATTTTTGCAAAAATAGTAATTGGTTTTCACTTAAATCAGCCTCCTTTATGTACAGCTGATACCCCAAGTTCAGTTCATGGGGATGACTGTGTATTCCAGCTAATTATGCGTAAAGATTTGTTATGACTAAGTTCAGAGGTTAATTCTGCAATTTTCCTCTTTCTGTTTATAGCTTCATACAAAAATGGCATCCACAGAATGCTGTCTCAGAGCTGAATATGAAACTAATGGTCCTGAACCAGACTCACATAATTTGCCATGTATTTGGCTCCTCTTCTCTATTTTTTTTTTTTTTTAGAAAAACAAATGGTGATAACATCTATTAGTTATTAGAATTTTCCGCAATAGAAGTTTTCCAAAGTGTTGTAAGCAGAAGTATATAAAGTTATGCCAAAAGACTATGAATAATAGATCTGAAGAAAATCCTGGAAGTGCATGGGTTCCACTATCAGACTGCATTAGGTAGAACTCATTTGGTAAATTTATTATGTTTTAGAGAGTATTTGTTTTTAATTTTCTTTGTGCCATTTTTGCTCTGAGGAATGAGAAATTAACACA
Organism: Anabacerthia variegaticeps; assembly: GCA_035583185.1. Classification (NCBI taxonomy): domain Eukaryota; kingdom Metazoa; phylum Chordata; class Aves; order Passeriformes; family Furnariidae; genus Anabacerthia; species Anabacerthia variegaticeps. The sequence goes on along the minus strand of JAWWEW010000112.1, from coordinate 84,273,428 downwards.
CCATGTATATCAGCTATTGGATGCATGAAGAAATGGGAAGGAAGACAGCTTGATCTGTTAGTGATCTTATTTCAAAAGTGTTTGTTAAGTATTCAAGCATCATACAAGATCCATACACATGCATATATGTATGTACACATTAATACATGTAATTTTGATACTACACATTCTTGAAATAGGGCTATATTTTGCCATTTATTATATTTGAATGCAATTTTAAGCCTAGAATTCTGACTCATTCTTCTGTAAGATACATCTCGTATTAATCAATTTGAATCAGGAAAAACCATGTCAAAGGTGGTATCATTTTGCACGGGTGAATGCAAGTCTGATTCCGGCAAGGTGTCTTTTCTCTTAAGTTTCCTACGTTTTTCACATACTGAAACTGAATGGATCATAGAAAAGAATAAACAGTTATATTTGAGAAATTTGTACAACTGCAGGACAAATAATCAACAAAACATTATTTGAAAATGTTGAATGTTGAAATGTTGATAATGGATTTATATGCTTATTCATACAAAGCTAACTACCATTGTTTCTTGACAGGAGCATTTTATAGATATGTGTTGCTATGTATGTCTCACAGGAAAACGTTAGTATCCCTTTCTTCCACAACAGACATCCAAAAGATGTCTGTAAACACTAAAGTACTTTGCCTTGTCTGAACATTAATGACAGAATAGCTGCTTTTCCAGAATTCATCTTCACAAGCTTCTTCAAGCAGAAGATTCAAGCATAAAATACATATGTAGTAGTGGTGTTCAAGTTGTCTCTGCATGGTGGTTTTAACCTTCCAACTGGGCAATAGCAAGCTCACGGGGAACCCAGATAAATGGCAAGGCATCTCCTATGCTCTTTGCAGTTTCTCTGTTCACTTTGAGTCTGTGGTTTAGTGATTAAGCTGGTGACATTCAGGAATTTGCTTCTGGGGTGGGTGAAGGAGGAGGGTGCACTGCCCCTTAGAGTGACAGCATGACTGTAGATGTTCTTAGACCAACTCTGAAACCATCCCCTAGGGTACTACAGTGCACAAGACAGTGTGTGCAGGGGACTTCAAAGTGAATAGTAAGCCCAGCCTTTAAAATCCCACCACAGAATGGGTTGCTAGTAATGCAGACACAACGTCATCTTCAGACCAGGAGTGTTTTGTGTAGGTATTGTAATTTCCATCTCTCCTCTTGCATATCAAAATTACTGGACATTATTATATTGACTCCAGATGACTGTGAGATAGAAATGATTTACAGCTCTGTTCCACTGAGTGAAAAAGAGTTACGTCAGTTTCAATCAAAGTTGTAGTCATTTTTTTATTCATCCTTGTTAAGTGTCAGCTTGTTTTACTTTCAATATGTTGAGCAATATATTTGCTCAATATATTACGAATATGATTGACTAGATATTTCTGATATGAAATAGCCTCTGGAAAGAATACACTAGTTAGTTTCCATAATGCATTTCATATTGCTGTTCTCTTAGTAGCTCTCAGAAGAGAAACCATCACTTAAGCCATTTGTCCAATCTGGCTATAAATCAGTGGATGCTACACTGCAGAAAATATTCCTTCATTGGCAGGCACTTCAGTGGGGTGACCTCATAATTTTTTCCATCTCCAGTATAGAGGTGTCTAAGATTTATTACAATCTTAATCTAAATTCAAGACTATGGATATGTTTTTATGACTTATTTTCACGACAATGACAAAAAAAGGCCAACATAAGTAGGAGATAGCTTTCTAGTCTCGGGATATTAAAACATGTCTCTCCAAGTTTACGGTGAAATTTAAGTAGGAAGTATCTGAAAATTACTATTTCTCTGTTCTTTTCTGGTACATAAAACTAATTGATTCTATTACAATTTTTTTTTCCTACCAATTCAATACATGACTTAAAAAGAAAGTTGCAGTTTCAGAATTATTTTAAAATTATATCATATGCTAATCTTTCTGAATCTGATGGCAGATAACCGCATCCCATATTATGACAAAAAGTAGGAGCCAGATCTAACAAAGAGTACAGGCCTTAATAAGACGTCTTGTCTACTTTGTTCAGAGAAGTAGTCTGTTTCTTACCTAATAGTTGTCTTAACCAAGATTTTTAAATTTCAGTAAGAATGCCTTTTTCATCCTGAAAACTTCCAACATTTAACTTAAAGGCTAGGTGCGAACCCTCCAGCTAACTGTCCCTGGAATCCAGAAAAAAGTCAGGGTCAAATGTGGTATCTTGAATGACTGGACAAAGTAAGCCAAAAAAGACTTTTAGAAATGCTGGTGCTAGGGTAACAGTAGCCATTGCTGAAAAGTTACAGAGATGCTTAGAAAAAAGCTCAGGAGCAACAGAGGAACTAAAAGTGAGTGGAACACCTCAGATAGGGAAAGGAGATCCAAAGGACAATTGTTAGGAGTGAGAATGAAGGCTGGGCAGGACCTCAAAGTAAAGAGTTATACCAGATAATGGAGCAAAACGGCAGAGTCTGGAAGCCAACAGCACACAATGGGATTTACAATACCATCTATATTCCACAGATCCTCATAAGATGAGAAGATGAAACTTAGCATTGCCATGTAAAGCCCAGGGTTTTTTTCAGCACTAATTTGTGAAAGAAGGCATGAACTGTGGACAAACAACGGACTGCTGTGTCCTTGGCTCAGCTTTGGTCCTACTGTACATACAAGTCATGTGCTGAATGGGAATCAGGACTGACTGATCTGGCCTACCTGGAAAACAGACCTTTTCAGTGATCAGGCCACTGAAACTATCCAGGCTACTGTCTGCAGGATGCTGGACCAGTTCCTGGGGCCATAACTTCTGCCCCTTCTGACTTAATCACGTTTTCTATTGGTTTTGCCATGCAACAAGGAAATAGTTTTAACTGTTGTTTTGCCATATCCTTTCTCAAAGGTGAGATCTTGGGCACATTCTTGTTTGCATTTCTCGGTAGATGCAACAATTACACAGTGGCAGCAATGGCCATGGTGCTTGTTTGTGTTTGGATTCTGCAGCTGTGGTCAGCCCTTCAACCTTCCTTTAGTGACACCCACTAGATGACCAAGATACACTCTCCAGCTATGTCACAGAAGCCATCCCAGACTTCCAAAACAGTGACAAATTGCATCAAGCATACCACACACCTAAAACTTTGTAGAATATGTGTTTCTTTACCTCTTGCTCTGTGAGGATGCTCTACATGTTAAATATTCATAGCACAAACAGGCAGGAAAGCTCTGATGATCCAGATGGCTAGAGAGTGACAGAGAGAAATGGAAACAGAAGAGGCAAAAAACTGCCAGGGACAACTTTGTAACTAAAGGAGCTATGTATGAACAGACATAGAAAGGAGGAGTGAAGGAAGGTAGAAAAGCAATAGGTCATCTGGGACTTCTGTGGGAAATAAGGCTATACAAGGGTGAGATAATTGTGTGAAGGGCGATCTCTGTAAAAGAAGTGATGGTGAAAACCAACCTCTTTTCCAAATGATTGTATTTTCAAGTGAAAATATGATTATTTACAATAGATATATATTTCTAACTTCTAGATAAATAAAGACCAAATACATATGCCAATAAAGTCAATAACAAAACTTTAGATCAAATCAGCCCAAGGATGTTACCAACACATCTATATACATATAATATGTATACAATACTGCTAAAGAAAAAAAAAAGTTTTATTTTGTTGTTATATAAATAACCAAAAGTAAATAGATTAACTATAGGAAAAGTGTTTTCCTCACATTCATCCCTGTACTTTCCATCATAATTCAAATGCCTGCATCCCTTGAAGACTTCAGAGCTGGCTGCCCATTCATGAATGCCTCATTAGCTATTTATCATAAGCATAAGTGTTGGACAAATGTTTTTCTTGGACTATGCAGTTGTTGCTTCCATTACATTATTTCCTCACTGTTGGCTGCTGTTCTGTGACTTTTTGCTGGCAGTAATTTTTTTCAGGTCACAGTGTTCCATGGCTTAACTTCTCCAGAAGACCAGTTATTAGGAAGGTAAGTAGATATGATCACTGGCATGAAAGATAGAAGAAACATTTTGTTATTTGTAGGAATGCAGTTATAGAGAAAAAAGTCTCATAGATTCATAGCATAGGAGCTCAGGAGAGACCAGGATATTGAGTTTGTTTCACCAGACAGTCTGCAGATTTTTGGAATGCCTTATAAAAAAGCAGGATCTTAATACTTGCTGTTTATAAGTACATGATCTTTCAATGCTTATTTTGATAAGAAGTGTCTTGGAAATGTCTGTGTAAGGACACACCTATGATACAACACTTGTGGTACCAGAAGACTAAGAAATTTCAATAGTGAACAAATGAAAGAGCAGTTGTTAGACATGCTTAGATGAGTTCTGACAGGTTTTTACCTTGTTTACAACAGGAAAGGAATTGCTTGATTTGGTTATTTTCCAAAATCAGCTTCTTGGAGTTTCACATTGGAAGAGGAAGAGCATCAGCTCCTCAAACTAAAAGTTCAGTTGTAGTTCACAGCTGATTGGTCCAATCACAAAATTGGTTATTCAGGTGTGTAAATGTGCTGCAGTTGTGTAGGATCTCCACTCTTAAGGTAATGGTTGAAACACAAGCCTGTGCTCATACACTGAAGATTGAATCAGTCTTTTGATTTTGCTGATGCTGCCAGGTTTTTTTTGTGTGTGTATAATTTCCTGTCAAGACTGGGAGAAGTGAGTGTCTCTCTGAAGATGTGGTAGAACCCATGGAGTAGGGAAGGTATTCAGCTGCAGAGCTGGAGGCACTCAGAGAGAGATCTGCTGCAGCTGCACTTTCAAATCCTGCCTCTTTTCTACTAGGCTGAGGGGAAATTGGTTTGCTCTGACTGATGTATTTAGCATATCTCTGTCTGTACTTGCATATTGATCATAATATAGAATCTATGGAGTATCTCTGGATTTAAGGCTTTCATATCTTGCCTTTCCACCCCAGATCTCCAGGCTGAAAGTGGAACAAGTTACTTCATTAGAGGAAAAATCTGTGTTTCCTCTCTATGCTGCACTTGAAATACAGCTGACAGCAGTGCCAATGGTTACACTGTAATTACATTGCTGGTGTTTTTACTGTACTTATTATTTATTGCAGAAGAGATGTTTTATTACAATATGTTCCCAAGCAAAGAATTTTTCAGTAATGTTATTGCCTATTTAAGGTCTTCGCCTTGATACCATGTCTCTGAATTCTACCTTCACAGTACCAATTGGTAAGTCTTTTTGGAAGACATTTTTAAGGATGCTTAGGCCTAGGTCATAGGCTTCCATCCACTAGAAAGATGGCTTATGAAGTGATAACAGCAGCTTTCAAAGTTACCAAATGACTAGTCATCAAAATGCATAGCACTGATTTTTACAAAGCCTTTGCTCATAGTAGAGTACCCATGCTTTTGAACATGGGTACTAAGCTATGTCATTTAAAGAGTATTCTCTCAGAGTATAATAGGAAGGAGAAAATACTTTTCTGTCCTGATAACTGAACTCGATCTCCTGAGATACCTATATGAAGTGATGCCAAAAACTGATTAGGTCCCGTGTTCTGATATGCTGGACACTTCCCATGCACTCCGGCAATTTTTAATTGAGATTAAATGATACTTGTGGACCCCAGAACTGGAATGGACTAAGCTGAGGTGAATAAATTAAAAAAGACACTAAGTGAAGTGTCTGTTAGATTTATATCTGGTACTGTAGACTGGCTAAATGATAAAAGGCCTTGAAGTTTGGATTCATATATGAAGTGGTTTATATATTACGGTAATAAAAGCATAACAAAGAATTACCGGAAGAGTCCTGTAACTCTAGAGTTCTAAGTATGGTCTGTCTTTTTTTGACACTCTATGAGCCCACCAGCTTCCACACTCTCCATGTAGAACCAAAGGAGCTCCTGTGACATCTGATGAATTTGAAGCCCTAGCATGGATGTCCAGCTATCCCCGCCAATGGTGTATTCTGTGTATTTTATGTCAGGGAACTGACATAAAGCACATGATGACCTGGAGCTCCTTAGGACAGCAGTTTTTGTGGACAGCCTGGGTAAATATTGTAAGGAGTGCACTGAAATACGACACTTGGAGAGTACCTGGGGAATGGGAGCTTTAATTCTTATGGATAAAAGACACATTTTAAGTTTCTACTTGAGTTTTATAAGTGGGTTCTCAAGGATTAGAGCCTTAACAAGGTTGTTAATGCAAATAGCACTGCAACCATTACATCTACATTTCATCAGTCTTGACCCTGTGAATCTGAGGGCTTGAAAGGGTGTTGAGAACCAGCAAATTGCTTCCTAACTTACAAATGTAAAACCTTCTAGGTCAGAAAGAGGGGGGGTGGAGGAAAGGCTAGGCTGTTAGGCAGAGAAGACAGACAAGCTCACTGATATGGACAGGGGATTTTTTTGTTGGATGGAAAAGGAAACTGATTCTGAGCTGTTCCACTCAAGTAGCTGTGGCAGCCATTAACCTGCCTTGCAGTGGTGTACAAGGGGCCCATGGGGAAGTTAAATTTTCTAGTAAACAATTGATTCAAATCAGCATATAAAAATCATGCTGGAATTTTATAATTTATGAGACAGCAAGCCAATAAGGTGAATGCATGTACCCTGAACTTTAGTTAGCTGTTATACAAATGGCATTGCTTTTGGACAAATAGACTGGCTTTTGTTGGTTTAACCGAGGGCTAGTCTACTAAAGTGAAGCTGCCCTAAGAAAGGCAGAGATAGGGGTCTTGACAAGTAATGTATATGTGGTGGCTTCTGGTGAGGTTTTCTGGAGGAGGCTGATGAAATTTGCCTGTGCTCTTTTGAGAAGATATTCCTATGAGGAGGAGAACTTTGTCCTCGTATGGTTGTTGCTCAGGTAAGTACCTTTGTGAGATCTCAATTCAGATGTGAATGAAGCTGGACTGACACATTATTTTTATATATAAGGTATCAGGATTGTTAAATCTGTTTCAAGTAGTAAATTATGTACATTTAACAAAATGCCCAAGCCAAGAGCTTATTTATTTCATATTATGTGTTCCACTGTGCCTTTAAAATTTCATAAACACTACTACTTGAAGTAAAGGAATAATCACCTGAATTATAACTGAGGAAGGGAAGTGCATTAGATGAATAACATGCATTTTCTAAAGTCTCTCTTTTCTATTCTATGGTCAGAAGGAAAAAAATGAGCACAGTATTTCAGCTGAGGACCACACTGAAACTGAATAGAAGTGAAGGTTTACTTCACATCTGTTACCATTGACTCCAGCTCACATATCCCATAATATTATTTATCCTTTTTGAAGCAGCATGAAAACTTTATGTTTAGACTGTACCTGTTTAGACTGCTGTTAAACCCATTGTCCGCAATCAGCTACTCATTGCTACAAAAATGTTGAAACTTGCATTTGCTGTTATTAAATTGTATGTTACCTTTTTTTTCCCCTCAACATTTTATCCAATGTATTGAGAGAATGTTAAATTCTTATTCTGCCCTTCAATGATCTCTTAGATGTTGATGTTCTTATTTACAGTTTTTCCCATCATTAAGATGAAGATACTGACCAAGGCTGGAATGAAAATGTAATTCCACTCAATATGTGCTACCACTTTGATACTGAATGCTTCAAATGTTTTGTCTGAATACTCTTTTCAAATAATTTTTATCCCATAATTGTTTCATGTAGGCCACATTCCCTTATTCAATTTCCAAACCTATTCCCCTATTTCACCTCAGAAACGCAATGCCAAAACTGCTGCTAAAGCTGAAATATATGTTACACATGCATTTTATTATCCCCAGTGTCACTTAGAGAAAAGTCTTATTGTCTGAAAGACAGAAGAGCCACGGTATTTATATAAATAATAAATGAAGATAATCTGCTAAAATGACAGTGAATAATGTTGCTTAAAGTGGTCTCTGCATGAGCTTTATTTAATCATGTTAACATGGTGATCATCAGATTATACTTAAATATGGCTGTGAATGTTGTTTCTGGAAAACACTTTCCTGTGGCTACTACTTTTGGCTGTGCATTTTCATGAGCTCTTTTTACTGAGGAGAATTTCTCTCCCTGTACAGACATTTCCTCACACTCATTCTTCTATTTCTCTTTTTTTTGTGATACTCCCAAATCCATCTGACTTAGGGAGCTATGTAAAAATTAATTTCCCTGTCTTTTCCTCCTGTGAAAAGGATAAAGGAAAACACTAAAAAATTAGACCACCGGGTTAGCCCCTGCAAGGCCTTATTTTTAAAGGATTTATTTTTAAGTCAATGAAAGGAGAAGATATACGGTGCTTGGCATATGTAGAGACAATGGAAAAACTTTTCCATAAGAGTAGTTTTCTTGTACTTCAGTACACTCTTCCTTTTCATCAGTTTGAAGGACAATGCAAACAATTTAGGAAAATAATGGAATAAACATTCTACAATGGTTAGCAAAATATTCCCGCAAAAAAAATGGAGTTCATGCAAATGAATATGAGAGTTGAACATTGATGTATTTCATATTCAGGAATTATGCAGTTTGTTGCAAAAGCTTTGCTCTCACACAATCTTTTTTTTTTTTTTTTAAAAAAAAAAAAGGAACAAAGTAATTTTTCATCTTTTTCTATTAAATTCTTATCTTGTTCTTTAATGAAATATCTTACATGGAAGTAACTAGTCATGAGGTATTTGTTCTTAAAATACCTTTGGAATTGTAAAGAACTTACATATGCAAGTGTTCTGCAAATCAGTCTTTGAGAGTTGAGCAGAGCATGCAATTTTTTGAAAGAACATGGAATTTTTCTAAATGGGAACTATTAAACTTAAGCTATACTATTAAACTATAAACCCTATAAAAAACTCCTTGAATGTAGAAAGTGTTAGAGACTGCCAGCCCTAAGGAAGGGGAGTTGAAAAATATGTGCAACTCTGCTCTACGTATTTTGTGTCATCACAGTGAGTATGAAAGAGCTGGCACATCATTGGGAGCTGAGGAAAATTAGCAGTATATACAGCACAGTTTAGCCTGTTCATGTAACCTCCATGCAAAATCAAGGTAGGATGGTGTTTCTTAAACATGGGTTTCTAAATTGGAAGCTGGGCTCAAGCTACTATTAGTTGTGTACAATGAGCAAATGTTGGTTTTGTACTTGCACATTAGCTAATGCAGGGGGTTTTTATTTAGCTCAAATGCAGTGGCTTTTTGTGATGTTTTTATGCATGTGAAGTTAAAAACTAGAATCCAACACTTTATTTCAAGATTTATTTTTTTTTAAATAGATGATGCTATTCTACACTGTAAGAGAAATAGTGTGTTTTTTTGTTTTTAAGAATTTAAAATTCTTGGTTTAATCAGGATGAGACATAAAATTAGTTTCTTCCTGTTACAGAGAAGATTTTAGTGTCTGAGAGAAAAATTTTCTGTATTCATTTTCTTTGAAGGAAAAGGGAATGCTGAGAGTGAATATACATTCATATTTCTTAATTTTAGTGTCAAATGTAAATTGAGTATCTGCTTGCTCTAGAAGTTTTTTCAGCCATATTTTAGTACTAATTGTGCCTTTTTATTCTCTTCCAGTCACTGTTTTTCAGAACTGACATTGCGCTCCTGAGGTTTTGTTATATTTTTTGGAAGGTGAACATCAATTTTTATTTCATATAAAATTTAGACTACTTTTTAGTTGTTAACTAAAATGATATGCTTCTTAATATTGCTGTCTAGCAATGACCTCTGACTGGGATAAGCTACATGACTCCAAGGCAGGGCTTAAGCTTACTTTTTCCAGGACTTTGAGGAAAATGTTGTGAGGTAGAAATAGTATAAGCCTCAAGCTACAGAAACAGAGGGAAAGCAATACTGCCTCATCCTTCAAGTCAAAAGGTTTCCTGAGAGGAGGAGGAGATTGTGGAAGCCAAAAATGTGGGGAGTGGAAGTCATTTCAGTTCCAAAAAGTCTCTCTGAATCCCTGGAAAACAAATGAAGTTCAATTTGAGTGCCAACAGATTGTTATGTCCTGGTTCCACTTTATAGTTCTACTTTTATCATCTACCTTTATAGTCAGCTAGTGTGACTTTCAGGCTTAGTTTGTTGTTGTTGGGTTTTTTTTGGTTTTTTTTTTTTTTTTTTTTTTTTTTTTTTTTTTTTTTTTTTTTTTTTTTTTTTTTTTTTTTTTTTTTTT
>JAWWEW010000112.1:84252516-84263165 GCA_035583185.1 Anabacerthia variegaticeps | reverse complement strand
GGCTTATTTTGTTTTTGTTGGGTTTTTTTTGGTTTTTTTTTTTTTTTTTGTTTTGTTTTGTTTTTGTTTTTTGTTTTGTTTTGTTGTTTTTTTTTTTTTTTTTTAAAATCTTCAGGTGTTTTGCTTTCTCTTTTCCAGCTTGATTTTAAATTATCCATAAAAAGCAGCATATGTAAACCTCAGTTTTTTTGCATGTGCAGGTAAAGACATAAGCATGCACCAGATTATATTTACAGAAAGATGCCTACAGCTTTGCACAGTACTGTATATTGTGCTATTAATTAAAAAAGAGTTTGTGTTAATCCTCATAAAGACATAGAGGTCTGAAGGTAGCAAAATGTCATTTTCAATAAATAAATACTTGTCAAATCTTCACTTACTAAGTAATTTGATCAAAAATACTGTGTGTACTCTGGAGCCGAAAAGTGTGCTCAACAACGTATCACATAAAAGACATTCCAAGAAAATTTAAAACTTGGACATAATGTATAACATTAACAATACAGAAATTTGCTTTTAGGTTTCTGGAACTTATCAACTTGAAACAACACCTGAAAGTAGAATAAATTCGTTCTCTGCTGTCAATTTTCAGCACTTCTTAAAAACTTCTTCAGACACTCTGGATTATTTGAGTCAATATCTTAAACTTCTCTTCCACTTTGAACCTAATGCTCTTTGTGTTGTGGTCTAGTTTTAGTAACATATTTTACTGTGTTCTCAGTTTAATTTTGTTAATGATAATAGGCTGTAAAGAGTGTATAATGAGAATAAGAGAAGGAATTGGCAAAGCCCGGTTTGAGAAGGTGATAAAAGAAAATTGTCACCTTCAGAATAAGAAATAATGATTTTTTTTCCTAAAACATGTTTATCAAGAGATAATGTAAAAGCTGAAAACAGACTTGCGTGCAAGTTACAAATGTTTACAATCCCTGTAGATGCTTTACCTAACAAAGTGAAACATCAAAGGGACTAACTTTATAACTCCTTCTCCAGTAAAAGCTCATTATTGTTCACAGACATTTCAAAAAGTGGCCAAAGTCAGGTCCCATTCTGAATAAGCATAGATATTCAGAGGTTGGACTTCAATAGCAAAATTAAATAGGAAGTTTAGGATTTCATTTTACTATAAAATGTTCAGTTTCATTCAATTGCAGTCTAAAAAGAATCTTGAGAAACTTACAAGAGAATGGGTGTGTTTTCACAGGAAATTAAACAAAATATACAGAAAAGTCTTTGTTCATGTGAAAGCTCCAACTGATGTGGTATGATAGTGCAAACAAAATGATTAAATACTGCACAATGATACAATGCTTGTAAGAAGTGTAGGATGTTTGAAAGCAGCAGGTCAGTCATTTAGGGCTCCTATTCAAGGGTCAGAATAAAACTGTGTGAACAACTGGAGAAGAGCAAACCAAAAAGATTCAGTGAGGCAATAGAAGAGATATCCTCTGTCCAGATGAAAGAATTAAACTAAAAATAGAATATCAAGTGGAGTAAATTAGGATAGCATAAAAGCAAATTAGAAGATGTTGGTGTATTTTTAAAATGCATTGACTGCAAGAAGCCTGTCAGAAGTCTGAGGTATAAAACAGTTGTCGAGGTCAACCATGGTGGAAAAGCTGAACATGTTCTTTGTGTTGGCAATATCTATAGAGAACCTAAAGAAGGTTATCTTCCACCCTGAAGTCTTTAAAAACTTGAGAATTGGATCAAACTCGTGTCATTTTTTTAAAAAATGTATTTTTAAAAAAATTAGAAACAAATAATGAAAACTCTGTTCAGAAAGGAATGAGAGTCAAGTATGTAATTAAAATGAGAAAAACCCCTTCTAAACTATCTGATATTGTGGAGGATGCAGCTAAAGGAATGCTTGCCTCATACTGACTGTTTCTCAGACTCTCCCTGGGGATATGCTATTAACCTCTGTCAGATACGGGGTACTGGGACAGATGAAACTGTAGCGTTCACTGGCAACACTTGCGACATTCTCCAGTATTTTCCTCAGGAAACACAGGCAGTTGTTACAGCTACTTTATTGTTTAACTTTTTTTTCTACATTATTAATGTTATTTAATTGCTAGGATGACAAAACAAAAAAAAAATAAATTATTTGCCTGTGCTACAGCACGTCTCAGAAAACAGCAAGCTTGTCAGTTGTTGCAGTAACCCTTGCGGTTTTTATGGTGCTTTATATATAAGTAGAAGGAAAAGAGAAAGAAATAAAGGAAAAGGAAAGTAAAGGTGACTGTGTAAGTAAGCCAAACATAATGGAGTATAGCTATTTGTAAGCTGGCCTTGTGAGTTTTCTAATTGTGTAAGATCAAGGACACAGCTTCTAATTTACTAATTAATAAAAAAATGGAACACTTGGATCATATATGTAAGAACCCTAACTTGATTTGTTATCATTGTATGAAATGCAAAGTTTTTGTGTTATAAAAGGAGAAAGGAAGCTTTGACTCATATATCAGGAAAAGATAATTGTTACAAAGGTAGGTGAAATTCAGTATTTACTCCTACAAGACAATTTACTGAATGCCTCAAGTTGGGTTTTTTTTTTCATAGTTCAGTGGTAGCTCGGCCTATCTCATATTATTGACATTCATAAATACCCTGAAACTCTTTTTTGTGGTAGGCTAAAGTTTTTAGATGAGGAAGAACTGTCCTTGTGTTACACATGAGCTGAACCCTTTCCCTGTCTCTGCTCTGGTGCCTTTATTGTGGTGAATGGTTAAGACTGCTGTCTGACCATAGGAAACTGTGATTAATAATGACCCTTTGCTATCAAAGACTCACACACATACTTGAGAGCAACAATACCCAAGTTGAGGAGCGCTTGAATGAGTAATGCTTATTTGGTGACTCTTGCATTCCCCACAACCCTGAGAATGCTTTAGTTGAATGCCCCCAAATTAAAACCTCCTTGTATGAAACTAGCCTGTGGGATTAAATGAGAACTTTTTTTGGGAAAGAAAGCAGCCCAGTTATTTTCAATAATTGTTGGATACAAGATAAAAAGTGCTAAGAGTAACTTGAAATTTAAATAAGTAAATTTGTGGTATTTGTTGAAAAGTCTGTCCGAACCTTGCTTAAAAAATGTTAAATCATTTTGCTCATCTCAGTTTTCCTGTTGTGCACAAACATACACTGAATGTTGCAGTGTAGGAGTAAGTCTTTGAAACTGCCTGGTAAATGGCACAGTGACCATTAATGTAAGTTATGAAACCACAGATATCAGGGACCAGTGCCCAATAAAAATCCTTTATTTTTTCTAGTAACTGTTCATAAGTGTCAATAGCTCTAAGGAAGGATGACATTCTTACTGTCTACTGCAGAGTGATTCCAGCCAGCATCAGCAAGAGAAAGCCTTCACTCTGTGCCTCCCATCAGCCTGCTGGTCATGTGTCCTTAGCATGAAGTCTCTCAGCATTTTGTATGTCTGTGTTGAACAGACCTTTGCACCTTGGTAAGTGTGAAAAAAGGAAAGTACATTAACCTGTTAGGATAAGGTTATTGTGCTTTACACCAAGACCACTAAACATTTACTGGAGGAAAGAAGGGAGGGTGTCTGCCATTTTTATGTAACTGGGATAGAGTATTTTAAAGCACAGCAGCAATGTACACTCAGAGAGCAACTTCTTTGACACTATTGTAAGACTGGGCAAAAAGTGTTCATGGTATGGATCTGTACCAGACTTCCATTTGCGTAGTCCATGAAGACTGAGATGTCACCTGGACAGGAGAAAGAAACAGATAAGAAAGTTATAAGAAATGGGGATAATCATCAACACGTTTCAAAAATATTTTCCAAATTAGAAAAAAAGGCAGAGGAAACAGTATGTTCAGCAAGATACTTTATTGGGAGAAATGGCAGATTTTTTAATTAATGTTTTTGTTTTCACAGAAGGACAAAATTCTTGGAGAACTTTGAAGGTGTCTTAGAAGTATTTATATGTACTATATTAAACACAGGTAAAGATTGTTCCAATAGATTATTCATAATTTCCATTATGATTAAGATTTTTTGTGGAAAGGATGTCACCACGCAAGCTTACATACAAATTTATTTACAACTTCAAGTACAGTAAAGAAGTATGTTACCATCAGCTGTGGCTATATAGCTTTGTTTTAGAACTAAAGCATCTGATGCAACTCAAAACTGCATTTTTAAAAAAGTATGCTGAGCTGTTGAAGAAAAAGAAATTGCAACTAATCATTTCAAGTCTCTTCAGCAAATAGGGTTACATCAATAATGGTAGAGGAAACTCCTTGTTTGAAGGAAGATCACCTTGTAAATATTGTGTGACAAAGCTTTATGGCAATAAATATAAGAAAACTAACAAGATGAGATGGTGAAGGGTGTAGAGAGAAAACTACATGGGGAGCAGCTGACATCACCTGGCTTGTTCAGTTCTGGAGAAGAGGAGACTGAGGGAAGACCTTACTGGAGTCTATATCTTCCTCATGAGCAGTAGAAGGACAGGCACTAATCTTCTCTCTGGTGACAACTGACAGGACCTGAGAGTGCCATGAATTTGTGTTGGAGGAGGCTTAGGTTAGATATTAGAAAGGTTCTTCACCCAGGGGGTGGTTGGGCACTGGAACAGGCTTCCCAGGGAAGTGGTCACAAGCCTGACAGAGTTCAAGAAGTGTTTGGATGATACTCTCAGGCACATGGTGTAACTTTAGTAGAGGAAATCCCAGAGTGGAGGGCTCATAAATTCAATATGCATCAACCTCATGGCTAATTATTGATAGTGCTTCATGGTGAGGATTATATCACTGAAACTTACTTTGGATGATTATTCAGATAAGGTGTGCTTACATGTACCTTTCTTTTTGGCTCATACCTTTTATTTAAAGAGTATTGTATCTACCTTATTCACCTTAAGATATCTATGAATATGATTGTCTTGATATCTCACTCTCCCTTACAGATTTTAATTTTCCAACAAGAAAGGTGATAAAAGTCATCATGCTAAAGAGGACAAACAGAAGAAAATGGGTATATTGCATGGTCATAGTCTCATATGAAGACCAAATAGAAAATGTTAACCTCTGCAGATCCAGAGCTGACTTGGTATTAGTGAGAACCAGCTGATAGCCTAACTAACATCCTGTTTCTGATGATGAGTCATATTGGTTGCTTCAGAAGAATATATGGAAAACTGAGAAGAGGTTTATAGGTGTAGAAGATTAGAGTTTCACCCTAATCTCTAGTAGTTATAGATTAGTTTAGCCTTCTAAAGTGTTTTCTGGACATTGATAACCATGGTAACTTTTAATTTATAGAAGTATCTTATCACTCTTTCATGTCTGAGAACAGGAATATTAATGAGGGAATCTTGAAGATAAATGGAAAACCTTGACTCTCCACAGTCTCATGGAAAATAACAGAGGCATTCCTTTTAATTTACTGTCATTTCCCAGTACACTCTAATTTTAAGGTGACTTATATAAAACACTCTGCAATTTAAAGAACTACAGCTATTTACAACTTTATCTTTTTAGTTTATGCATTTCTCTCCCACATAAATAATCAGACTCAGGTGAGATCAGAGCACAGGTACATACACGCATGCATGCACATTTCCCTAAACACTAAATTTGCTGATCTTCTGTAGAAATTGAAAAACATCTGCTAGATATTTTCTGCTCAAAGAGAAATGAATGGTAGGTGTTTTAATCTTTGCTTTTCAGTCACTGAATAATGTTCATTCTACATAGTGTTATAACATGAAACCATGTTCTTTCTTTCTTGTGATTTTTATATTGTTTTAATATCTGATATAAAAAATACTATAGCAGTTAGTCACAATCCTCAAATTACTTCCTTCCTTGCATTGAGCTGTTGAGACAAAGACTAATATAATCTAACCATCAGGGAAGGTATTAAGAAAATAGAATCAAAGAGATAGACTCCTGAGAGATATTGTTCAGATTGGAGAAATGTGCCTCAGAATACTTTCAAGCCTAATGATTATACCATTTGCATCTTCCTTTTCTAAGGATATTGTGACATCTCTAGCTTTGGGCAACAGCTTCTGGGAAAGGTGAGGCCAACACAATTACCCTTTTGACGGATACCTGTTAATTCCTGACCATAAGTTACCAGCATGCATCTGCTCTGGCATGAATAATGTCTTATTTTGCTCCCCTGAGGGCTTACTCTTTTCCATCATGATGAGCAGTTCTGACAAGTGTGTGCTGAGATAGCAGCACCTTGCAAGTGGTACTGAACTGGAAACTCCCTGAGAAGAATCAGTGTCAGAACTAGTCATAATAATGGCAGAATTTCACTTTTTCAGATTAGCAAAAAGTAAAAAACAGTCTGCATGAGCCTCATGCCTCATTCTCTTGATCTTTGCTGAGCTGCTTTGGAGTCTGGAAAAACTGACAATCCAGCCCATAGTCCTGACTCATGTGAAGCGGGGGCAAACATGAGATTGTGAAGCCTCCCAAGTCCCTCTCCTGCCTGACCTATGGGCTGTATGCACTCCTGTCTGTTGAACAATAGAGGGTTGCTAGTTTAAATACACAGCCAAAGCCTGCACCTTGGCGATTTTTGACTTTCTCTAAAGTCCTGGTGTTTTAATCTTTTTGGAGGCTGAAAGAAACTAGAATGTCTTGCAAAGTTGTTCACATCTGTACAGAGGGGAAACAACTAAATATTTCGATTTATGACAGTGTATTGCACCAACACTAACATTTTGTTGTAGATAAGACAGAACTCTGTGTCAGGAGCTGAGCAGCATTCAGACAGTGATGTCTGCCAAGGGAAGGATGCAATTAGGAATATCACTGATGAGAACTGACTTTATCATGAGATGATTAATGGTGTTCACCTTGAAATGAAAGTGGAGTCTAATAAGGAACCAACAGCAGTAATGAGTCCCTAGCCCAGGCAAAGCATCCTTCCCTGACAGCGAACCACTTAACTGGGAAGGACAGAGATTACCAAAAGATTAAAATAGGGGTTTGGGGCAAGTGAGACAGGATGCAAGATATGTGTGAAAACAATGAAATATGTTTAAAAGAGAAGGAAAAGAAGGTGTTACCATATTGTATAAAACCCTAAACTGGGAGACACAGTGTGCATAAGGCTGCTCAGGAAGGATTTGTACCTGGCAGAAGTACTAAGTCTTTAACAAAGGCCTGTTACCTTCCAGCTGTCAAGTTTCTTGCTGTTAAATATGTGTTTCAAAAAATGAACCAAAATGGTCTTCAGGCAATTTAATTAAATTTTTCTTGTCTGCTAAGGACTTTGTCTTGATAGACCCTCTGTTCTTTGTTTCTGTTAAGCTCACTTTTTTGCATCCATCCAGCAATTGCATCTTCTCTCCCAGCTTAATGATGTGTGGTATCATATATAAATTAAATTTTAAGTGCAATATGATTCTTTCTGTCAAAGAAAGTTGAGGTATGGATAATGTATGTTCTTAAAAAATAATTATTTGGTACATTCATATCTGATAGTCTGGGAAAATGAAAACTGCTCACTTTAAAAAGAAAACCCACATGGTGAAGGTGAATACAATACTGCCTATAAAAAGGTGCCCTATTAAATTAATATTTGAGACAATAGAAAGAAATTAAAGGGTCTATCCTTTAAGCTAATAAGTTATTTTATAGCATGTGCTATGGCATTTTGCTGAACTGGGCTGCATGGCTTAACAGTCAGGACCCTGAAGTACTTCCCTAAGAAGCCAAGCAGTTGTCATAGTTCAAAAAGTGAATTATTATAGTTTCATTTTACCTTATGCAAAGAGAAGTTATATTTTAGGGGTCTATTAACATTTTGGATGGTACTTTCAATGTTTTTTTTATGCTTTGTTTCAGCTTTTTACCTACAGTCAATTGTAAGTAGTGAAGCTGAAGGTAATAGGGCCATTCTTATCAGTTTCTCTTGAAATACTGTAATCTACAGCAAAGGACAGAGATAGAAAAACTTTTTACTTGAGGGATTAAATACATTCTTCTTGGTTACTCTGCTGGATACACAGTAGGAAGTTCTCCTCTGCGTGACGCCAGCAGGGGTTCCTGGTGCTATTCTGAGTAATTCTGCTGACATAGTCCCAAAAGCCTTGCACACCAATGCCTGTTGCTTCCTGGACTCAGCATGAACATCACAGAGACTCCCATTCACCTTCATTGCTCCTACAGTATTAACTCGGATGATGGCTTTAGACCCTACCTGTCACAAAGACATTGACTTTTTCCACAGCTCACCTTTTTTACAGTCGCTGGTTCAAGGTTTCTTACCAGTGTTGGTAAAATTTCATGCTCTCAAAGGTAAAGTGAACGCTTGAGGGGCCATCTTCCATGAGTCATTCATGGTGTTCGGACTAGTAAACTGCTTGGGCCATCAAGTGTTACAGAATCACATAAAAAATTAGGTTGGAAAATACCTCTGAGATCGAGTCCAACCTATGACTGAGCACCACCATGTCAACTAGACCATGGCACTGAGTGCCACTTACAGTCTTTCCCTAAACAGCTCCAAGGATGGTGACTTCACCACCTCCTTGGGCAGCCCGTTCCAATATCTAATCACCGTTTCTGTGAAGAATTTCTTCCTAATGTCCAACATAAACCTCCCCTGGTGCATCTTAAGACTATGCCTATTAAGTAGGCCTTAATTGATTTTAGACCACACCTTTCAACCAAAGAACTGGTTTGTTAACTTGAAGAATGTTCTAATTTCTAAGTAGGATAGGTTTTGACAGGTCTCATGTAGACTAACCACTGTAATGAAAAACTGTCAACCATTATGGTGCTGTGAAACAAATCTTCTTCTGAAGAACTGAGGGTTTGCCTTTCAAAAAGGTTTTCATCTTGCACAGTCCACAGTTTTTCTGTTTTTTTTTCCTTGTTGTTTTTTTTTTTTTTCCAGAAAATTACTTGTGTAATTGTCAAAAGTTTAAAATATGGGCTATACAATAAAGACATTTTCAAAATTATTTAGTCTAAAAAAGAAATAAAATGTCTTTGCCATTATAGCAGTTCCCCATTGCAGCCATATTTAGACATACCTCAAACCTTGAACAGTGTTCAAAGAGTTTTTACTATATTTTTTTTTTTTGTACTGAGCAAAAGTACAGCTATTTTAAAAAATATCACATAAAACACATTGCATTATTTCTCCGTCTCAGTGATCTAATTTTTACTGTTTTATATTTAGGAGAACAAAACATACACTCAAAACTGTCTGGGCAAGAAAAGAGCTAATATATATGTGGTACACTAAAAATATTATTCACAAGTGTTGTGTTTTACAAACACGGAAATGGACAGCATTATTAGTACACCAATTCAGCTTATTTGTTCTTATTTTAAGTGACTATTTTAAGGGTTGTCATACATAGGCATTATAAAGAGCTAAATTAATATACGCTCATCTGAAATGGCTTTATTTCTGAAATTAAATAATGCATGCCATCTCTCTTTCTGTAATTCTTTTGCAGTTGTAGAAGTAGTTAAGCTGTACTGTGAAGTTCCAAGTTTCTGTCCTTAAAAATCTCCAGTAATAGCATCACATTTTAAATGTAGATTTTCAAAACGTTAAAATAGCTAGAAAATGAAAATCCTTTACTTTTCCTTTGGTTTTGCTTTGTTCTTTCGATTGCACATACATATGTACAGTGAGAGTTGTTGAAAAGAAGTGTTTCTGGATAAACCAAAGCTACACATCAACTGAAATTATATCTGTACTGGTGTCTGGGACAAAGCTTATTCTCCATGTAACTCCAGAAGTGAAAAGATAGCCCTGTTAAGCTGCAGTGATCAGACATAGCTGCTCAGCAGGGTATCCACAGGGGCACCTCTAGTAGACTTTGGCAGGTCTTAACAAATTTTGTATTTGTTTCTCAAAGTCCTCTTGTGGTCCGTTGCAAAATAACATATAGCTAAAATACAAGGCAATTACAGTGATTCACATTTTGGAAAACTGGGCTCACAGGAGGTAGAATCAGATACCCAGGTATTATAAATCCCTCTGACTGCACAGATATAGATACTGATTTATACTCTACAAGGGTTTGATAATCTCAGTGTGTAAGAAAAAAGTTCCCTAAGGATGTGATCCAAAGACTAATGAAGCCATTGGGAAGTTTTCCATTAATTTCAGTGACTTTTGGATCAGTCTGCAAGCATTTAATGTTAATCTCTTTTAAAAATAAAACACAGGTAACCCTGGAAGCAAATGCAAACACACATATATTTTTAAAAAGACATATCCAAAACATTAAACTTAAAATAAAACTTCAAAAAAGAAACAGATTTAGAATCTTTAACAACTGTAGGCAATTAATTCTACAGATTATCACCACTCTTTTGGGTTGTGCTTTGCAATCCCACTATATTTTGATTTTTATCTTCATCGTGAAGTACATGTCAAAACATACACCAGTATGGCATAGTATGATACAGCCCAAAGAGAACTGTTTATAACAAAGATTTGGAGCTGGACAATTAATGAGATGAATTTTGATGGTATGTCCATGTTATAGTTTCAAACCTTTCGAATTCCTTCCAAAAGCTTGGAGGCAATGCATTAGCATAACTACAGTGGTCAACAAAGGCCACCACAGATATGCATGTTCTGTTAACGACTCAAGCTAGAGTTGTTGTTCTAATCTCTCCCCAGACCA
>JAWWEW010000112.1:84239781-84252416 GCA_035583185.1 Anabacerthia variegaticeps | reverse complement strand
TATCCTTTCATATTCATATTTTATATTTTTTCCCTAATTAAAGTTTGTTTCTAAATTTAAGAAGAGCGATTATTTTACTTCTTAGCCAATAAAATATCTTAGTTTCCCTTCAAACTAAGACAGTCCAGCTGAATGTATTGCACTATGACCCATCTCCATTTTTTCTCCCACTGTTTTATAGCTGACCCTCAGAGGCCCAAAGTGTCATGTTTCAAAAGAATATGTATGTTTGTGAGATGTGTGATTGACTTCATAATACAACCTTATGCATTAACACCTACAAAACTGAGTAACCAGGGTGAATATTTATTGGAGGACAGAGAGACCATTAATTTCAGCAAAGGTACTGTTCCCTTGTGTCACAACAGGCTGCTTGGGCCTCTACCATAAAATAAGATATAGATATAGACACTGATCTCATGAATAAGAATCCAGGCTGTTGGGTCTTTGAGTGTGTAGCCACAATAAACACAAGACTCTCTTTCACAGAAATCTGTTTCTGCCATATTTGTATCCTCTTATTTGTCTCCTTTTTCTGGTCTGGTGAGAGTTATTTACAGTAACACTTCCAATCAAACTATCTTGGCTATTAGCAAAAAGTCGTTCTTCATATTTATAACAAAAATGATCCTATGATCATTTTGAAAAGTTTTTATTAATATTACAAAACATCAGAACACATGAAAAAGCATTTTTCTCAAACAGCCAATCACATGTGAAGAATGAAATAGCACTGCTATTCCCCAGTTTATAAAGTCATAAAAGTCATGACTTCATTATAAAAGAATAGTTAACTGAAAATGCTGGACAAATTTTCTAGTCTTTGTTCAGCATAAGAGGAGAACCAGTATGTCTAAAACTATTATAATAAAGGATTTAGGGGAAAAAAAAGAAATCTGGATTTTAAAGGAACAGTCTGGTTTTGCGTTATTAGACATCCAGGGACAATTTGAAACACTGTGAAAGAAAATGCAACTTTGTTGGGCTTAGTGATTTTTAAGGACGTGGGAGGAATCCATTCTCTCCTCACATTATTATTTTTACTGTCACTAAATAATATCTTCTGGTTTAGAACAAAAACCCAATATATTGTTGTTATTTTTATTTGAATAATTTACACTTTTAATGATTTCTTCCATTATTTTGAAATAAAGTTCTATGGACTTAGCATTGGAAAATAATAGTTTAAGCTTCTACTAAAAAAAAAAAAAATGCTCTTACTCTACCAAGTAAAAAGTTCAGCTACACTGAATTCAATATGGTATTTTGGCAACAATTATTTCTGTAAACAACTTTGCATTTTCAAAGGACCCTTGCACTGGAGAGCAGTACTGCTGCTGACACTTTTGTTCCTTTACATTCTTGTTTGGTTATATTCAGGAGAGAGGTTATGCTGCTGACTCAGAAAAAGAAGTGGGAAGCCCTCCCTGAGGTAAGGCGCATGAAAAATAATGGGACAAGACACTATGGACATTGCTGTGGCAGCCCAGAGTAGTCTGCCACTTCAATGCAGAAACTGCTAGCTCTTCTCTTTCCATTGATGTCTTGAAGGTTGCCCATAGGCTTTTTCTCCGACTATTTTCCACATTATTCCTGGTTTCCCCCCTTCACCCTCAATACTCATCCCTCTTTTACTGAAAACAGAAAAAGTTGTCACACCAGTAAACCTATTGAGATGTGGATCCAGAATCCAACATGTTTCACCCAATTATTTTCATGGACATCTTGGGCTTTGGAAGAGGTAATCAGAAGAACTAGCCCTCTAACCTTTGAGCCTTTCTGCTGTAGCATGAAAATATGCCTTTTTCTATTTCTTGAGCTCCCATGCCTATTGTCTTTGATGATTAATGTTTCTGTCATTAATTTCAGTGGAAGAATTCCATAAAATTCAGATGTATCTTGTACAGTGCTTAGTTGGCATACATCTCTCCATTTATTCTGAGGAAGTAGGCGGAATGGTACTAAGCAAAAATGGACCTTTTCTGTCCTGTTCAGAAAACAAAAATCATCTGCTCAGCCATAATTTTATTATGCCTATTTTGTCAGGTTTCAGATGGCTCTCAGTTATTGCTTAGATTAGGTATAATTTTGGGCAAAAAACCCTGTATTTCAAATTGACTTCTGTTTTCAAACTGTCTTGATTTAATAATCAAAATTATCATAGTAAATTGCTGAAACTACTTTAATTTTCTTTTACTTCTTTACCAGCTTACGAGTGGCATTGATTTCAGCTGTTAAGAACCTTTTCTATGTAATTGTTACTGTATATCAAAGGCATTGTCATAAAAATATGATTTAGGGTCATGTCTAAATAGGTTCTTTACCACAGCCACATCTGTCATGATCGAGTGAATGCACAGATTATATTGTCATGGAAGCATATTCTGAAATCTTTGATTTTTAAGCTTGCAATTATTGAACATGTTTTCAAGTTTCAGTCCAATTTGAAAAGGAAAACTGTGTATGGAAGTTTTAGTCACAAAAACATTTTTCCAAAAGTTGTAAAAATGATGCTGAATTAGTAATAAATTATTCAAACCCATCTGGGGACCTGAGTTATACTATCTGTTTCTTGGCTTTAGGTGTCTATTCTTGCTGGAGTGTGTCATAGTTTCTGTTAGAAAGTGCAAAAAACCTGACTAGATGATGTCAGCACAGACAAGGTGGCTCCTGGCAGCAGATATTAAGTAATAGCTGGCCTTAAACACTATGAAAAGCATTTGGCTAGCTGGTGGCAGGCTGTACTGTGTGACCTCTCCTTCTAGGTGCTTTAGCCACAGCCAGCAGAGTCCCTGGCACTGGGATGTGAGCACAAGCTTGGAAACATGTCCTTATCAGGCAGAGGCACAGAGGCAGCTCCTCACCCGCTGCTGGCTCCTCTTCTATCTCCTTTGGCAGGAACCTCCCTTGAAGGTTGCTTCCTGAGTTGGTGAACATTTTCCTCTTTAAGGAGCAAAATATATTAAAATAGGGGTTCCCAAGGTTTTTTTTCTGTAGCGCTATGTGATAACTGTGAAGACCATCATAGAAACCAACCACTCTCCAATACCTTGGGCCTTCCCCATTCCCTTTCTCCTATGCTCCAGACCCCACAAGGCTGTGTATGAAGCCAAATGCCTGGTCCTTTTGTTCTCCCACCTGCTGTGACTGTGCTGGACTATTGCCCAGTCCTGGCAATGTCCATGGTGCAGACTTTGTTGTAGTTTCTTGGGGTTACTGTAAAGGCATAAAATGACTGGGAGTTTGGGACATGCACTGAAGCCTCAGGGATCTATCAGGTGAGTCTCTGACCACTCAGCTAAGTCCTGGCATGAGGATTTTGCTGTCTTTTGGGAATTTCTGCACTAGAGGGGACCTGCCTTATACCCTCAGCTGGGGCTGTCATGCTGCTTAAGGGAGCATGTAATGTTCCCTTATTTGTCAAAAAATGCGTCTTGATACTTATGCAACAAGTATGAAGCAAAACTTCACTTGCCCAGCAACAAACAAACCAAGAGCTTTGCCAGCTAGGTACCTGGATCTGTCTACTGGATTTGTTGTTTGTAAGTACCTTCAGGTATAGTCTGAACTCTTGCTGAACACACTTGCTGCTCCTGTAAGAACTTATTCAGCTTCCCCTGCTGATGATGTGGGAATAAAAGCCTCTGTTTCCTCTTCCAAAGAGGAAACACAAATATTGATCCATGGTTCAGGTCTTTGCATTATCCTGTTTCCACTTATCTCACCTGGAACCAGGCAGCATTGATACTTTAAGATATTTGACCTCTCTCTTTGGAATTACTCAAAGCCCATGTCTTTCATATGGCTGAAAAAGAATTGGTTAAAACATTTTCTTATCCTTGCCCTTGTTCTGTACCACTCAGCACCCCTGGCAGCCTTGTGCAGCTCTCAAGAGCTCCTCTACTGGTGGTGTTGAAAGACTATCCTTCAACACCTGTCTGTCCCTCACACGAGCCTGGTTGTGGTACAGAGGTGAAAGAATCCTTATGATACAGGAAACGATTTTCATATTTTCCTTTGAAATGATTTTTTCTTGCAGAAGGCTACAAGTCAAATGAGCTAAGAAGCTGACGATGACTTCCCAAAACATATCCAAACACCTCCTACTGCCCTTCCATCTTCATTCATTCACTCCAGTGCCTTTTCTCTTCCCTTTCTCCGGTTAGCTTGGCCTGTGAAAAACTGTGCGATATTACCCCCAGGAGGGAAAAGAATGGAGAAGAGGCTGAGGCAAGCGGCCAACCAAGAGATAGGAGTCCCCTGACAGGGCCAGAATGTGGCAGAACATTCTTTTAAGCCAGCCAGCAGCCAGGAGATGTAAATAATCTGACTGGCACCATCTGGGAAGTTCACAGTAGAAAAGTTTTTCATCCCTAATGGGCAGCAGAGACTGCCTGATGGGTCAGACTCAGACTGCAAGCTGGCTGCAGTGCAGTCCTGCCTTAAACCTAAACTGGAGGATATAATTTTCCTTCTAGAAGAATGAAAAAATTGCCCTTAATTTACTAAGCTATTTTGGAATATGAGATGTAATTGCTAGTTACTTGGATCAGTGTTGCTCCCTTATTTGAATTTTCCAGAGAATGATGTGCATGCCATCAGAAACTCATTCCTTCTCCTTGCCTCATTAACCTCCACAGAGGTTCTTGACACGTGTTAGTTTGCTGTTCCTGCTACCTGGCCTGGAATAACAGCCTCTGCCCTATTGAGTCTTTATCCACCCCAAAAAACTTGCTTAAACTGGGGGCTGCATTTGAGAAAATGGTAGCATTTTTCAGTTAAAACACATATGTTTTCCTCCTCTGTGAAGAATGCCTGTAACACTTCCTCAGAAGGTGGGTTCTAAATAACATTCCTATGGCACACCCCCTAGTCCTTTTGTTAATTTAGTGTTGTCAGTTGCACAGTAGTTAGCCATTTGCTATTAATATTATTTGGGGACCTTGGTAGGGCACCGTATCCTACAGCCCCCTTCTAGAATGGAGAATTTTGTCCAGTTGCTCAGGTTATATAAAAATGTGTTTTTGAAAAACAGCCCAAACCTCAGTCTTGACTGACAGACAGGCACTATTTGATAGAGAAAGAGCATTCAAGGAGTCCAGTGACTTAGAATTTGCTGTATGTGGTTTGTAATGCTATTCCTCCACTAGTCTTTCCAACAGTAGTAGGCAATCCCATTTAAAATGCCCAATGTTTCCTCTTTTCACAGGAAATTAAATTCCCTGTGCTAGACACAAGCAAACTCTGATTGTTTTCTCTTAATTTACACTGGCTTGCATAGAGTAATAGTTTGTTTTGCTATTTCCCTTACAATCATAAGCAATCCTCTGTGATTGATCCAGCTTCTGTGCTTTTCTAGACAGCAGAGCAGTGCATCTTTGTTGTCTGGTCTGATCGCTTTGCTGAATATTACAGATTTGTGATTCACTATTGTATTCCAATAACTTTTTGACCTGCATTAGCAATGAGGTAGTTTTGTTCTAGGCTAGCCTGTACTGTCACGTCCCCCACACAGATTCTTTTGTGGCTGGATGCCTGAGATGATTTTTTAAATCTCTGCAAGCTTTTCCAAGTTCTCAATTCTATACATGTATTTTGGTACAAGAAAATAGGGCAGAGTGAAATTCTAGCTTCTCTCTATTCCCTGACTCTCATGTCTAATAGGAAGTAGTTAATGATCATTCTTTCTAAGATTACTTTATAAGTCGAGCCCTTTCCCTGGATATTTTGTTCAAGAGAAGGAAAATAAATACCTCCTGGCAAAAGTCACAGACTTTTGGGACTACCTATGGATGTACTGACATATACAATCAGGAAGCACAATTATTATGCTACAGGATTTAAGACACACCAAACTCAGTATTTTGGTAGAATATGGGAGAGAAAGTTAAAGGAGCCAGGCCACAACTTCTCCATGAGAGTCAACTTTGAAGTACAAAAAGAACTTCTTGAATTGCTTGGGGAGTTGATAAAATAATAGTAATGGATGCACTTGGACAGAAAGACAGTTGTTAACATGCTCCTATTTTCTGGCAACAGGAGTGTGGGAGCTGAAGTCTATGTAATTTCACTCTATCTGTGTTCAGGAAAAGAACACAAAAGAATCTGATTTTTTATTGTTAAGCTGGCAGTACAGAGACTCACAGTTTCTGAGTTCTGGAAAGCCAGACATTCTTCTTTACTGAAGAATATTAAAACAAGACAGCTTGAACTCTACTTTAGGCCCAGGAGTGTAAATCTGGAATAAGTTCACTGGTTTTGATGAGGATACTTTGGATTTACACCAGTAACTGAGAATAGAACTTGGCTCTCTGTGTTATTCTTCTGGTGGTAGTGAAAAGTACGATCCAAGACGTGCAAATGATCACAGGAGTATTCTCATACTGGTTCTGTACTTAAATTTTAGATGCAGGATTTAAGACTGTAGAACACAATCCAGCTTATACAAGAGTACCTCTCAGCAACCTGGTAAAGGAGATCTATAAGAAGGGTAAAAGTCTAATGCTTGCATGACTCATATAGCTTTCTTGTATGGGCCTGTCTTGCCTCATGACAGGAGATTCAGAAAATATTGTTGTGCATTATTTTTTTATTTATTTAAGTCTATAGGTATAACACAAAAAAATCAGTTTAATCAGAAATTGTTTGGAAAAAGCCCGTGCGGTGTTGCAGGAACTGAAGAAGCCTAAATACTTTGTATTATAATGCCTTTACAGAAATGTTAGCTATGGAGTAGATCATTATAGGCACTGGCACAGTCAGCTTTTGAACTGCAGCATTATTCCTTCTAGACCAAAATTGTTTTATTGTGGGCAACTGGTTTGCAGGTGAAAATATTACAAAAACATTAAGGCTGCCTAAGTATCATGTGCTGTTTATTCTCCTTTTTGAGAACATGTATGGAAAGTCTTACAGACATAAAGCTAGAACCAGTTCAAGCCTTCAAAGATTATTTTTTTTTTCTTTCTGATAATATTCCATATCCTGCTGTGACTTTCCAGTTGTTTAGTTGCTATAATGCAAAAACTTCCTGAGCCACCCTTCTTGGCATGAAAAATCCACAAATACTGTGCTTTAAAATGATACACAGATGGGAAAGTTTCTAACAGGCATCGGAGCCATTAAATTTGTACTGCTTTTCCTATTGTTTAGTAATCACTGAGAGGGAGTGGATCCCTCTGTGACCTGGCTAATTGCAATGAAAATTACAGAGTATTAAAAACAAATGGGAAGATGGAAAAGAAACTTGCAGTAGGATTTTGAAAGTTTTCAATCTCATGGACAATCATTGTCACTTGAGTGCCCAATTGCCTCAGGCTGCATTGGAAGCCCCATCATGAAGGCTGGAAAAAACAAAACCCCATCTGAGCCATGCCTCTAAACTTTAAAAAACAAGAAGCTATAGTCACAGACTAAATAGAGCATGATTTCAGACCATGCTATGCTTCTGCCACTGGCTTTAATTGGACAAGAATGTTCATGTGCTTTGGTTTTTCCTAGCTACAGAAGAGAATCAATAGAAGTGTCATCAAGCAGGATATTTTGCTCTTTATTCACTTCGATAATTCCTCTCCTTAGCTTGAAACTGCTGCCAGTGTACTTAAAATGTAATGTGTTAAGTGTGTTAATCACACAATCTCTTAAATTGAGGTGATATTTAAATTTTAAAGGGATGATACAAGAAAATCCAAACACTTCTGATGCTAAAAGCTCATGGAACACAGTGTCTCCAGCTTTTCTTCCATTTCTAAATATTGAACAATTGAAACCAAGTGGAGTTCCAGTCCAGTAATGCACTTACTGTTTGCATAATACTTGAGGGACATGAGTGGCTTTATGAAATCAATCAAATCACTTTTGAAGTTAAAATAACTAGATAATGTTTTCAGATACATTCTACTCTAGTTTAGTCCAAGACAACAAGTGCATCTTTTTTTTTTTCTTTTTTTTTTTTTTTTTACTGTTTGGTACTTCTGTTAGCCTCCATTTTAAATTATTCTCTCATAAGAAACTGGGATAAATCAATAGACTGCTTCATTAACGTGGGCTTCTTTAGAGGCAAAGAACTATGCCTCAGTGCTGTAAAAGAAGTGACTAAACATGTCTCATTGGGCATAATGAACAGGGCTTTTATTGATGTCATTAAAGATGATATATTTATGTCTGCTTTCTAATGAAGAGTATGTTCAGTCATACAGATGGCACATCTGTTTTATATGATGTTTCTTGAGAGTTACTTACATGAAAGTCCATTACTATTCTGGATTCTGTTTATATTTTTGGGGACTTTCCCAAACGGGTTTGTTGAACATACTTAATGCCTACAGAACCACCAGCACCTCACAGCTACAGTAAAATGTGTGCAACTTCCTGGGTGATGAAAGTGTGACATGGGTGAAACCATAACCACAAATGAGTTCAATATGCCTGTCTGTTGTTTTTGTGTTTTTTTTTTTTTCTTTCTTTTGCTCTGTTCATAGAAAAGATCCACAGGGCAGACCAAAGTACTACCCAGACATTCCTATTTCAGTTTCATGACCTCGATGGTTTAGGGAATAGGAAGAATTTTTATCAGTGTTCTATGCTCTGGTCACAGTAAGGCAGAAATATTGCTAGGAGTTGACAAAGCTCTTATTTATGTTCCTTGATCCTTCTGTAATAATGACACAAGACTGAAAGGTTTTATCACTGCTACGATGATTGGCAACTGTAGGGCTGTTCATTAAGAAATCTGAGACTCTAGTGGTGAGAGAGTCTTAAGTCTACAAGGAAAAACTCTTTCTCTATTACTTTTAACCCAAATATTGATCTATGTGTTCAGACTGTTGCTTATTTGATATGCGTTTATTCAATGTTTTTCTCTATCAGTACAGATATCAAACACTACACTGGGGGGCAGTTTGTAGGGGAATTAGTAACGCTGCTTGCAATACATGTTGCTGCATGTCTGTATTCAGAGAAAGACTAGTGGAATCAGAATACATTCCCCAGTAGATATCATCATATTTATAACTGATTATATGCTGTTTAGACAGAGGAACACATCATCAGAAAAAACAGACATATATTGTACTTGCACTTAAAATGCTGCTCCTTAACATATTGATAGGCCTTCTCCAAAATGCTTATTCGGTCAGAGCTTTGTCTTATTAGTCTGCCAGTTCTCATTAAAATAGGATACCACCTTTTACTACATATTCTGAAAGCAAAAAACTAGGATACAGTAAGGGTAAGGTAAATAATCTTCTTTCCTTGTCAGAGGTTCCACTGCTACAAAATCTTACTGGCAAGTGGATACAAAGGAGAAGAACACAAATAATACCAAATCTTTTGTTTAGACAAAGATGTCCAAGAAGTTCAGATATGGTGAACCTGTTACCTCAGAAGACTGTCTAGCCAGCCACTTTTAATTTTAAAAGATTTGTAACAGTCTTACTATAAGGCATTTCAGAAATTCAGTAATGAAATGAGAGTGAGTAACTTAAAAAAGACTGAACAGCACGAGTAATTAAACATGTTTGATTAAATTCACTATTTATTTCCCAAGTTTTATAGTGGTCTAGAGAGACAGATAAACCCCCTGAAACTACAGAGTCAGGCAATTAATAAATCTTAAAATGCAGATCTATTGCTATAGAAAAGGTTAGGTCACTTCTGAATAGGTAAAATATTTATGGCTTCTCAAGTACCAACTCAACAGGAGTATTTTTAATGTCTCATTGCTGAAAAACATTCTTAATTTGAAAGTTCAAATTTGTTATCTTTCACACTGCACAGCTGACATCAGTCAGGGTGTTGAAATCCATGGTTTGACATGAGATGCTCTAAATGTCTTGGGAGTATGGAAAAAGCTGTGTGATTAAATCTCTGCCTGCTCTTAGATAAGTCTTTCAGGCACAGTTCTGCCATGACATCAGCAAAGCCTAGACTGACAGTCATGACCAGGCTAGTAGGAGGCTTTTCTTTCTTCTTTTCTTCTTTACTGCTGCATGTGTAGCCTCATTGATTAATCCATCTCTTCTTCTGTCTCCCAAACAATCAAGGCAAAACAAAGAAAAGAAACAGAACTTGTGACACATGTAACTAAGAAGGCTGGTTGGACTTTTAACCTCATTTATTTGCATTCATTTAGTAAATCCTTCACAGCAGGAATTGTCTCCTTCTCAAGTTAGTACACGATGCAACCCTGGAGGGGGCCTTTGGGAATGACTGCCATCAATCCTAAAATAACAAGTGCTGAGTTTGATCCAGAATGGTGTGTTTGCAGAACATTCGCGCTGGATAGTCTCAGTTTCCAAACTTACTGCGGTTAACAGACTAAAAGGCAAAATCTTTCCATCTCCTCACTCCACACCTAAACAAAACTTTCTAAAAGACTTTCAGTAGAACTAGAAGACAAATTTCATAGCTCTCAAGATGAAATACAACAAACATGAATTTCTATATAGGTCGGAGAAGTCCCCAATTGCTTGATAGTCTGAACTAGTTCTGACATCTAACTTGAAGATGTACGTAGGGTAGATCAGTATAGAAATACAATAATAAATTTTGTATTTTAAATTAAATATACCACTTTGTAAAAGTTACTATATAACATAGACCAAAAGCTGTTGCACAACTTATAAAATTTTTCTGAATATTTTCTGCAATTTCCATTTCTTCTAGTTCTTTCCTTTGAAGGTTTCTGAATGCCTCACTGATTCTTACTTGTGACAAGTCATGCCACTTTCAGGCAGTGGTAACTAGTAAGCAATGTGTTGCCCAGTGCTTACCACAGTAAACAATGCAATGGTGTGACCCTGCCAGGCAGCAGGCTGTTACTACTTGGTAACAGCCACTGTGAGGCTTGCAGGGGTGGTTGCATGGAACAAGTTCTTACAGGTGTGTGAAACTCACATGTCTTAGTTGTTGTCTGTGGTGCCATATGGGATCTTCTGGTCTATGTTCTCCAGCTCTGCCCTCTGCCATGCCTTGTTTTTCCAGCTCGGTCCCTTGCCTGTTGTTGTGCTCCCAGTTTCAGTTGCCGTTCTGTTGGTTTGGCTGCAGTCAGCAGGGTTTATGACTGTTTTATATGAGCCCTGAGAGATATCTTTGGTGGTGTGAATAATTCTCTCTCTATGTCCCTTAATTGCCGCTAATATTTGTTTTGTTTTCATAATAGCTCTAAGCCAGATTTTCCGTGAGGAGATTACCAATAATGCTGCATGCCCTGAGTTGTTCATGTGCATGCTCTCCTGCTGTGTCAACTTTTTACTCATTCTTGGTAAACAGATCTTGTCTGGGACAAGTGTGACCTCAAAGATGACATGTGGTGCACCGATGCTCATCTGGATTTTAGGAAAATGCATGACCAGTTGAAGTCAGTCCCAAAGCTGTGACTGCTGGTGATATCAGGTTCCCCTCACACACTGTCTCCTCTGCTTCAGCAGCCAAAGCCAAACTGCTTCAAGGCACAGGCCAGATTACGGCAGTGCTATTTAATTTTCTATCCGTCATTTAGCTCCCCACATTTTCCTCGTGGATTGCTCCAAACTGCCAGTCCAACCACGTGATTCAGTGTGCAGCCAGCTGGCCAGAGTACACTCAGAGCCTGGTCAATATTTGGAAAGAAGTACACACACTGCCTGATTTCAGCTGAAAGAATGGAATATCCATAAATATAACATGATTTTTGAAGAGGTTGAGCAACTAGTCATTTGTCAGATTGGTTACCAATGATAGTCTATCCATCAAACAAATTAAAGGGCTTCTACAAAAGCAAATCAGAAAACAAGATAGTGGAAAACTGTCTCAAGTATTTTGCTGATGATCCAAAACCTGAGCTTTGCCTCTCACAATTCAATTTCTCAACGGAAGCAAGAGAAGCTGAAGATAAAGGATGTAATATGAACAGGTTGCAGGGTAGAATTTATGTATTTACACAAAGATGTCTCTCCAGCTATTTAGTGAGGCTTAGGTCCTCATTTTCTATCTGCATTTCTGTCTGACCTTTCATACTGCAGTGATTTGGGCAGTTTGGGCAAGATCAGCCTTATGCCAGAAGGAAAAGCAGAAGTAGGAAAAAACCACCAGCATTCCAAGGGAGGATCAGTCACTTTTGCTGCCTGATTTCCTCTTGTTTAGTTATGAATTTAAAGAAATACTTGTTCATTTCTATTCTACTTTAGAGTTTGAGTTTCGTTCATTTGCTTTTGTAGGACAATTTTCAAAATGTTGATCTTAACTTTCACTAAGGAGAACTGAGTTTTGCGAGTGCAAAACTTTCAGTTTTTTTCTCATTCAGTCATAGAGGAAGTTATCCAGGAAGCTGCAAATAAGTCAGATGATATTATGAAAATATGCAGAATATTAATAATCTCTGGAGAACTGTGAAATGACATCTTATGACCATAGGTTAGCAACAGAAGAAAATTCGATATAATTCAATTAAAAAAAAAATAAATGCTTGATCTACCACCATGTTGACAGCAAGTTGAATATGAGTCAGCAGTGCCCTGGCAGCCAGGAGGGCCAACCCTGGGGGTATCAGGCAAAGCATCGCCAGCCATCAAGGGAGGGTCTGTCCTAGTTCAGCAGGTGGGACCGGTTATCACTGTGTGGGGGGTGATCAAAGCTATGTATTCTACCCCCTCTAT
>JAWWEW010000112.1:84088732-84239681 GCA_035583185.1 Anabacerthia variegaticeps | reverse complement strand
TAAATTGTAACTCTGACTTATAAACTCTCTTGTGGTGGGTCCATTTCTCCTGCTGGTTTACCTTTAAAACCAGCACAGGTCTCACCCTGGTCTGCACTGGGATGTCCTCAGCTTGAGTATTGTGTGCGGTTTTGGGCACCACAATAAAAGAAAGATATTAACCTCTTAGAGAGTGTCCAAGGGAGTGCAATGAAGATGGTGAAGGGCCTTGATGGGAAACCGTATGAGGAGTGGCTGAGGGTACTTGATCTGTTCAGCCTGGAGAAGAGAAGACTGAGGGGAGACCTCATTGCAGTCAACAACTTCTTTGTGAGGGGAAGAGGAGGAGCAGGCACTGATCTCTTCTCTGTGGTGACCAGTGACAGGACCTGAGGGAATAGCCTGAAGTTGTGTCAGGTGAGGTTTAGGTTGGATATTAGAATAAGATTCTCCACCCAGTGGGTGGCTGGGCACTGGCACAGGCTCCCCAGCACCAAGCCTGACAGTTCAAGAAGTGGTTGGGTGATACTCTCAGGCACATGGTGTGACTCTTGGGCATGGTCTTGTGCAGGGCTAAGGGTTGCACTTGATGATCCTTGTGGGTCTTTCTAATTCAGCATTTTCTGTGATTCTGTGTGGGGGCAATCTCATTTCATCGATGGAGAAAGGGACACCTGGCCACTGAACAGAGGGACAGACACAGGACTAGAGACACAGGACTACAGTTAATATAGGACAGTCTTCATGGACTCATGAATAAAGAATTATGCTGAAGTTGTCAATTATAGAAGTTTTATAGGAATAATAGAATGTTCAATATGTGTTCCTAAGGTTGGTTTTGTATTATGGTTTATGATTGCTCTGTTATCCCCTGGTTTGCTATTGGTTGTAGTTGCTGCATTGCAGCGATTCCTTGTATGGTTGTCTCCTCCTCAGTTTACTATACTTGGTTGTGCTCCACCCTAGTTCCACCCAGTTTCTGTCATCTTCTCCTTGCCCCCCTATATAAACTGTCAGCCATGTTAATAAAGTGCCATTCCTGCTCAACCTTCCCTGTAGTGTGCTGTCTTCCCTCTACCCACCACAAGATCGGGGCAATTCTGTGACAAATAAAACTAACTAGGGTCAAAACGTTCCTGGTTGTGTTTGTGAGACAGGTAGTGATCTTTGTGTATGGAAAAATAATTACTCAGAGAACTGAAAGTTGCTTGAACCATGTGCAATAAGGTCCTATGTAATCTGCCAGTGAACAACTATACCTGGCACAAATATTCATCTCATCTGTTTTCTCACAGACATGAACATGATTCTGTGTTACACTAGGACCTTGACAACTGGAGGTTATCTTGTCGTATGCCTTCAATTCAGAGGCATTTAATTTGCAGTAATTCTAGTTTGTGTTCTGGGGTGATTGGATCATAGTGATTAGAACAAGAATGGTTTAGGTTAAAAGAAGCCTTTTGAGATACTCAGTCCAACCCCCCAGTGGGCCAAACATTAGCATCATTCTTTTCAATACATTTTTTTCATTTCAGCTTGTGTCTTAATACTACCTAACAATGTGAACCCAAGCATGGTAGTGGGAGATGACCCAAAGATCCATGCAGTAAATTCATAAGACCACAGATTCCTTCAGATATCCTGGGAAGAAAAAACATACCTAACCTAGATTATTACAGTATTGATTCTATATACTTTTAATTCTGTTTTTTTTTAGTTAATGAAATGCACAGCATTTTAAAGTTTGTCTACACTCTCAAATGCAAAACCACTTAGCTCCTTTGCACCTTTCTAGTCTGGCTTGCCTTCTTCTTTAAATACAAGAACTGGCAGAAAGATTAGAGCAGTAAAAAGAAAAAGTTATTTCCAAACAGCATTATGGGCTTCATGGGCCTCTGCCCTGATTTGGAAACCTCTTGGCCTGGTTCACAGAATCACAGAATCAACTAGGTTGGAAAAGACTTCTGAGATCATCGAGTCCAACCTATGACCCAACACCACCTTGTGGTTTATGAACTAAAAATAGCAGTTAAGTGAGAGGCAGACATCAGGCCTGAGAACTGCTGAGCAGATGCTGTGCACCAGAACTATGCAGCAGTTACTAACTTGTTTTCTTTTCATAGATATCTTGGGATTTCCTTGTCACAGTCACTTGTCTTGCCCTTTAACCAGTATTTAAACCATCTATATTAGTCAGCCTGATTATATAGCCTGAATTATAGGGTAGGAAATTCATTAAGTTATTTAAGCAAGGGGATAAGATCCTGGCCCAACTCTCATTGACCTCATTGCACGAATTTTACTCCTCACATCTTGAAAAAGACAATGACTTAGGTATTGCTCTCTTCTCTAAATACAAACAGATTATGCTATTAAATTACCTCATCATTTTTATATTAATGTGGGATTTATTTATTTATAAGGCAGAATACAAACATGAATGCTGTAACATAGCTGAGAAACAGAGTGAAAAATAAAAGCAGACTGAATATCTTTCAGTAAACATATTTACTTTAATTCATGACTCAGGCCTAATTCTTGTCATTATTTTGTAATAAAAAATTCTAAAGAAAATAAGATTATAATGATAAAACAACATCTCTTACCAATGAATACCTAGAGCACACATGCAAACAGTTAGACTGTCTGCCTACTCTGCCAGCTAAATACCACCTCAGATTAATTTTTTACTATTATTTCCAAAACCATCTTTGAAGTTTGATCTGGAACAGCTCATCCCCTGAACAAAGTCTTAGACTTCCCTGCCAAAAAGAAATAATTAAATTACAAGAAAAATAAGCTATTTGATTGTTCCCATGATTAATACTAATTTTTGCCTGAATCCTACATTCAGGAGATTTCTCCTGTCATAAATCCTTCGTTGATGTGCATCTGAGTTGTTTGAAGTAAGAAATTTGTCAATTACAGCAATGCAGAAGTACTAAAAATGAAAAGTTTTTGGTCAGGAACTATCATTTCATTGAAAGCAAATTGTTTCTTGTGAAGGAACAGTATAAATTATTTTTTGATCTAGAAAAAAATAATTCTGAAACTTTCATTACATGAATTATTGGCATTTTTAAAATTAATTTTTTCCCAATGTTTGTACAGGCATAATAAATCTGCAGTCATTTGTAAGTTTATGACATTTAATGGTATATAAGAAGTTAGCACCAATAAGGGGTGCTTACTAGTGTCAACCCCATGCTTAAATTTGAGAAGACATCTCAAAGGAAGAATGAAGAACAATTAAAATCAAACTTTACATGTAGTAGCCTATTGCATTGGCTTTTTTTTTTTTTGGTCAGTCACAAAAAATTGACACTATTAATGTGTGAAAATTTTACATGTCCACTTGAGGGTGAAATGATTTACATTTAAAAGGGCCTGCAACTATACTCTTTATAATGTAGAATCACTGCCTCAACTATGGATGACTACCATCAGTGAGATAAATCCCACCTCAACAGGAAAAAGAATTAAGGTGCGTGTATTGCCACGTTTCATCCCTTCAGCTTTCCTCATCACTCCTACTTTTCTTTACTTTATCTCAATATATAAGGCTTTTTAACTCTAGAAAACTAGGTCACTGAGAGTAAAACTGTCTCTCCCACTAGTGTTTTTTAAGATGCATACACTGATTTAGTAACTTGCATATTGCACCATCAACAGCAGGGAAAAGAATGAACGATTCCTGAAAATTTTATTTCATTTAGCTTTTATAAGATTGGTATTTGCAGTTACAGTCTTCTGATGTAGTTAAGGTAATGTTACGAGAAAAAAAGTGTAATTGGTTATCACAGAAGAAATAAATGGAAAGAAAGCCCAATTTGACAATTTTTTTAAAAGAATAAAAGTAGTAATATTTTATAATTTTGTGTCTTCATTTAATTAATATTTATTTTGCAGTACCAAACTGGATCTTGAAGTTCTAGTAGTCCTTTATTGACCATCATGAAATATCTTTATCCATAGAGAATAGAATATAATGGAATGGAACGGAATGGAACAGAACAGACAGAACAGAACAGAATAGAATAGAATAGAACAGAATATTTCAGTTAGAAGGCCAACAATCATCTAGTCCAAACGTCTAACCACTTCAGACAGGGATGGCCAAAAATTAAAGCACGTCATTAACGGCAGTGTCCAAATGCCTTTTAAACACTGACAAGCTTGGAGCATTGAGCACCTCTCTAGAAAGCGTGTTCAGTGTTTGGCCACCCTCCTTGTAAAGAAATGCTTTTTGGAGTCCAGACTGTACCTCCCTGGGTGCTTCCTTGAACTACTCCCATGTGTCCTATCACTGGATAGCAGGAAGAAAACATGAGCATCTTCCTCCCCACTTGCCATCCTCAAGAAGCCGTAGAGAGCACTGAGGCCACCCCTTAAACTCTTTTACTCCCAATTAAATAATCCCATGAAAATGTAGACTTTAGGATAAAATCAGAAAAATGAAAGGAAAATAAAATGAAACTATTTGCTTTGTTTTCCCCTGTTCTCTTGAGGCATCAGATAATCATGAGATTATTTCAAAAGTGCAAAAAAGTTCAATTATGATATATGTGTGAGAGTCTGTCCTTGTGCATGCCTATTGTTCTTAAATGCTTACTGATCCTTTTCCATTCTTGTGAAACTAATCCTTCTCTCCAAAATTTCCTCTCTAGTTTCAGACTTTTTAAATTGCTACTAACCAGTTTCCATGAGGACCAATAGCAAGAAAATTGTAGTAATATTTCTTTTTTAAGATCTGAAAACTGGAGATTTTCCAGGCCCATCCTGTGTAAGTTTTTAGCCATCTTATTAAGCGATGAAGCCTAGAAGAAGGGTTAATAAGAAAGGACAGTTTTTCCAACATTTTTAAAATTAACAATACATTTACAATGGATGATTCGGTTATGTTGCAGCAAACAGTGTATTTTCAGGGTTTTTTTACTATACCATGAAATCCCTGAATATAAAAGTAGTTACTAAAGACCAGTTGCAATTTCTTTTGAGGTGCCATGAGAATCAGAGTACTTTAGGTCTAATTAGGAAATGAAAAGAAACTTGACTGTTTAAGTGACACTCAGTAGAGTCAGATGCCTGATTTTCTTGACTGTATAATGAACATGGGATGTCAGCTTCAGTCATCCTGATATTGTTAAAAATTTCATCATAAATCTTGAAATGTTTACTGCTTAGATGTGGCAGTAAATTCGTACAAATGTTAGTAGCAGAAGAGAGATAAATAGAAGATACAGCGAGGCTTTAATTTTAAGGATATATTTAAATATTGTCCAAAAATGATATAGGTTCATGCAAAGTAGATATGCACAAATACACTTTCCCCACTATTTGATGGCTTATAGAATCACTTAGGTTGAAAAAACACCTAAGTTTACTGAGTCCAGTCGTAAACACAGCACTATGAGGTCCACCATGAAACTATGTCACTAAGTGCTACATCTACATGTCTTAAATAGCCCTAGAGATGGTGACTTGACCACATACCTGGGCAGCCTATTCCAATGCTTGACAAACTTTCCAGCGAAGACTTTTTTTCTAATATCAAGAGTAAACTTCCCCTGGTGCAGCTTGAGGCCATTTCCTCCTGTCCCATCACTAGTTGCCTGGGAGAAGACACTGATCCCCACCTGGCTACAACCTCCTTTCAGGTAGTTGTAGAGAATTACAAGGTCTCTGCTGAGCCTCTTTTTCTCCAGGCTAAACACCCCCAGCTCCCTCAGCTGCTTCTCATGAGACTTACTCTCAAAACCCTTCACCAGATTTGTTACGCTTTTCTGGGATTTTTGTGACCCAGGTGCAGGACTCGGCACTTGGCCTTGTTGAATCTCATACAAGTGGCCTTGACCCATCAATCCAGTCTGTCCAGATCCCTTTGCTGAGCTTTCCTGCCATCCAGGAAATCAACAGCCCTGTCCAGTTTGTGACAGAGGATGCACTCAATCCCCTCATGCAGTTCATCAATAAAGGCATTAAACAGGGCTCACCCCAATACTGACCCTCGGGGAACCCCACTACTGACTGGCCACCCACTGGATGTAACTCCGTTCACCACCACTCTCCTGGAGTGACCTTCCAGGCAGTGTTTACCCAGCAAAAACTGCACCTGCCCGAGCCATGAGCAGCCATTTTCTCCAGAGAATACTGTGGGAAATGGTCTCAAAGTCTTTACTGAAGTCCAGGCAGTCTACATCCACAGCCTTTCCCTCATCCACTAAGCAGGTTATGGGGTCCTAGAAAAAGATCAGGTTAGCCACTCAGAACCTATCTTTCATAAACCCATGCTGGCTATGATCCCCTGGCTGTCCTGCACATGCTGCATGATGGCACTCAATATGATCTTCTCCATGAATCTCCCTACCTGATAGGGCCTACTCTAGCCCTAGTAAAAAAAGGGTCTATGTTTCTTTATCAATTTATGTGTCCATGGTCATTTGCATAGCACTATTCATCCACAGCAGTCAGAAATGTAAGATGCAGAAAAACTGTATGACTGTCATGCTTTTTTTTTTTTCCAAAATTTTCATCTTATTTAGCAAAGAAATCATGTAAAAATAACATATTGTCTTGAAAAATCAGCAATTGTAGTATAATTTTCAGTTTCTAAAAGTGCAGATTGCTCTGTGTATGCAAAATGTAAAACACATTTTGAAACTCAGTATTCAGTGTTGTTGCATTGTTCTTTCTCTTGTGATTTATTGCATCAGTGCTGGTCTGTACTCTAATATTATTGTCAGCCTAGCCATGCATTCTGCTATGCTATCTTTTTTATTTTTTTAAAATTTTGTGAACTTGCTAAGGATTTAATAATCTTAATATCAACATCAGTGTAAACTGAGAGCAGGATCTTGACTGCCAGCATGTATTTTGGATGTGTATTGGTAAATATACTAGTAGGCAGAAGAAACTCTTCCTAGGTGAAATATCTGCTGAAAAAACCTATGTGAAAACCCAACACACTGGGAAAAGCGAAGTGGCCAAATCATGGTGCCTCTCACACAACATTCTGTGCTGCAAGTCTGAATATGAGAGAAGTGCAGTTCCTGCAGCATTACAGTCCATGACTTCATGCCAGTGACTTGGGATAGCATTTCCTCACATCTGTTCCTTCCTTATGTGTTTGCCAAGAACACTGGAAGAAATTGTTTGAAACCACTTAAATACTTGCATTGTTGTTTGTTTTGTTTTGTTTTGTTTTTTTAAATAAACCTTTTTCACATTAATAGTCTATTTAAACATGACACTGTCTGACATAATTCAAACTGCAGTCTAGTTTTCCCATCATTTTTCTTATACCACTGTGATTTTTTTTCTTGGAAGTATAGCTTGCAAAGAAGTGATCTTCATGGGCAAAGGTGATTGTTTGTGATAGGAAAAGCATGGAGAAAAACTGTAATAACTGTCTTTTTGAAAAAGGGAAAAAACAACACTGCCTCAGACCTGAACAGAAACTTTCAATTAAAGTATTTGTTTCAACGAGAAGAATAGTCCAAACAAATAATCCTGATTATACAAGGAAAAAATTTAGACCCATGTGATGGTAATAAATGAATAATTTTAAATCGCTGCAGCAATTTGCACTCTTTTCTGGACTATATTGGTATCTCACTGTTCTATAGCTTCTGTTTACAGCTTCTTTGCTACATGTCACTGAAGGACAAAGCTCCTCTGCATTCCTGTGCACGGACTCTTTCATGGCCTACTGTGTGTCTGAGTTGACCCTTAGTGCCTTAAGGCTCCATAAGGCTACGTAAAGCATTTTTCCCCCATTGACTATTACATGCTAAGAAGCTTGGATGGTGGTTGTTTCTGCAAATGTATATGTATTCTCAATTGTCCCATTTGCTTTTTCATAGTATCAAATTCCAGAATGTAATTGTCTGTCATCATTCAAAATTCTGATTTAAGCATAGTGAGGACAGAGTGTTCAGCTACTTTTATATGTGGACTGTAAAGTTTTAAATTAAAAGGTATGGGCCTCAATTGGATAGCTGTCTCGTTTTTAAAGACTGTAGGCACTTGTCAGTGCACACATACATGTTACGCCTCTGGCAGTGTTAAACATGAAAGGGTTATGAATTCTTTCTTTTCCCTGACTGTGCAGAAAGCACTGGCTGAGTACAAGGTTACCAGCCTATTCTTCTGAACTCAGACACAATAGCAGTGGCAATACTTAAGACGGGATCTGACAACAGGGGTCCTGAATATGGGTCTTGCACATTCCGCTATTATTTTTTCAATAAAAGCCTTAACAAGAGAGTACACTTAAATCAGAGGAGTAGAAAAGATTCTTCGTTTGTATGCTTGCAATATTACTACTGCTTTTGTGTAAGGGTTGTGTAACTTAAAGCAAGTCTATCTCAACAATCTTTTTTTTTTGAAACTGTGGTGCTTTTTTTTTTATAAAATTTGTATCCTAGCAGAGAGTGTATTTGGCTAGTAAGGTTTAAAATAACAGCTGAGACGGGGAACCTAGTTTCTCATTTTATTGACAATAAGAGTTCAGGCATGTAGAACAGAAACCAGTCTGTTAACTTCACTTGTAAAATCCCTGTGATGTTGACTTAGCTGCTGTTTTAACCCAGTTATGCTAAGGTTTTTATCTTGTTTTGTTAAGTAGTGTGAACACACCTTGTGACTGAAGATCAGGACAAACAGATGTCACACAGAAGAAGAGATGTAACTACAGATGCTGAGAGCTCCAATTTCTGTTGCCATAGATTGTGAAACGATGGAAATAACATTTCCTATTGGATTTGTAAAATTGCATGTCATGTAGTAAGTTCTCTTATGGAGATTTTTTTTTCCCCTTTTCAGTGCTAATCTAAGATAAATAGATTAGCACTGGTGTTAATCTAAGATAAATAAAAATAAAGAAGATACTGCTTTCAGTAAAACAAAACTATCATAAGAGAGTCAGATGGCTGAGAGAAGAGATTTAAAAATGAAAGAGATAGTTAACGTAAAAGAAGGACGGTACACAAAGGGCTGAACTGCTAAGTATGTTTCATTCTGAGGTTAGAAATATAGTTCCCTAGAATCTTTCTATAATTAGTGAAAACCCCCAACTTATTTTCATTCAAACCAGTGGTGAACAAGTTTTCACCTGGTGTTCAAGGCCAGGTTGGATGGAGCTCTGAGCAGCCTGGTCTGGTGAAAGTTGTCCCTAAACAGGGCAGGGGGGTTTGAACTAGATGATTAACGTTCCTTCCAACCTAAACCATCCTATGATTCTATGTCTCTAAGTAAAGCTCACCTGAGTGACATCTCAATATGATAGCTCTATATATGTGAAAATATCAGCAACCCTGAAAGTCAGGAATGTTGTGGTTCTAATTATTTTGACTATTTAGTGAGAAGAAGGAGAATATGGCTTCACTGTCTGTCATTGGTTTGGGAACTGTAAACATGTCTAAACATCATTTAAAAAATGACTAACATCTATGCATGACAGAAGGCTCTGACCACTGGAAAAATTCTAGATAATGGTCAGTGCAATTGACTGAGAGAGGTTATAGCCTGTGGTGTATGGTGTTCAAATGATAGATTGAATTCTACTGCATTGCGGTTTTAGCAGAAATACTCCCATACTTTATGCCTACTTTCAAAGTTCTCTAAGTACAGGATCTGGCAAGTAGAATTACTTTCACTGAGCAGCAGAGGTCCACTGTCCTAAATATCCTGTCTAGTCATTTCTTCAGTACGTCCTCTTGCTAATTTCAGTACAAAAGTCTTGTTCTTCCTGCTAATCTTCACCGTATGCAAGAAAAAATGTAGTACAACTCTGTCTCTACTGATGTGTTAGAGACATTCTCAGAGAGAAGGTGAGGTTGGAAGCAGGTCCAGTAATTGCAGGGTACAACAATGGAAGCATTAGATCATCTCAAATTGCCATGAAAAATATTTTCTTAACTTGCTTTTCCAGCTGGCTTAGATTCCTTGTTTTAGTTCTGTGGAACTCAGATTCATCTTGACCCTGAATGCATTGATGAATTTCCAGTGTCTTTATTATTACACATGGTTATTTTTTTAGAGGAAAAACAGTGGCTAGGAGAAACATTACAGAAATGTTTTCTTAACTCTGGTACACCTTGGGAAATCCAGGTTTGGGTGAAACTGTAACCTTTTGTTTTCACTGCAAGGTAGGAGCATTTTAAATCTACTGACTTCTGTAATTTTCACATTTCTTTAAAAAGGCCCTCTGTGGGATATAATGAATTCTGTGTGTCTCCAGATAGAGTTATATGGATTATGTGTGCTTTTTCCTAGTATTTCATCAGGCTTATTATTAACACTGGATATATCAAAAGAGTAGCCAAAACAAAGCAAACTGTAACAGCTGTGGAGATGCAC
Source organism: Anabacerthia variegaticeps (assembly GCA_035583185.1). Classification (NCBI taxonomy): domain Eukaryota; kingdom Metazoa; phylum Chordata; class Aves; order Passeriformes; family Furnariidae; genus Anabacerthia; species Anabacerthia variegaticeps. Next base: position 84,229,343 of record JAWWEW010000112.1, on the reverse strand, counting down.
ATTTCTGTATACTGGCAGGCTAATTTGTGAACTATACTTTTTAAGTAACCTCGTTAAAACATGTCCTTTGGAATAAAACCAACCACATATGCCTGCTTTTTTCAAAGCCTTTAAGTTTTTTTTCTCCCCTTACATTCCCGAAGGGATGAAAACGTGGTATGAAATATCACAGGCCAAGAGATTACAATAGAATCTTGAAAAGCAGAAAAAATGTGCTTGAGATATTTAAAAAATTGAAAATTGCAACCACAGTTGTTCCCACAGCACATGGGAGTTACTGGCAAGCTGAAACAAACTCAAAGGGCCTCCTAAATATTTGGGCTGTTGGAAAACATGGCATGAGATGAGAAGCAGTTTGGTCACCCTGTAGAAGAGATCAATAATGGGCCAGAAGTCCTCCACTGCCTAAAAGAGGTCATAGGGAAGGCAGGGCCAGACTCTTCCCAGAGTTGTGCCATGAAGAGGCAAGAGACAGAGGTTGCAAAGTGTAGCAAGGGAAATTCCTTTGAGATTAAAAAAAAACCAAACCAAAAACCAAAAAACAAAAACCAAAACCAAAAACTTAAAACCAAAAGGTAGTGGTCTGCAAGACACTGGATCCCACCCCTTGCTCACATTAAGATTATCCCAAAGTTACAGAAGGTTTCTATGTCTGGTCCTGTTTTGAAAATCTCTAAGCATGGCATAATGACATTGAATACTTATGTGAGTAATTTAGGTAGTTCTGAGGCTTTAGAATTATTCCAGAAAACATAACTAAAGAGCACATGGGATAAAACTGGTACAAAAAGGGGACCTTTTAAAATTTAGCTGTTTGTGTAATGATTCCTTTTTTTTACAGTCAAAACTTCTCTGAATCACAAAGATGTTTAAGCTATCTTTGGATTTGCTATGGTTTCTAATTACTTATTCTTGAAGTAATAACTTTGAAAATTAGGTAGGAGTATTTTCCCAAAGGCATAATATGTTATGGCTTGTTTGACAAAGGCAGAACATGTTTTCTTATTAGGCAGTAAGGCTTCACTACTTAGGCCTCATAATGAAAAAGAATTAACTAACAAAACAACTGAAAATATATCTGGTAGAAAAAAAAATTCTTTTAAGTTGTGCAAATAAGGACACTATTAAAATTACTCTTGCAATAAGCAGACATATTAATTTTCATTAAAAATCAATGCATCAAAAACACAGGTAAATGACCTAAGTGTAATTAGAAATGTACTTTTGGAAATTCTTGAATTTGAATTTTTATGCCCTTGGACCCTGACATTTCATGACAGTTAGTTGAAGCTGTTCTATGAATATTTCCCATACAGCTAATTTTAGTCAGACTTCTGTATTTATAGACAGCTCTGAGGAGGACAGAAGAACTCTTCCTATTTGTTGGACTAACAGGTGAACTAAGCTAACAGATCTGATCAAATGCCTCATTCTTTTTAATCTCACATCATATTGTTTGTGAGTAATGTTTCACACCATCTTCAGTTGGCCCAGAGATTATGTCCCATTCTGAAGGGTAATGACCTGGCCTCTACTGTTGACACCTTCATAATATCTTGGCTAGAGTATAGTTATGTTATAAACCTGAACATGATGCCTACAGCACATAGGAACTCCAGCTAATAGAGAAGGATGGAACACATCTCCACAGACATGCTGGCTACCACAAGTCTAACAACCCCCCGAGATTTCCCATGGAATTTCAGTTCAAGTTCAAATTTCTTTCATACTGCCTGTGAAGAAGTTTCTGATTAACCTAATACCCAAATGAAGACTAGAAGATGGACACAGAGTTTTTACAAGGGCAGGTAGTGAATGGAGAAGGGGAATGGCTTTAAACTGAAAGAGGATAGATTTAGATCAACTGTGAGGAAGAAATTCTTTACTATGAGGATGGTGAGGTACTGGAAAATGTTGCCCGGAGAAGTCATGGATGCCTGATCCCTCATGCCTGACGTGCTCAAGGCAAAGATGAATTGGGCTTTGTGAAACTTGGGCTAGTTGAAGTTGTGCCAGCCCATGGCAGGGGGATTATAACAAAATGGTGTTTAAGGTACTTTCCAACCCAAACCATTCTATGACATCTGTTCTTTTTCTATGGACAGTGCATTAGAAACTGGATAGAGCTCATCTCTGAGAACTTTCGTGTGGTTCAAACTGTGTCCGAGAACTCCTGCAGGATCAAAAAAATGTCACTAGTTCCTGTATCCCAGCTCCAAGCTCTTCTTCCATACAGCCCTTTCTAGTGTAAATGCATAATAGCTTTCCTAATCCTAAATCCTCTTCTGGAGAGGAAGAGAAATAGAAATCATGCAAGAGGCACACAGTTCTGTTGCTTACTGCAAAGCATGGGTTCCAAGAGTGAATGAGGACTGTGGCCAGGTAGACCTATGTGGTGGACTAGACTGACCACACACAGTTAATAGCAAGTTCAGTCAAAGTTATGGCTTTCTTTTGAACAGAGGTGGTTAAAAGGTGCAATGGCTAAATCTAGGGATGGAAAATAATTTCTAAGTTCTTTGAAAAATTCATCTTGTTTGCTACCACTAGAAACAGTTGATAAAAGCAGAGAATATTTTGAGTTTTGAAGCCATCAGAGTATTTACCCAGATATCTAAGTTCATTCCTGTTTGGTGAAGCATGTGAATATTTAGGGGGTTTCTGTCTATTGCTTTTCTAGTCATACTGGCCAAGGGAGTAGCAGGCCTGGATGTTAAAACAAGAAGAAAGCAAGTTTCAGAATTTTCTTTTGTGGAAACAGAACATATGACAAGTTAATGCAAATATGAAATTGGACAAACTAAGAATGCTGTGCTAGTCCCTCTGAAGTAAGCACCTAGTCTTGTGAGCACAACTAAAGAAGCTTGCAATTTTTATAGCTTAGACTTCTAGCAAGTAAGATATTATGTCTGTATGGCTGACGCAGATGTGCAATTCTTACATTCATATCAGGCATAATAATAATAATAATAAGCTGTTAGGTAGAACTTCCAATATTCAGCCTCCTGAATGTAGTCTGTCAAAAGAAAACCACAAAGGACTTCCTAAATATTTTGGTGGAATCTCCCTGAATAACTATGGTTTGTCCTAGGGAACTCTGTACATCTCTTCAAAGTTTTCCTTATTTCACTCTTCTGTACATGATCCAATGAAAACAATTCCTTCTGTCTACCACAGCTGACCTACTGTACCACTTCAGTTGAGAGTGATACAATAAAAACAGCTAAAGAATGTGCTGATGAGAACAGTTATTGAGGGAAGCATCATAAGGTGTAGGGCACCTTCTTAGTTTCCTGGAGCCTAAGATCAGCTGACCTAGTAAAGCAGAGAACTGCAGCTGGGAATCAAAACCAGCTTTCAAATGCAAGAGTTACTGATATTGTTGAGGAATACATCCGAAGAGAAAAGCAGAATATGCCTTGACAGCACCAAAAATCTGTTCATCATATTGTTTTGTTTAGATCTAAACTTTTTGTGCTCCATCCAGGAAGGAATGTAAGGGATTATTGCAGATAAAAAGTCAGGTATATAGGTCTATATATATACAGGGATATTTCAGGTTCAATTTTTTTTAAAAATCTATATTGAAATCAGTGTGGAATATCTAAACTATTCTGATTCCAGGTAATTAAAATGAATCTTCCAATGAATTTGTGTCTCTGCAAAGGATTTGTGGCTCTACACTGGAGTTCCATGCATTTCTATTGTCTACATTTGAATAAGGTCTTGCAGCTTACTAAAATAACTGATTCATCCACCCACATGTTTTTTTCTGTATAACTTTCTAGTCAGTGTGTCAGCAAGGGGCTCCAGCCATGTTTAACAGTGGTGATGAACCAGTTATCTGACAAAACAATTATATTTTATTGTTTCACATGGGTCAAAAGAGCACAGTTCAGCTGTAAATTACACTTTCTCACATGTCAGTGGGAAAATCACATTGTCAGTAAAAGTAAAGTCCCTGCAAAAGCTTTGAAGATTGCTATCTGTCAGCCTATGCATTGGTATAAATTAAATACATTATGCAAACCTGATGGTGTGCTGTTCAAGGCATGAAGTCAATTTATACAAATAATAGATATAACAAAAGGGAAGAGTAATAAGGAGATTTTCACAGTAATCAAAAATAATTGCTGGAAACTGTCAAATAACTGCTAGGAATTTTCCAGTTATCTCATGGTATGTTTGAGGTATATTGAAACAGTTTCAGTAATGGAAAGAAAAAACCAAAAATAAAAAAATAATATTATGTTCACTTTAGTCACAGGTATAACAGATAATATGATAATTACACTTCCCTTTTTCACCTGTACAGGCCATTTATGGGTCATCCAATACCTGGTGGGGGTAAATAGTTATTTGATCAGCGTCTTTGTTGTGTTATATGGGAAGGATATTATATTCCTCTTCTATGTAGCAAAGTTCTGTGGGTATGATTTGCAACGATGAATGAAAAGATATACGTAACTGCAGTTGTAAAAGGAGATTGTTAATAGAAATGCACACTGAGGGAATGCTAACACATTGACAGTGTCTTCATTGGCATAATGTTCTTCAGAGCCTTTGCACAGAATGTGTTCACTGCTTTCTTATAGAAGCTATTTGTCACTCAGTAACTGTGGTCAGTCTGTTCTTTCTTCATTGTTCTTTATTTAGAATTTGATACATAAACTGCACAGAAATTTTCAAAGCATAAAGAAAGACAAGAGCTATCACTTCATAGCCTTAAGAATATAAAATTGCAAAGATATTTGGATATGCTCTGACTTTACTAAATCCCAGATGACAGCATTAGCTTGTCTCTGTTGTGAATGCCTTTGTTTGTGTTCCTAAGTATAAATGATGTGAAGTACTATGACTGCAAATAGTAACATGATGATGCACTAGTTCACTGACAAAAGTAATTATGGGACTGCCTTACTAACGCTAAATGTCTACTTTTCCCCGTGGATACCATCATTTACTGAAGGGCAAACCCTGTATTTGTCTGTTCTGACAGCCCTCAGCATAATACCCAATGACTGCAGGAGCTGGCCTTGAGTCTAGCGGGTAACCTCAGTTTTGAGCAGATTTGCTAACGTAATTCCTTTCACACTTTAACCAAATGTTTCCCTGGAGATGTTAAAATCACTCTTAAAAGAAGATAGAAACTTTCTCTAAAACAAAAGAAACCTGCTCAGATGAAGGACTAAAAGGAATTTTTTGTAAATTGGGTATTTTGTTGTCCTTTTTCAATCACACAGTGACAGAATGTATGTATGGATATGATGCAAAAGGTAGAACTTAGGATGCAAAAGGCAAATCTTTCTTCACAGGAAGCTGTATCACTCCACTGGCCAGTGTGAGCTTTCAGCACCTCCAGATTTATAGAACCATGGAATTATTTAGGTTGAAAAAGGCTTTTAAAATCATTGAATCCAACCATCACCAAGTCCACCCTAAGCACCACATTTTAGTGACATTAGAATACTTTTGAAGAGCTTGTTGGGACTCCCAGTCTCGTACATACTATACTCCCATATAGTGGACAGTATCTTCGCTATGTATTGCATGCACTTCTGTATAGGAAAACACACAATATATTGCTAAACCACATCCACCTGAGTCTTCAAGATACAGACACACCAGAACCAGTACCTATGTCCAAAGAAACTCCTGGCCTTTCTAGAGCTGTTGTGCCTTTCAATTCTCAGCTACAAAGAAGATAAGAAAGAGAGAAGGGAAAAAACAAGGACAGTAAGCATGATGGAGAAGAGGTAAAATGAAATAACAATAGTACTTCGAGTGTGAGAAAGAAAGAGAAAACCATGAGACCTGCACTAACAATCAAGTGAAAAAGCAACATAAAATGGAAAGAAGAGCAGAGAAAATACAGTTGGGGTAATAATGTTTGACTGAACTGAGGTACAGAATGTTTTAAGGATCACAGTGTCCAAAAAGCAAAATATAAATTATTTTTCTTATGTAGTTCTGTGTATCCATGGCAACACTCACCACCAAACTTTCTCATGACATGAAAAATATTATAATTTTGAACACACTTTTTGGAGTAAATTGTTTTGACATTGTAAATCCCAATGAATTTACAAAGTTTTTCAGGGCCAAAAATGCTAAAATTAACAATAGAAATGAGTCTCTTCTGAAGATCAAGCAGTGTCCCTCTTACAGTAAACCAAAAAAAGTAAAGATCTTAAAAGGTCATGAGTTTTTTTATAAGCACTATTTTTCTAAGAAATTTTGCACTAAACCCATGAAATTCTGTAGCATATAGGGGGGAAAAGAGTAAAGAGCAATTTTATTTTCCTCCAGATAACTCCTGAGTTAGAAATAGACTGATAATTTGAAATTTAAAAAACGGTGCCAAGGATAAACATTGTGCCTAACTCCATCTGGAACTTCATTTCATACCATATTCATCTTTTTTGAAATGTCTGACATGGTATGTTAATTAGGTGAATTTAAACACTCTTAGAAAGAATATGAAAAGTAAACAATATTCCAATTTATAAATATTGGTCATCCAAAGAGTTGTCTGAGACTCCAACAGGGGAACAAGCTGCTACAGGGACATAGCCCTGGTTATCATCAAATATTTTTGACTTTTTTTCCACTGATTGTAATTATTACAATTTCCTGTTGGGCTGATAGTGCTGTGTGTGTATGTGTGTAGAGTTAGAGGCAGGATGGAGGGAAATACAGCAGAAAAAATAAAGTCCACTTGATGCTCTTCCCCCCAAAAGAAGCCTAGTTACTCACCTAAACTTTAAGACTGTTCTCTTTAATTTTGCTCGGTGGTTGTGTTGATGTCAATGGAAATTCCAAACATAGAATGAAAACAGAATACAGTTTATTTTCATTTTGGAACATAACAAAATATAAAGCTGCCACTTATAAAATATTTTTAATTGCAAGTATTGCAGATCACACCACTCTTGATATGTTTTCATAAAGGTAGGAGTCACCCAAACTGATAAACAGAATTCAACACAAAATAACATAAATTTGTATTCTTAAGGTTTTCAAAACATTGGCATTTTATTGCTTCCTTGCAAGTGAGAGACAAGAATTTTCAGATGCATGTTTCCTTTGTTAATGATGTCATCAGTGTACTTTTTTATGGACACATATTAATAATTTTCCTTATAAGATGAATTTCCAGGAAAAAAAAAAAAAAAAGATCAAGCTGTCTAATTAGAAGCAATCCAAGAAGATAAAACAAATGGACACAGCAGACATTAAACAGTTATTTAATAACACATTATCAGACATTAATCAGCTTAGGTGCTTTTATCTGATCACTGGGCCAGTTAATATGTTTATGTCTGGAACACTTAGAGCGTAAAAAAGATGGAATGGGAGAGTAAATCATTTATATATATCCATTTCCAGCAAAAATGAATCCAAACCCCATAAAGGAGTCAGCTTTTGATCCTACCATGTCCCTGACTGTACATGCACATAAGATGATTTCTTGGAAGTTCTTTTCAATTGTCTTTTTGGCATAAAGCAGTGAAGTATTGGCTGAAAAAAACAGAAAATCCTGAACTTCAATTTTTCACTCATTTCTTTTTCTGCAATTATGTTTTACTGTTCAGTTGCACAATGTCTCTTGCAGAAATTTTGTAACCTTGCGGTAATTTTTCTCTGAAGACCTGTCAAATGTAGCCATGTCCAGTCTTCCAGATGGGTTGGCCATACAGTCAAATTAAATGTCTCTGGGATGTGGGAGTTTTTAGATAATGATGATCTGTATTGGAATATGGAACAAGGAAGGACTTAGCAGATCAAATTCATTGAGTTGCAGCTGCAAGCAGCTATGATGCTTAGTCTAGATGCCCCTGCCACAGATTTATCTGCCCCTCCTTCCAGACAGCACAACTGAAGGTGTTAGCAAAATACCAGAAAACACAAGATTGACAACATGCTCTAAGTCAGTAGCAGCTTTCAAGTGTCACTACCACACTCCTACAGGAGGAGAGGCTTTGGTGGCTCTGCTCCGAATCTGGTGAAGAACGGATACTGTTTAATCTAAAAGAAAATGTAAAAATGTAAAAATATAAAAATAAAACTATCCTGTTTTCAGCCACAGAAGGCTTGAGCATTGATCTGATATTGGGTACATCATAAGCAAGATCTGGCACTAGGGAAATTTCTAGCCATCAATAGATGATGCAAGTCCCGACCAGACAAAACTAAATGAAACTATTGATAATTTGTACTGAGGTTAAATTTTTCAGATGACAATGGATCTGAGTATGAACAGATTTTTTGTGTCTGACACTGCCACCTCTGTTCTGTATGCACTGCATTCTGTAGTGGAACTAAAATTGCTCATCACTGAATCTACTCGACATCTAGACAATGATGACCTTGATTACTGAGTGAAGAAGGTGCATGTGGATCAAGTTTTTCAAAACATTTACAATAAAACAATCTGCTCACAAGTGTGAGCCCCAAAGAAATCAGTTTCTATTGCGTGAGTGGTATATCCTATGATCCCAGACAAAAAAATTTCCTTTTTTAAATAATTACCTCTGACTGGACAATGTCCTCAGCAACCTGATGTATTTGAACCTGCTTTGAGCAAGGCTTTGACTAGATGAGCTCTAGAGATCCATTCCAATTTCAACACTTCTTTGATCCTGTGATTCTATTATTATGATTCATTGTAATAAATTATAATTAGGTATGTCGATAATTATTATTAAGGAGGCATATACAAGCATTTAGTACCCATGGGTGCATAGATCACTATGTGTACAGATACAGATTTGCTGTGCATAGAGCCCAAAAGGGATCCTGGTCCTCTCCATTTCCTATGCTACTGTAGCACTGGCATCTCTGAAATGCAAACAGGGATATTGCCATAAAAGGGTGGGTTACCAAAAAGGCTAAGGTGGCCTGCGAGACATACTTGGAGGTGGGAAGTTACAGGTTATGTGAGCCTGTGGTTTCTGACATTGTGGGAGGCTTAGTGCCTTGCTGCTGAGACAGTCTCTCCTGTCCGAGGCAGTAGGCCAGCTTCCCCATCCCTGTTGGGCATAATTCCCTCCTTCTTCCTCAATGTGTGATGGTGATGGAAACAATAAGACTATACAGACACACCAGAAGAATTTTTGCTCAAATCTATATAAAAATTAACTTAATCTAACTGCCTCCTGGCTGTGTCTCATTAAAAGTAAGCTGTATTGAATATTTAAAATGTATAGCAATGTCAGAATTTAATTACTATTAAGTGGGAATGAAACAAAGCAAATAAAATGCAGTTTACAGGGAAAGTCAACCTTTGAATGGTGTGCTGAGGACTGGGCAATCTTTGGCATTTCCTCCATGGAAAAAGAAATGCATTACAAGATGGAAAATGGAGCCCATGTTAGGTATGTGCAAAGGTATACCATTAATTAAAAAGATAAACTTAAAGTGATAATTATACTGAACTCATGTTTCTAGCCACCGCACTACAATGGCTGCAAGATCCCTAAGCCTCAGCATTCCTTTTTTGTTTAGTAAATCACTGTGAAATCTGTTGCCTAATGTGTTCTTCATACTTTTCCAGTGCTTTGTCCTTGTAAGAAATAACTGTTTCACTGTTCCAAGTGAGTTCATAGAGTAGCTGCAACATGAAATAGAAGAAACTATAAAGCATTAGCCCTTTGAAAAAATATTAAACTTCTCAATCAAAAAATGCTCTGTGTGTCTAAACCAGAACACCACAAATGATTAGACATGAAAGAGTTTTGATGTGATATATTTTAATAACTTATTTTGCATCCCAGATCCCTAGTTAGCTTCCAAATGTTCACTCCTCATTTTTCCTCAAATGACTCTTTCCTTCAAAGTATCCACATTTGAAGAAAGAATCATGGCTCAGGACCACTTGAGGAATCCTGCAGGTGGATTCAGATAAGTCACTTTACCAGTTGCCTTCTTAATATGCCAGCTAATAAAGTAATGTTGTGCTTCACTTTTCAATATGAGAAAGCAATCCTGCTGCTAGATTTATCTTAGTGGGGCAAGTGTCTCAAAGAAAGCAGTCGGAATTAGACACTGACATGAGGATCTAAATTTAAAGAAAGGTAAAATAGATACTATCTGGAAGAACTTGAAGCAAAAAAGGGCATGTGCTTTTCATCTGCATTTCAAGAAAAGCATATGATTTAAAAATCTAGAAGTTCTCTTATCTCAGAATCCTCTGATGAGGATTTTAAATTAATTTGAGGAAATAATTAATAATATTTAATCTAAGAAATCCTCTAGTCTGGAACCCTTTACTATTTTTGGTCATTAATTACAGCAAACTTAGGCTCTAGGATTATTACCTGTTAACCTGCATTTCCAGAATTCTTTTGTTTCTTTCACTTTTTTTGTAGTTCCTAATCACTGGGAAATTAGGCACTGAAATATTCCTTTGCAAATGCAATTCACTATATGTCAGATGCATTTATACTAACTGCTCACTCAGGGACGATGATCCAGTTGTAATCATGCAATCTACATTCAGATCTCAGCTTTGAGAACCAGACTTCCAGAAGAAAATTCAGTGCTACTATAATTTCTTTACTGTTTTGTTCTGTTCTGCATCTTCTGATACTTACAATTAGATGGTTACATTATGTCATTTCCCTGGAGAACATTAAAGCAATAGTAAAATGCAGTGCAGGTCCAGATGATTATTCAGAAAAGATTTTGAATTGTCCTTATATATTATTCAGTGATTGATTCAGGATGGTATTCTACTGCTGCAGCTTGTATGCAAAAAAATTGAAAATGCAGGTATACTGAAGTTAGCAGACTTATTAAGAAAACATTGCTTTCAGCTCAAGGACTACGTGATTTAATAACTTCATGTAAAGGCTTCTGGTTGCTGTTGGCTTATGTGAACTCATTACCTAGGCTAGGTGATGGTTCAGGCCCACATACCTTACAAATTTCATTATGCATATTTGTATGAAAGTGCTTTTCAGAAACATTGCCCATAATCAGTGCATTGTATTCACTATATTGTGTATAGTGGCATTTGCTTTAAATGTTGTATTTTATTTGAACATCTCTATGTTAAAAATACACACAAACCTTACTGAACCACTTCCACCCCTGTCTGCAGGATACACTCACGCAGCAATCAATGCCAATGCCCAAAAAGTCTCCTGGGCTTTCCAGGACTGCTGTGCCATTTTAGTTCTCAGCTACAAAGAAGACAGACTGGGATTTTTGTCTTGGCCAAACAGTGCCGTACAACACTGTATATTTATTGCAGAAAATAGAACAAAATCTACCCTAAACAGAAATTGAGTTAATGGATTCAGAGTTAGTATGTATTTCTGATGTGGGGCTTACATGGCTTTTCTCATTTTAATTTAGTTTGATAAAAATAACTGTTGCAGGCCTGGGGATTAACAAATTAAATCTAAAATATATGGTTAGGAATCATGCTATATACTTATGGTGAGCAGCATAAAAATTTATTGTATAAGAATATTTTAAATTATTTTTGCTTCTTTTTTTTTTTTCTGTATAAATGACTCCTCCCAGATTTTTCTTAGCTCCCTGAACCTACTTTCCTAGAATCTTAGCCAGCTCATAGTAACATAAACACAATTTATCCTGTTCGGCCTCAAAATGGGCACTGTACATGTCATGCTCTTCTAAATGTTCTAAACTTATTCAACCCAAAATAGTTTCAAACCAAAAAGAAATCCTTTACAGAGACACAGAAATTAAAGGAAATTAGCTTATTAAGCCATGATCTAAATTATCTTAACAATTATGCAGACTTCCATTGTGCCTCTGAGCTTTGCATCCAGGCTTTGAGATGATAAACAGCAAACTGAAACAAGTCTTTACGTCTCAACAGAGTTTCATCAACTTCCCCTTAACACCTTAAAGTTAAAATTACTATTAAAATTACTAAGTGCTTACTATTTTGTTCAATCAGAATGTCAAACCATGAGAACTTTGTGTTAAGAAAATTAGTATTTTATCAGTACTTTGAAATACTGCAACGTTTTCTGGCATTTAAGAAATCTTTTAAAAAATTAATTAAATTAAAAAAATGAAACTTTGTGGAACAGAATCTAACACTTGGAAAACTTGATTTAAAATTGCATGAGAAAATAAACCATTATATCTGTCATAGGCTTGATTTAACTGACTTTGTTCTTCAGTTTTGGGGTTTTTTTCAGCACTGTGATAAGCTGTCAGACTGTCATCTCTGTTTTTGAGAATTATGAACGTGTATTACTGAAAAAGTAAGTTGTAGGGGCCTTTCAGTTTTGTTGAGACAAGATTCAGATATCATGAGGCTTGTTAACAGAAATTTCTGAGCATGGCATGTCTGTTTTCCATGGTTAGTTGGTTGTCTTGCCAGCGATGCTGCAGGAGCATCTTCACCTCCTATGACACTGGTCAGTTATTTGTTTTGGTTCTAATCAAGGTTATTTAAACAAAGCAAACTTTGGATAACTAGAAGGATACCACCACTTTGGATTATACACCAAGAAATGTGAAAAATAAAAGAATTTTGGCCTAGTATATGTAGAATGTATGCAATTTCCCACCTCTTTTATAAGGTGTCTAAGCTAGGAGAATATGGAACGTTAAGTTCTCTTTCAGGATCCCAGATATATTTTGAAGAATGATGATGTTCTTTTTAACTGATGGCTTCATATTTTAAAACACCACACACATTATTTAAATCACAGCATAAAAAAAAGAATTCAAAAGCAAATTTCAAGGTCAACAAACTAAGATTTCAGGAATCCTATTTTAGTCATAGTGATGACATAAAAAAAACGCAAGAGATCAGCCATGACAAAGGAAGTATGAGTCAGTGCTTCTGAGGTTAATCAAAGATAAACAAAGATGAAAATTAAAGAAACCAGATGCACAACTCTATTCTCCATAATAAGAAAGTATCAGTTTTATAGTTCCTACAGAGACACTCAAATGCTGATAATAATAGCCTAAAAAAGCTAAACACAGAGAATGGGAAATTTTAGAGGTAACATACATTAAATTTTCCCTCTTTTTGCCTTAGTCAGTCTGACAGCTCAATCTCCCTCATGGAATCTGAAACTCTAGAATAAATTTTGACTTTCTCTGTCAAAGTAAGGCCAAATGGTGTATGAAGAAATTTACATCCAGACGAACTACAGCACATTAGAATGCAAGTGGCATACTGCTGGGATTTGTCCTCTCATTTGGTATCCACTTCCTGTTGTTTCTTCACACCTAAATTTCCTTCTTCCAGAACTCAAAAATGGACCCACAGTTCTCTCACTCATGGTTTACATAGGTGACAGAGGTCTCTGAGTCAGCTCAAAATCTGAAAAAAAAAAAAAAAAAAAGCCCAAAGAACCCCAAAGGACTCCCCAGAAATAACAAAAGATGTGCCTAAGCTTGCCTTAATTGCTGCTTTTCAGTCAGAAAAGATGGAAGAGAGAGAGGAAAAAAAAAGAGGGAACTATATGCTGTTTTAAACTGGTAAAACAGAAGTTTTGCTTTTCAGACTTCGCTTCAAAATTACTTCCTAGTAGCAGTGAACAAACCCTCTGCAGCTTTATTTGCCTGCCTGTTGTAGCTCCTATTTCTTTTGTCAGTGTTCATGAACTCTAGGGTTTTTTAAGCGCTTTGAATTGGACAAGGTCTACAGAGCAGCTAAATGTAAAAGTGTGCTACTTAGCCTGATCTGTGGATTAATTACAAACAACTAATAAATTTTGAAAGATTAACATGACACAGGATGTTAAAGAGACTGTAAGGAATCCTGCCTTACAAGGATTTGAAAGGGTTTTCATTGGAAGAGGAATAGGTGCCAGTTAGAAGTAAGTTATTTAGTTGTGTCATGAATTTAAAGTAAGAATTGCCTAATTTGTCTGAAGCAGAAAACTCCTTGAATAATATATTCAATAGAAAATCAGAAATCTGATGACAATTTGGAGGCATGGTTTTAAATAAACATGTATGAGATGACAAGAAGGAAATATTTCACTAATTTGAAAGTGAGATGTTAACTTGCGTAAGAATGATATGGAGCTCTAAAGTATCCTAAAATATATTGCACAGCTCCTGAATCTGCTGTATTACAAAAAATATTTTTATTAGCACTCATCACACAAAGTATACCTTATCCTGTCAGGAAATTAAACCAAATTAAGTGATAGATCTTTTTATTTTTACACCGGCACAAGTTCTGTGCGAAGTCTGATTCATTTTAGCATAGCAACTTGCAAATACATGGCCCTTTCACTGAAGCAGACACAAGGATGTTTTTAGAAGCTTAATATTCTGAAAGCAAGGAGAATATTCTTTGGAATAGCAGGAAGTCTAACATTTCTACTTCAAACAGTTCTGTCAAGCAAGATGGTATTCTTGCCAAAGCAGTACCAATGCTTTTATAGGCACCACCCGAGAAATCAATGATTAATATAGATGTTCTGTTGTTTGTTTGCGTCCTGGTGGACTACCCAGTTCAATTCAGAAATGAACAACATTCACCATCATGTGGACAGAAGGAGCCCAACTCTACCAACTCTGCTCTTTTGAAGCTTTGCTCCATTTTTAGGCTGTAGAGTCACCTTATGCCTTTATTTGACCCTGTCTGTTAATCCAGCCAAATCCCTAGTCCTTAAATCCTCATAAAACATTTACTTATGTCCTAGAAATGCTCTGTATGAGAGAAACCTACAACAAAGTCCCTGCGATCCACTGCCAAGATTCTGCACGGAGCTAATTGCTGACTGTGAGGGCTTGTCTGCTTCCAGAGCCAGAAGAAAAGTCTTTGCCACAGGAAATAAGAAAATGTATCAACATCTTACTTTATCTTCCAATAGAAGTGCCTTGCCATGCAGAGGTACATTGAATGCCGGATGCTGTCACACCAAAATCTGAGGCAATTTCATTACTGGTCTTTCAAATAAGGAATAATCATATATTCAATCTTTTGTTCTGAGTTCTAGTTGAGGAGTCCCTCTTAAGGACTTGTAGAAAATATGGAACTTTCATTCTTAGCTGACTGCAACAATCAAGGGCAAAAAGGTTGCATGAAGCCAGGGAAACAGTTTGTCAGGGTTCTGAGAGCACCAGGACTCTGCAGGGGCTGCCCACAATCCCTGGCCATGGCACAGGACCGTGTTTGAGTCCAGCCCAGAGCTGCTAGCCCTGATCCCAGTGACATCACAGCAACACCAGCCTCCATCTCCATCTCCATCCCTGTAGATAGACAGGATGACAGGAGGGACCTACTCCCCAGCAGTGTGTGGTGTAAGTCTCCAGCCCTGCTTCTCTCTCCGGCTCCTTTTGGTGCTGGGTGGACTCTAATCCTGGTTCATTGCTTGATGTGCCTGGCATATCTATGGGTCAAAGGTTAAACCAAGCCTGCAAAAAAGAGTCATTTTTCCTCAAAATTGTTGTTGCATTGGGTATATTTCAGGACACTCCTTGTGCTTGTATGTTAAATGGAAGCTTGGACAGCATTATCTGAAAATATAAGGTGATGAAAAATTAGTCAAGGTAACTCATGGTAAAAATCTCTGTAGTTAATACCTTAAACTGGTTATTGGTTCAAGCATGAAAGATGTATTTCAGAGCGTGAAGAAGAAATTCAACAGAAGTTGATTGATAGTTTGATTAATCTGCATGTTAGATAGTCTTTTGACTCAAATCAACAAATTAATAGCCAAACTGACAAATTTGTATTTTAGACTGTTTCTCTGCATAATATTATAGACAGAAAATGGAGAATTGGAGTACAAAGGGAGGTAAATGCTAGTAGTAACTGAAAGAAAATAAAATTTGGCCTGGAATTAAGTGAGAGTGGGTGGAATTGGCTCAAGCTTTATTAAAAGGTTTTCTAAATTACTTCATAGCAGGAAAAAATTACATATCACTGAATGCATTGATGATATTAAGATAATAGAAACTGTAATTGTACCACAGAACAGAAAAGAATAGATCAAGGAAGAGAAGGGAGGGCAACAGACCAATGGATGGATTTAGTGCTACAAATTAAAAACTCAATTGAAGAAAACTAAGAATGCAGCTCGAGGGAGCTGAGTGGGTTAGAAATGACAAGTTAAATAATTGACAAAATCGATATTCAAGGAAATGCAGCAAAAGCATTACTAAAGAAAGCAACAAATCGGTAGAAAGATTAGTAGTAAATGTGATAAGACAATTGGTTATTATGTGTTTCAAAACTCAGGCTTTGATTGAAACAGAGAATGTAGGTGTTGATTCAAAATCCAGTAAAGTCAATGGAAATATTCCTGCTGAGTATCTCAGGGACAGTATCTCAGGTATTAGAATGTGCTCAGATGTCAAAGAAATGTCTCGTTAGGAAAAAAGGTTCAAGAACTAAAGCAAATGGAAGAGAACTGCAACCTTCTTTAATTACAGATTAGGGACACTTGGGCAGCACCACAGTTATTTGCTGTTCTGGTGGCAAAATCTTACTTGCGTCTGTGTAAGGACATGTTCCGGTTGGAGATCAGATTGCATGTTCTCAACCAGAAACATTGTTTCCATGTAGAGGTGGACAGGCATTATTAGTGCCAAAGTAGAGGTTGTCAGTATTAAAAGCTGTGTAAACCGAGACTAGCACAAAAGTGAATTCATATATAATTATATGCATAGTGATGCAGATTTTTAGGGGACAGAACTTTTGCTTTCGATCCAAATTGTTATTCTGTGATTGTCCATTGCGGTTCACATGGACATTTGAACTTTGTTAAATTCTCCACTTTTCAAATTGCCTGACTGTGGCAGGATGTGCCTCCGTTGGAATGTGACCAAGACAATACCCTGCTTGCAAATACATCAGTTGTAGGTTGAGAGGGGCACCAGACCAGGTCAGGAGAAGTTGAAACTAATCTATGTTCCACTCTGAATTAACATCCTGGAGTCAAATGACTGTCAGTCCACCACTTTATACTGCAAAAGTCCAGTACCCCTTTGTACAGTCAGGTTCTTCTAACATAACCCTTCTTCGGTGATATGTGGGAAGATTCCTTCCTTGGGCTGGAGTCATCCCATAACGATGCTCCTCAAGGCTGAGAGAAAGAGATATCCCCTTAAGTCTGTGAGTCAGTTGCATCAAATCTCTACTTAAGAATTATTTCTTTTTTGATAGCTTTAACATAATTGCTTCAATAATTGGACTTCTTCTTACTCCTTTCTTTTTTCTTGTCTGCTAATCATGCTTTCAAAATGAATGGTAGCAGTAGTGTGGCAGCATACAAGGAAACTTGATGAGGGAAATTCCTTGTTCAGTTTTCTTGTAGTCCAGTGGAACTGTTCACAGACTTTTGAAAAGTTCAAGGTTTCACAGATGGTCCCAGTAACTTTCATCATAGCAGGCAGCAATGTGTTGCTCTTGAGCATTGATGTAACCATTCATTCCTTCTGACTGGTCACAAGGGAGAATTAAACTATTTTCATCTTTTATATCTGACAACACTTGAAGAAATGTATGTTGAAACTTGTTCATGGGAAACACCTTGAAATGCAAACTCACCAAGAATTCTGAGCCAGAGAAAAACCTAAAAATCCAGTAAGTAGTGTTTCCTATCTTAGAGTGATGATGAAATATATTCTATTTACTGTGTAGCTTTATTCAGACCCTTGCCTTTTGAAGAGCACTTTAGCAATACAAATTGCAAAGAAAATTTGCTAGCACATTCCTTAGAACAAGTTCTTCAAAGCCACTGTTAAGCAATTAATCACTGGACAGACAGGCAGATATTCTGAACTCAGATGCCATAGCCATCAGTCTCCATTCTCTAGTTTACAGGATGCCTGCTGCTCATCTTCTGTGTTGCTCAGGTTTTAAAACTTCTGGATCAGTGGGCTTCTTTGTTAGATCATACTTAACTTGTTCTACCAATGAGCCATTATCAGGCAAGTGTTTGTTTCCTGTACAGGTAGGTCTAAGTTGCAGCGCAAACCATGACATACTGATCTCCTCAGACGTTAGAGGGTGGAAGGACGTGAAAAGCTGTCTGACCAGTGAAACAAGAAAATTTACAGGTCTTCTTGTAAAGGAGAAGAATCTGTGTCATGGACCAAAAGGAAAGAAATGCATGGAGGTAGATTTTAATGGTTTATGAGCATGGAGAGTAGCAACAAGAGATGGATGATGGGAAAGTCTGAAGGTGATTCTGGAGTAGGAGACTGGATTATGTGCAGGAATGTAGGGAGGGAGCTGTGATAACTGCATGTGGCACAACTGATGAGAAATAGACTGCTGGAATATAAAGTGATAAAAATGAATACCCTTATATGTTCAGCCCAAAACACACTTGATCAGAACATGTGGCTGAACTGAGCTGTGCTGGACATCAAGGAAAAATGTGTAGATGTGGGACAGTTGCTGGGTGATGTTCCCCTTTTTGTCCCCCTCCATGTGGTCCCTGAGATGCCCCAGAATGAGCCACACAGAGACCATAGGAGAGGAAGCAGAGAGAGGGTTTATTAACATGGGTAGAGGTATTTAAAGGTTTTGGAGGATTCTAGCTACTACCAACAAGAATCCAGGGATAACAACCAATGGGAAAAGGTTAATTAAGGAACTTAAACAGAATCCTTCAAGGATGAATTCCTGCAGGCCTGGCTAGGGAGATAAGGGCTTTCTCATGGGGTTTTGGGAAGGAGAGAGTGACTAAGGCAAAAAGGACAATGACTCCTTCTTTACACTACAGTAAAATCTTCCGTTTTTAAGGCATTTTGGCTAACTTACTCATCTTCTTCACAGGTGCATTTCTTACATGATTTTTTCCATTCCTAATACTGCAGGTCCTGTGCCACACAGATGGCCTCAGATAGCAGGAGAGAAGGCAAGTTCAGTGCAGGTTGCAGGCTCTGCTAGCCAGGTGAATCTGCGTCCCTGAAATGGCAGAGGCTGTGGTGTCTTAGCAGATAGTCGCCTTCACACTTCCACTGAGAATCGAAATGTTATGACACAGCCTTTGACACATGCATTCAACTCACAGCCCCTCTTTTCTGACTTCCATACTTAACCTACAGTTGTTCTAATTCATTCTGCACATCAGCCATTTGTCAGGCCAACAACCCAGCTCACAGTTCTTCTTCCCTGTGGTGCATTTCCATTCTGACTCTTTTCTTCCCATGCTCACCCCACCGGTTCTCCTTAAGCCTGTACAGGATAATGTTGGAGTACCAGTATTTTAATATCAGGTACAGAGTTTCTGAGTGCATAATTCTTAGGAATGAATAGTGGCCTTAGGTTGTAGTTGGGGTCTACCAGTGTTCATCAAACACCACAAAATATCAGCTATACAGAAGACACTGGCTGCAGCCCTGTAAATCAGATGCAATTTTATCTCCCGAGTTTGCATGATGTGTTAATATTTGGAAATAATATAAAATAGAGAGGAATAAACTTTTCCAGAACAATCTTATACCAGTAATAGATACATTTTCTGTGCATTTCTTATATGTTGTGAGAAAATGGCTTGTGGGTCAACCTTTCTTACAAAGGGAGTTACCGTATTTTGTCATCTTCCCTAGAGAGAGGTGTATAACATCATTCATTCCATGATTAGCTAAATTTCAGATTTACATTTTGGTCTGCCCATGCATTTTCCAGTCTTTCTGGTTATTGGCTGTGACTCTTCATTTCAACATAACTCTGTGGATATTAAAAAATGGATTGCTATACATTGTCTGTGACATACTAATTAGCCCTTTCAGACCAATTGGCCCAGTGTCTGTGCATCCTGTAGCTGTGAATCAAATACAGCTCACTGGACTCAGTGTTCAGCTCCTGTGAGCTATTTTCAGAAGAGCTGTGTTCATATAAACCAGTTGGTGATTTGTCTTAACATGTGGAAAGAGAAGACAGAGACCAAGTAACTTCATGATTACTTTGCATCAGTAAAACCAGTTGGTATAACTTGGTCATGTTAAAATACAAAAGGTATAAAGTTTACATCAAATCTTGTTGCTTTACTGTGGATATCTGGTAGAAGATAGAAGGGCATAAAATGTGACATAAAGGATCCTGAAAATTTATATGAAAGTTGTTGTAAAACATTAACATTTAAAAAAAAAAAAAAAGGAAAAAAATGAACACTGACTATAATATTTTCACACCTTATGAACGAGTTTATTAGAAAAAAAGAGAATTAGTTGGCTCAAGCATTTTGAATAAGTACTGTTACTTCTGGCCAAGGTAATGTACACTATTTTCCTGGATAATTGCCACATGGTCTCACAGTTTTAATTTTTTTTTTAATGTGGTAGTTCTTTAAATGTCAAATTGGGCTGTGCTCTATTATGAGAGTTTATAGAACTTTCAGGATTTAATTTCGTAAAACATGGCTAATAAACAAAGTTGAAATGCAATATTAACAAAAAAAATTTTGTAAATAGAGCAAATTTCAGCCTATTAGTGACAAAAGGTAATACATGGATGAAACATAGCAAAAACTAGACAGATAATCAGACAGAATGAAACATACAACTTTTTTCTGAGGAAAGTCAATCTACTGGATTATATTCTCTAAGGGTTGCCAAAATATGTATGTAGGCAGCTGGAGAGGGCGGGTTGATACTAAATGTGAGATCCTAAGGTGGCTCAGGTTATTAGGACTCTGGTGTGATCAGGATTTCATCCGCAGCCAGTACAGGCAGGTGATCATTTCAAGAAACCCCCCAAACAAGTAATAACTAAACACACAGCTAAATTGAATGCTGATATATCAGTTACTTGTCTCAGACAAAACCACGGTCGTGTTCAGCTCAGTCAGATTTAACCATACAATGTGTGGTTCGAGCATGGTGCAGAGTTAATGCAGCCTAAATTTGTTTCAGCACATGGCCATTATTATATATCTAGGGAAAAGTTTTGCATGTTTTATAGTTGAGGTAGAAGTATTACTGAGAGCTAGAACTAGATATAAGAACTATAGCCAACTTTTTCCTTTTTTTTTTTATTTTTTTTAGTATGTGTGTATTTCTTAAAATCAGAAGCACTGATCCTTGTATGAGAGATCAATTAAAACTGAAGGAAAAGAGTTTTCTGAATCTCAGTGTGGGAATTGAGACTATAATGTTTTCCCCTTTTCCAAATGAAAGATAAGTATTTATCATCCTACATTCTCTTATCTACATATAGATCTCCTGGCTCGTTCTCTGACACCGTGTTTGGTATTTTCACGTGCAATATGTAAGTACATTTATTATTGCAGTATTTAATGCTGGTAGAATATAACCAGTATAGTTTGAAAGAGTGACAATATTGAATGGAACTCTTTTCCTCTGGAAGATACTTGCCAAATTAAGATGTGAATATGAAGAACACTGTGGTCTTATGTCAGAAAATTATATCCGTATACTGTGATAGGTGACATAACACCAGACTCTGCAGGGAAACGTGTTGGGACAAAACAGAAAACGTAGTTTAAATGGTTTAAAAAGATGCTGGCAGCACCAGGAAACTGACTTTAGAAAATGTGAGTGTAAAGGCAAACTTTATGGATATAGATAAAGCTGACTTTTATGCATACAGAAAGTTGACTTATTCCAGTGTCAGATTCCTTGGTGTATTAAATCTGTTCCAGTAGGAGGAGAAATAAACCCCAAACCTTACAGAAATTTTATTTCTGTGTGGAATAAAGAACACTATGTACCCTTGTTTATATTTATTTCATACTATTTAAAAAAAAAAGACACTGAGCTAACTAATGGAACGTCATAAGGACATTAATAACATAGTAATTTTCTAGATCAATAAATTGAGACAAAGCACAATTAAATGTGTCATCACAGTCTGTGATAGGAAAGACTTTCACATTGTTTTAAAATATGGAATCTGCATCTACACTTTTTATCAAAGTGTGAACAGGTCAAAGATTGAATAATACATAATTTAATACAATTATATTTATGTTAATGATCCATGCAGGTGAATCTCTAAATGTAATTTTCTGCTCCCCAGTATTTGAGCCTCAATCTTTTTCGACTAATATCAGGAAGAGATAAAATCATTGATCATAGAAATTACATCAGAAATTAATTTGTTTAGAAATTACTTAACTCTGTATTGCTTCTGAAAAGTTGCTATAGGCTAATGAAAGTTATTTCACACATGCAGGCCTCACTTCTTGCTAATTCTGGGGATTGTGCTATGTAACTCTGAGATTCAATTCAGGAAGGCTCAAGGCAGCCTTTTTGAAATCTTCTCAAGCTGGAAAAATGGTACCAGTAGCTCATGTTAATCTTGTGAGCAATTTTAAAATAGATTGTAACTAAAAAATGTAATGCCATTGTTTCTGCTGTCTGAAATAGAAAAAGTAAATGTGTTCTAACAGGTCAGTTTTATAGTTTGCTTTTCACTGCATTTCTTCCTGAAACGGGGCCAAGTTACATCTTAGAGTTCCAGGACTGTATAAACTGCCATTTAGCTACTTCCCTTCCACTAGAATTTTTTTCCTAATACCTAGCCTGAAACATCCCTTTTGAATGTTAAGCATGTTAGATTCTTGTTGTGCCCATGACTTACATGAGCAGACATAGTGCTTCTGCTTTGGTAGAAACTTTGCATGGCACTGCTTTTTTCCTCTGCCTTTTAACGCTGATCCTTTGATTTTTCCATCATCTTGAATAAACCATATTTACTGTGACTCTGTGTATTCCTGCTGCTCTTGTCTACGTTGTTGCTTAGTCAGGAGGTAGTGCTCAGAGACTTGGTTTTGTGTTCTCTCAGAGATCCCCAGGCAGGGCACTGCAGGTGTTGGGTATGACAGTCATCTTTCACTTGTCCTGCAGGCTCCATTAATTATTTTCAGACCCAGATAGTGATGATTGTTTTTCCCCAAGACAGCTTGGCATTGTGGGTCATTATCCAGTTTGCAAGCTGTAATAATCCCTCTGATCTCCCTAGGTCAGGTGTGATGTATGTAGGCTTATCACCTACTTGCTTTGATTCTAGTTTAAAACATTTCTCAAAACCCAGCAAGCCATTTTGCAACATTTTTAGATTTGTTGGTGAAGAAGTAGAACTGTGACAATGTGGAAGTAGACCTTCACTTGGAGAGCAGTACAATCAGCATTATTAACAGCTAGGATTGTGCAAGGTTGTAGGCTCTCTCCTGAGCTGTCAAAATTCAGTAGTGATTCAAACCTATGTAAATAAATGGATTGTGCTTTAGATTTTATTAGCTTACCAGTTCACTGCTCAAATACTTGTGAGATGTTATTTCAACTGTTAAAGAACAGCCATTGAATGTTTTGTAAATAGTGTGTTAATCTCCCTGGGATTGTCTTCTTATCACTGCTTAAAGATATAAACATTTTAAAGATAAAATATTGAACTTCAGAATGTATTAAAATACAAATGTAGGGAAAGGCTAGTAGCCATTAGAAGAGAGCTTCTTCAGCTGTTGCTTTTAACCACTACAAGGTAGTGTGGGCTGAGTTCTAAGAGTTTTAGAACCTTTCATACTGTTTTCAAGAAAGGGTTAGATGTTTTTGCCATTAAAGAGATCCTCTTAAGTTCTTTATATTGAATTGCTGTCCTATTACTCTTGAAAGGCCCTGCTTGCTGCTAGGATACCGGGTTGTCAAACATTATTGCTTCAAATAGAATTATTTTTCATTCTATAAAGATTAATTGGGGCTCCTGAAAGCATTAGCTGTTTGGGGGGGGGTAAAGGAAACAATTCTTCATCAATACTCATAATGTCTCCCAGACACATGGAAAAATGTAGTACTGGGCAGATCTTAAACAGAAATTGCTAAGTTTAAGTAGTGTGTGGGCTGGAAAAAGAAAGAAGATGGGTGCAGTGTCACGCACATATTTTTTCTATATGACTGTTCTGCAGCAGCCAGTCCCAGAAGTGCAATACAGCAACACACAGGGAAGCTGATTATAAACTAAAACTTCTGCAGCATGTGGTCATACCTAATTCCACTTAAAGACCTTTCTACTGAGAGAACAGTCTGAGCAGTTTTTACTTTAACTCCCCAAATAGTTCCCAGCTATCCCTCTTCTCTCCTGGCCAGCTGTGGTCTGCAAAAGAGTCCATGAAGTTTTTTAGCAATTTTTACTTATTTTGCCTACAGAAAAATGTGTTTACTTGCAAGAAAGCAAATTCATAGTAAAAATTCCAGCTGTGAATAGTGACATATGTTTTGTTTCCAAGAAAAACATAGAGTGGTGGGACACTTATTCATTGTACAACATAACATATAATTGAACTTGTCTGAGGTAAGGGAAAGATCTTTTTTTCCATAGGAAACAATGACTATAGGAAGCATTTAGTTATATATATAATAAAAAATAAGATTGTATTTTTCTCAGATGCAGATCCTACAGCAAAAAAAAAATATTTTCCAGATAATGATATGAAGATCCAATGTCAGTCATCTTCAGCTGCCTTTTTTTTTGTTTTGTTATGGGAACCTGCTCTAATTTCTCATTATTTGCCAAACTTCTATTGTTTGTATTTCTCTGTTGCCAAGAACAAGACAATAGATAACTTTATAAACTTTATAAAAGACAAGACATGCCTCTTTGAAGAGTAGTCTTTTTTAGAAAAAGTATTCTTTAATTAAAAGAAGGATGGAATTTTCAGGTGAAGAAAGTGTTTTGGTTTGTATGCAACTTTTTTTGTTTGAAACATAATCATTAGAGATATGTGTGCATGTTTGTCTGTCACACAGCCACAGATCTATTTCTCTGAAATTCAATACTAGTGTTACTTTTGACATTTGTCTCAGCAGGCCTGTTTCTACCACAGGCAAAGCTGGTAGCACGGCCATGTACTTTTCCCTTACTTCCTTTATTGGACCCTGCAATACTTTTTCCTCGAATCCCTGAAAACCTAAACTGAAAGAGATTGAAATTGCCCTGTCTGGAATATTACAGAAAAAGAAAAGAAAATGGTATGTGTGCATCCAGAGGCTGGGGGAGATTAAATTAACTTGTCAAAGAGCCTGAGACTCTGGTCCAAGAGAAAAGACAGGACAGAGATTGAGGGGTGAAACAGGGAAACACATTGGGTTTGGTGGCTGGGAGAAGCTTAAACAATTTGGGAAAAGTAAGAAAGACCTGAAGAGAGATACTGGAAATATCTAATTCAACAAGGATCTGGGAGGAAACACTGGCTAGAGGGTTGTGGACACTGAGAGAAAATGGGCACCAAGAACCATGAAGCAAGATGGAAAAAAAGACCTGAAGAGTGAGAATGGCAGAGAATTCAGATGTTATTTGGGATATAAAATGAAGTCAAGGAGTCACAGTATGGAAAAAGTGAGAGAGGGAAAGCGGAAATGGGAGGGAGTGGGTAGGAAAGGGCTAAAATTGAAATAAGGTAAGGTGCTGCAGAGGAGTTAATGGATTTAATAAGGCAAGAGTTGCAAAGTATTTGGATCTCTGTCACAACTCTGTTTTCACACCCCTTTCTGTTCTTATTTGTTTATTTATTTCAGTATTATATTTTTGTTTTCTGACCTTGGGTATGCATCGATTACGGCAAACTCCAGTTGTGGTGTTTTCATTTTGTTTCTCCATTCCTTCTTGCTCCAGGTATATTGCCCCATTTTGTTACTGTTGGGCCATTCTGTACTATCCAGGCATCTGTGGAAACCCACCATTGCACTTTCTCTGTGCTGTTGTTGGTGTGAATTTAAAGTCTGATCCTGTGGTGTCTTAGCAGTAGCTGCCCATTCCTTGTCCTCCTGGCCACTTTCCTCCACTCTTCCATCAGCTCATTTCTAACATACCTTTTTGTTGTGCAGCACCACAAACAATTGTACCCGCACAAATTAATGGTGATGGGTAAGGAGGACCTGGTGGCAGATGACAGTGACAGGCAGAAATGCTCTGGTTAGCTTTGCTGTTTATACAGTCTCACCCCAGCAGAAGTCCCATGGTATGCCAGTGTACAGATATCAAAGCAGGTAAAGAGTTCCTAAAAATGGTACAGAATTGATTTTGGTGGGAGTGGACAGAATGCTTTTCCCCATGGGGAATGTGGACATGCCGATCAAGTATTCTGGAGTTTTCACTGTGCTCTGGTGCAAGTAGATAGATTTAAAGGGCATTGTCAAAATGCTTTATCCCATCTAATATCCTGATGCAGAGAATGGCAGTCTATTAGTGTTGGTGTTGATTCTGTTAATGCACATGGCAAATGTGTTTAATGAGTTCACTCACCTTTGATGCTAACAATGCAGGTGCTGATACAGGGTCAAGGGATGGACCTTTTCGTATACAACTATGGGCACACGTTAAGCTCAAATACAGAGGAGTTTGTTTATGAAGATGGTAGACAAATTGCATGTGTTTTTCCACTGCTGAGAAACTGCTGATGACTCCTGTTCATATAATTTAATCTTAAATTATGAAGGCTGGCATTATTTTCCTTGAACTAATTGGATAACTAATAAATTGCTTTAGCTGATGGTAATTATATTTCATTTAGTCACACTACTCAGTTACAAGAAAGCTGAACTGAACTGAACTCTTGCTCCGTTAACTGTGACAACTTGTTATTGAAAGGAAATTTTACTTTTATGTTGCAGTGTATTTATTTGAGTAGATTTTTCAAGTATATCATAATAGAATTTAAAATTTAAATGTAGAATCCTATGTCCTCTAAGCATAAGGTACTGCTGAAAAAAATCTAAACAAATTGAGAGCGTTTAAAAAAAAAAAAAAAGTATTGTCCAAGAGTGAAAAGAAGTGATTATTTTCCTCTATTTAGCACTTCTAAGGATGCACCTGGAGTACTGTTTTCATTTTGAGGATTCCCATTTAGAAACCAGTAAAAATGTTTAAGAGTCTGCAGGACATAATGCGTGCAGAATTGAACTTGCTTTGACTGACCAGCCTGCCAGAAAGTCTGTGGCATTCCCATCCATGAGGGCTTCCAGATCTTGACTTCACCTTATCTTGTTCAACCTGATCTACGTGTAAATTATTTCTGCGTTGAAGAGGGAGTTAACCTGGAGATCCCTTCCAAATTTAATTATTCTATCATGATATAATGAAACCATGCTATTAAGCATAGTTACATCAGCAGTAGTATCCTATAAATCAGCCTATCTCACATTTATTGTCTAAAAAAAAAATAAATATTTTCTTTACCTTTAATTATTTGACAGAGATTCCTTTATCACTGAGGTGAATTGAGATGCATGGTATATGTTCTTGACTGAACAGTTAACATTGCTTCCTGAAGCCTTCTCTTTGTATTCTCAGCTTTATAGACATAGGAGATTTAAAGACAGACTATCTTATTATAACATCTCACGTCTACACTCTTCTACCCAGTTATTTGATGTATTACTTTACATACTGAAGGTAGTAACATGAGCTTTGATAAAATATCTTTTAGAAAGCATTCAGTTTTCAAATGAAGTTTTCAAGAGGTAGAAAATCCATCAGTCCTATCTTTTGAATGTTCTCATGACTAGTCAGCCTTTCTGCTAAGGTGCTTTGGGTGGAAAGTGATGTGAGCTGCCCTCATCCAGCCACAGCAAGGACTGAAACCCATGCAGGTGCTCCATAATACCCCTAGACTGCAAATAGGTGGGAGGAGTGTACTGAGCCATAGATAAGAAACACTTAAGGTAACATATGAAAAAATGATATTTGGAGATATGTGACAAGAAGCTCTTGGGAGGAGATGCACGTGGACACGTGGAGGAGATGCTTGGGACATGCACAGAGAGACAAGCTGGAACGGAGAGATGTGTGGCAGGAGGTGCGCATGTTGGAGAAGGCATTGGTGTTTATTTACATGTTTGTTTAGTGGTTTGCATTTTCTTTTTCCCCAATACACAAATCAGTGATTAGAATTTTGTGTTAACTGTCAAGAAAAGAAGTAAAAATTCCCCAAGCTGAGACTCTTTTGCCTCTGTTTACCTTCTAGCAGTTGGTCCTTGCTATTTCTTTCTTTATGAAACAAAAAATTCTTAGTATGATATATTTTCCTTCCAGAAAAGAATACCTAAATTACATTCAAGCTGGTTACAAGACTTTTTGGTGAATCTATAAATATATTAAACTAACAATGTCTCCGTCACTAGGTCAGTCCTTGAAATGATTAACTGGCAGCTCCCTGCAGCCTTTTCAGTTTCCAGTCTCCTTTTAAAAAGGTGGACAGAGTATTGCAATACTTGCCCATGCTGCTATGCAAGAAAGTAAAATAAACTTTCCCCATACTGACTCTTTCCATATTTATCTAACTCACCTTTAATAAAATTAGTGGGGATATCTAACCAAGACCTTACGTTGACCTCCTAATTCACAACAGTTCCTACTTCATCTTTTACAGGTGTGACTCCTGTCTGTCTGTGTCGTCTGTGCATTCAATTTCCTGAATCGTTGCACTTGTCTGCACTTTTTAAAATCATCACATCTTCCAACAGTATTCCAAACCACTCAATATGACTGCCTCTTTCTTATTTACAAATGTAGAAACTTCTCCCTTCTTTGCTACTCCTCACCTTAGTGCCTTCTTCCCTTGGCTACCAGTTTCCTTGTGACTATCAGCTGCCATAAAGAATCAATGATAGCAATACACGAGGATGCCAGACATAGTCCGAGCTTTGCAAAAATGGAGCACTAAGGAATTACACATTTGTTGATCTAATTTGGCCTCAGAAACAATGACTAAAAAAATTATAAAGCTACCTCCACAAAAGATAAAATTATCAGAATGTAAATAGCCAGAAGAGAAAGCAAAAACTAGTTGGTATAGATTTGTCAAGGAGAGGTCATATCAAATAAATCTAAGTCTCTTTTACTAAACCTAATTTTCTCCTTTGACAAGGTGAGTGTCTAAAGCGGTAATGGGAAGGTACATCTACAATGTGGTATATTCGTAGCTTAATAAGCCTTTCATGCTTTTCTGCATGACATTCTCTTAACCTAAGGAAATATGATGCAGTTATGGTGACCCTGAAGTGAGTACAGATGTGGTAGAAAAATTTATCTCAGAAAGTATTTATCATTGTCCATCAAAAAAAGATGAGTTCATGTTTACAGAATAATAAAATGGAAGAGGAAAATAAATTTCAAGGTTTATAATGAAATATAACACCTTTTTAACAATGTTATTGCAAATTTTTATCTTTACTGGGAGAATAGAAATATGGCTTAGGAAAAAAACAATGATTAAGATCAGATGTCACTTCAATTTTCTCTTATTAATTAGATTTCATCAATGTGCTGGACTTGCCTCTGACATATGAGAGCATCTGCATTTAAAAGAAATGGAATCTCGAGGTAACAAACACACAAAATGTCAGAGAAGAAAAAAATGGATGTGCAAGATGCATGCTTGAAGCTTTTACTCTTTTGTGTGAATTAAATCAAATCAAGAAGCCCAAGAAAACTTTTTTTTTTTTTTTGTAATCATTAATAGTCATTATCCTCTTAATAGTTTTTTTAATACTCTAAACCCACAATTTCTCAATTGTTATGGGGATTCTGGTACACTTGTTACAAGAAGGGAAGAAAAGATTATTGTTCTTCCCCAGAAAAAGAAGGGAGACATACTTAGGCAAAAGTAAGCAAAAGCATTCAGTCGTGATAGGAGGGGTAGACATCTGCTCTTCATTAGAGGAGAAAACCCTTATAAGAAGTGTTTACATTGTGGAAGAGAACATTCTTTCTAAATAAATATTGCAACAAGATCTGTTCATACCCTGACCCTTTGCTGCTGGGGCCACAACTGAAGGTCTACAAAGAGCCCATTTTTCAGTCACAGTGCTGCTTTCTTATATTTCCTTATGAGTTGAGGGATCATGAAGACAGGTCCCAGGAGAGGATCTGAAATGAAGTGCTTTTACTGCTAATGGTTATATAGTACTTCACAACATCATGCCCTTAAAATTTGAAGCCAAAAAGGCAAAAATTCCCCACCCCCAAAAAAAGCAACCCAAAATGATGTTAGCAAATTAGAGAATTTTCCATAAAATTAAAAGTAGCATATCTGATACTCTTTAAGAGCATTTCTTAAAGGTGATATCTTTACATATGTTTAATCTCATTGAATGTGAGGTGTTTAACATTTAAACCTCCCAAAGGAGTTAGTGGTCTAGGATCATGCTGTGTCCATAGCATTTTGAGTGCTGACCATATCTTATTTCTGATCTGCATGGGAGCCATACTGAGTTGTACCTGTATCAGAGACATCTACCGAAAATCTGAGGTTGAAAAAGTAAAGGGAGAATATTATTGAGTAAATGTTGTCTAAAATAAAGGGTGGCAACTCTGAATGAACGCGTATTTTGTTGAGGTATAGTTTCAATTTTCTTCAACTCTCTCTTTGATCCTTGCAATCTTGTTTAATTGTTTTGCAGTGATGTGTTGGCAAAATAAGGAATGTTTTATGATAGCTCATCTGTTTCTACTTCATGACCAGCCACAACTGTTTGAGTGGCTAAGCATTTCCAGTTTGATTAGGAGTTTCTTTATTGTTTTTGCTCTACTGACTCCACTTTTGGGGGTTAGATTTTTTTTTTTTTTACTATTATTCAGACAGAGAATGAGAATTTTATTTATTCATATGTTAACTGACAGCTGGTTGCTTGATAGCTGGATGTTTTTCCCTTCCATCCAATCCATAGCCAGTGCTAATTTCACAAAATCTAAGTTGTAAAATACAGATGTTACAATAAGCAATTATTTTTATAGAACAGTGCATATTTCATTACATATATCTATATTTATTTATATGGTATAGCAACACAGAGGAATACAATATTTAGTCTCAATAAAATAGCTGCCTCAACATAGGAAAACATGCTATAGATATTTATAAATGCTAATGCAGGGAAGACGCTAGGAAAGTGTCTCAAGGTCAGTGGAGATTAATTCCATTTCCTAGGCTCTTTACCACCATCTGCTTATGTCCACTGTTGGAGAACAGTAATGAACAACCCAGCCTGGATACTCTTACATTCTTTTCTCTACAGTTATAAGATTTTTCTGAGCTGAGTTGTGCAACACAGACAGACAGACACACACGTACACAATTAGCCACTTCATGCTATCAGTGAAGGAGAAACACTTCTATGTCTTTAAACATTTTATTTCATCCATATTCTTAACAGAGAAGTTAGGCTGCTCTGTAATGATCATTATTCCTTCCACATATCTCCTGTTTCAGTCTTGTTACAAGAACCTCTTAGTTTTCTTCTACCACTGACTATATCTTTGAATCTCTGGTGTTAAAGATTACAAAAATATGAATAGAACAGAATAGAATAGGACTGTATCCTGTTTAGATAGACTGTCCATGAACATGCAGAGACTGCAGCAAGAATTCCCAGTCACACTTCAGCTCACTGAAGGTCCATTCCTGGAAAAGAAAACTGTAAAAAGAAAAAAAATCCATAAACTGCAAACTTAGACCATAGCTAGAGGTCTACAAATGCATATAGCACTCTCATATATATATATGTGTGTGTGTGTGTGTGTATGTGTATCTATATGTGTGTGTATACACACACACACACACACACACACATATATATATATAAATGTATATAGAGCAATATACATAGTGCTGAACTCCTGGGAGTGAGGCTTGAAACACTCTAATGGTGTCTTTTATACTTTTTCAGCCTGGCTACATCACAGAGCTCCCATTAATGTCTGCAGAAATCCCTGTTCTCATGAGCTCTGTGAGATGTTGTCCTGGGTGCTGTTCGTATTAATGAGCTTTCTCTTCCAGTGAAATTTATAAAGTCACCTTTTTCTCCTCTGTGTTTTGTTTTCAGGAACATCAAAGTGGGGCATTTTGTGTGATATCTGATATTTGAAAAAAGTTGAAGAAAGAACTATTAACATCCTAAAGAAGCAGGATGAAACAAGTGTA
The DNA here is from genome assembly GCA_035583185.1 of Anabacerthia variegaticeps. Lineage (NCBI taxonomy): Eukaryota > Metazoa > Chordata > Aves > Passeriformes > Furnariidae > Anabacerthia > Anabacerthia variegaticeps. The sequence continues at coordinate 84,197,490 of JAWWEW010000112.1, read as the reverse complement.
CAAGTTAAAATTACAGAACACTTTTTAAAACTTTGGTAAAATAGAGTCAGCAGGGAATTTTCCCTATGAACCAGCATGGGGCAGTGTTATCCATGCAAACTCAGATTGCCTTTACTGGTAGATAAATCAGCACCAGTGTCTGTAAGGTTTAGGCATAAACATCTGGCATAAACAGGATCGAAACCTCTTGTAAATAAGTGGCTTGGACAAATATAGCTACAGAGAAAAGGCAAAAAACATCTTCAGCCACAGAATTAAAAGTGTTGCTTTGTGTTATACATTCTAGAAAACAAAGAGTGTGTGATAACAGCTAGGCACAGGTGTCCTCAGCTGTAAGGATGATGATGGTGATGATGACAAAGATGATAATTAACATTGTGTCCAGTAGCTGAGGACCAGGAAATAGTAACGTTAGTCCTGTTCAACTCATACTAAAACAGTCACGTAGAGAGGTGTGGGTGGAGGAAGGCACCAGGTTTTACTGGGTTAGTTTCTATGCATCTTTATAAATGAGAACTTTGTGGAAAAATTAGGGGATTTTTTAAAGGTAGCAGTAGAAGTGTATAAGTACCACTTTCTAAAACTGTCCTTTATCAACATGCTCTGTTTCTTTTGCTGCTAATTTGTGTTAGTGATCAGGCTATATATAACTAAATTCCATTCCTGAATTCAGAAAAATCTATATATTTGATTATGAAGAGATAGTAGTTAAGGTCTGGGTTTAACCCATTACTGCTACCATATTTGTAAGCTACCTACCACAAAGATATTTTTTGAAAAGCAACCAGATAAACCTTGCTTTAGAGTTCTATGGACATTAAGACACTTATTTTACACCGTGGCCAGAATACTTGTGTAACAACCAGGATCACAACAAAAATGCTAGAAAATGTTTTCCATAAGCCTATTTGTGCCTTTAGCTAGACAGCTACTCATCTGTAGCACACAGACAATTAATCAAATATGCTACTTGGATGGAGTAGGAATTAGTGTTTTGCAATAACTGCAGATCACCAGGACAGAGGGGAAGAGGAAGCCTTCACTGTTGGCAGTGGGGAGGAGCTCCTGAACCCTCCTTTAGGTCTATTAGAGAATAACACTAGGGCAGACACAATCCCTGGCAGGAACTGTACAGCCTCGGCTGTGAATAATGGTAAAGTAGGTGAAAAACAGGGCTTCTCTGCTGCTTTGTTTGAGTTCTGTCTGTAAAAAGATACTTGGCTTGCAAGTATAACCATTTAGGACTTAGAAGTGCAAGATAGAAAATAGTGGAGCTTATGACTTCTTAGTATTTCAGTAAATACTCTGAGGTTCATTAAGTCGCTTGCAGGGGAAAACAGTGAGTGAATAAACCAGTTGTTCTGGGTGTCAAGGGCACTGATTACCTGGTTTTGTAAAAAACCTGAAGTTTTGGGAGTTTCACAGGGTCACAGAATATGAGGAGTTGAAAGGGACCCAGAGGATCTTGTCCAGCTCCTGACCTTGCACATGACCATCCTCAAGAGTCACACCATGTACCTGAGAGTATTGTCCAAATGGTTCTAGAACTCTGTCAGCCTTGGTGCTGTGACCGCTTCCTTGGGGAGCCTGTTCCAGCACCCGGCCACACTCTGGGTGAAGAATCTTTTTCTAATATCCAACCTAAATCTCCCCTAAATCTCTTCAAGCCATTCCCTCGGGTCCTATCACTGCTTACCACAGAAAAAAGTGCCTGCCCCTCCTCTTCGCATCACAAGAAAGCTGTAACTGCAATGAAGTCTCCCTCATTCTCCCTCCAGGCTGAACGGACCAATTGCCCTCAGCTGCTCCTCACTCGGCTTCCCTTCAAGGCCCTTCACCACCTTCATTGCCCTCCTTTGGACACTCTTCAATAGCTTAATATGTTTATTATATTGTGGCACCCAAGACTGCCCCCAATATTCAAGGTGAGGCTGCCCCAGTGCAGAGCAGGGTGGGACAATCCCCTCCCTCGACTGGTTGGCGATGCTGTTCCTGATGCCCCTCAGGACAGGGTTGGCCCTCCTGGCTGTCAGGGCACTGCTGACTCATATTCAACTTGCCATCCACCAGCACCCCCAAGTCCCTTTCCACAGCATTGCTTTCCATCATCTCATTCCCCCAGTCTGTCTGTACATCCAGGGTTGCCCCATCCCAGGTGCAGAATCCGGCACTTCCCCTCCTGGAACTTCCTATGGTTGGTGATTGCCCAGCCCTCCAATTAGTTGAGGTCTCTCTGCAGGATGTTCCTGCCTTCAAGGGAGTCAAAGCTCCTCCCAGTTTTGTGTCATCTGCAAACTTGCTTGGTATCCCTTCCAATCCTGCATCCAAGTCATTTATGAAGATGCTGTAGAGCATCAGATAGAGCCCTGTGGAACCCCACTAGTGACAGGTCACCAGTCTGATGTCACCCTATTCACTATTACCCTCTGTGCTCAATCTGTGAACCAATTGTTCACCCATCACATGATGTATTTATCCAGCTGCGAACTGGACATTTTGTCCAGAAGGATCATGTGAGAGAAAGTATGGAAAGCTTTACTGAAATCCAAAAAGATGACACTAACTGGTTTCCCCTGATCAACTAGGTGGAATACCTTGTCACAAAAGGAAATCAGGTTTGAAAAGCAGGACTTTCGTCTCATGAAGCCGTTCTGGCTGTGACTGATAATCTTTTGAGTGTTCTCAGACTAATCTTTGTAACTTTACCATGCACTGAAGTGAGACTGACAGGCCTGCAGTTTCCAGAGTCCTCCTTCTTGCTCTTGAAAATCAGGACAATGTTTGCCAGTTTCCAGGCAGCTGGGACCTCTCTGGATTCCCAAGACTGCTTTGTTTACCACAATGGCCTAGGTCTTCTTTATACCCTCATCACCTCAGAAACTACTGAGGGTGCATTTACATTTGTACTGCAGGTGTTTGTCTTGGCAGGATGTCCAGAGGTTTGTTATCAAGTATCTTTGCAATGATGAAGTGAATAACGGGGCCTGAAACTGTTCCTGCTCTGAAGCTGCAGACACAGACTTGTATTCTGTTTTCACCTCCTCTCTGCCAGTGACACGTTTTCTGCTCTTGCACATTACTTTTCTTCCTCCTGCAGTAATTTGTTCTAAAGTATAGGCAACATATATGCTTTGATGGTACAGACTAATTTTTGGCTCTAAAAACTCAAGGGTAATATCCCTTATGTACAGATTTCTGATACTTTTAATTATTAACTATTGTAAATGTTTCATTTGAATACACTTTTTAGAGTTTTTTGGTTGCTCAGTGAAAGGTGCTGCTTGTGAGAGCGTGCTTTAAAAAATAAAACTAAATGTATTCGGGAATATTTAGCTTGGGCAAAAATGGTTTCCTCATTAAAAATAAATAAATGTTAAAATATTTGCTACAGAAGAGACTAAATATTTTTCAAATCCCCCTCCCATCAAATACATGTCTCTGAATTCTTCTGGTGGCTCTGTGTGGAACTAAATGTGACAGGTGCAGAACAGTCTAATATGACAGTAGCAGCATCTAGCAGTGCCTACAGTGCCAGTGTTTGTACAGCCTATTGTGTCATACTGAAAATTGTCAAGATTATAACAATTTTAAAAGCAAAATGAGATAGGTCAAGTTAGGTACGACTACTGTGTTCTGAGCAAAATCACAGTTGTGAAAGAATCTTCATTCATTAGTTGCATGTATTAATATTAAAAATGATGATACAACCCTGTGATATTTTCTTCGTTTAATATTAATAGCATAAATGAGTTTAAAATTAGGAGAAAATATAAACAAATTTTTCTCTCACAAGAGGAAGCAAGTTAGATGGTGTTGAGGACTCGTCCTTTGATCATTTTTGTTATTTTTGTTCCCTTTTATTACTGGATTTCACTGGTGCTGACAACTTCAGTTAATCTGTGATGTGTTCCTAAGAGCTCCAGAGAAAATGAGGTTTCTTTTCATAAAATGAATGCTAAATGGAGACTCAGGTATGTCATCACATTTAATTTATCACACATGAAGAAGGAAGTGTTTGCCCAGATGATCTGATAGGAGATTTAGGACACTGCTAATTTGTAGACTGTTGACAAACTGACAAGTTGGCAAGACATTGTTTAAAAAAAAAAAAAAAGAAAAAGAAACTAAGCCAGTTTGTCTTCAAGTAAGGTGTGGATAGTATTGCAGGCTCTGTTTTATATTCTTAAAAATTAAACAGGAATGAAAAGTCAGGAAAAGAGAATTATTAAATTGGTACCAAAACATGTTTAACAATCATCTCCTATATAAAAATAACAAGGTGGGTCTATGATTCAACCTATAATTTTAAAAGACATTTACAAATAGAACTGGAAACCAAATGCTTTTTAATAATAGACAGATTTCTGTGATATAGTAACCCTCAGATGAAGTTTTGTGACTATGAGAGCAAGTACACTGTGGGTGAACACAATTCAATTTAAATATTTTGAGAAGAAACTAAGAAATGAGATTTGAGAATAGGAAAAAAAGACTTCAACCTTAACAGTACATTTTCTGTAACGTGATACAGAACAAAAAACCAGACACTTTATGTCTTGTATCCCAAAATGAAATGGTAACATTTTTTTTTTTAAATTACAAAGTTGTGAAAAAGCATCTGTAGTTTTTGAGATACTTAAAGTTCTGAACATACTCAACAAATTATTTTTTTAAAGAAAATTAGTCCTTGTATGAACCTTTTTTTTTTCCCCTCTGGAACTGATGTTTTGATGCTGTGAAAACAAGAAATAATTAAATGTCTATAATAAAAATATTTACAAATGCTGTAACACAAAAATTAAGTGGAGGTAAACTTTTTAAAACAAGCTTCCTATCTTAAAAGCAAGGACATGTCAGAGGAGCAGAGGTCAGAGCAACAATGGAGTACAGAAAAACCCATTCTGTCCTGACGCACCCAAGGAACCAGCCCCTGGCAAATTCACACTTGTGGTTTGAACAAAACAGAGGTTATGGAATGCAAAGAAGTACAGTACTGCCAGCTTCCAGCAGAAAGTCCAAACTAATTGGGCCAAACAGTGAAAGAAAAGGAAAAAAAAGAAAAAAAAAGAAAAAAAAAAGAAAAAAAAAAGAAAAAAAGAGAGACTTCATATTGTCAGGGAAGATAATTTGTAGTTCTGTCTCCCAGGTTGGATTGCTTGTCCCATGTCTGTGGTACATATTTTCAGCTCAGGCTGAATTACTTTTGCAGAATTGCCCTGGACAATCCATTTGTTTAAAAGTACGAAGTCTTAAGTGTTCTTTAGAAGAATGAACAGACAGTGCAGTTTGAAGGAATGTTATTTGAAAATGCTTTTGGCTGGGCCTAGTGCCTCAGTCTTTAGTCACAGCAAGTTGTATCTGATTGTTGCACTGAAACTATGCCAAAATCCCTCTGGTGAAGAGCAGTTGTTTAGGCAGAAACCCTGGATAGAACTGGACTTACTTCTGTTTTGGTCTTGCCCTTGGAGAAGAATGCTTTGCCTCAGCTCTTTACCAAACTCTGGAGGTGATCTCAGACTTCCCCAACATCCTTTTCACCATCTCCTCATCCTGTGGCCCAGGCAGGAACTAAGTGTTTTGCCGTCCTTTTCCTTAGGCTAAAGAGGTCCATGTCTCACAAGAACCATCTCAAGTCAGTACAGGGTACTGGAAGTCCCAATACTACTGCCACATTAGCCACATGTACCACTGAGCAGGAATCAGGAGTGTACACCATCTAATGCTTGCTTATAATCAGCTATTCCTTGAAAAATGGAAAAATGCTTTGAAATTTTTCAAGTAGAGCATATTACAGGTGATATATCATTAGTAAATTGCATAAAATAAAGAGTGAATATAAATTAAAGGGATAAAAGTATATGCCATACATGTAGCACAAAAACTGATGAAATTAATTTTATAAAGCCCTTTTTTAATTGCTTTTCCAAATGTCAAAATCACATGACAGCAGGTAATGCTATTCACAAGCTGATGGCATCACTAGTTCAAAGTGAGTGGTATCAAAAGTAAATAATAACTTAGAAAAATAATAAGAACAAGTGTTCCACCAAAAAAAAAACAACAAAAAAACTCCAAAAAACCAAACACCAAAAAACAAAACCCCACAAAACAACAACAACAAAAAACCCACCCAACCCAAATATCCCAAATCTGTTTTTATAGGCTTTATCAAACCAATGAGCACTAATGAATCTATAATTGCTAAACTTAAATTTGACTTCAGAACAATTTTTTAACAAACTATGTCTTCTTCTGAGTAAAAGCATAACTTAAATTTTGAATAGCTTAACTATTTTAAGCTATTCTTGCAAGAGGATGGAAATTCTGAGGGAAACTGCATAAGAGTCTAGGAAGACCTACAAAAGTTAAGGATTTGTAGCTTCAGGATTTTGCTGAAATGGAGTCCACTTTAAAACATTTTAAAGTAATGCTTTTCACCTTTGAAACCTATGAAATACAGTGTAAAAGCCTCTTAGGACATCTAGCTGAACAAAACTTCAGGATAAAACTCTCGTAATGGATGAAACTTCCATGAGTATCATTAGAAAAAAACTCAAATTATGTACACAGAACTTTTCTAAAATAGGGAAAAAACATTAGGAGAAAGGACAGAAATTAGAGGGAAATTAATACATAAAATCCTCCTCCAACTGTTACGTTCCCCACTGACTTCTTGGAGTCCAGCAGGTGAAACCAACTCTTCCTAGTCTCTAGGTCTCTAGGTCTCCTTGCAGTGTTTCTGTGGCGTGGCTGTGTATAATTTCTGTTCTCAGACTCTGCTTGTGTTTGATGGTTTGTTGTTCCTGTTGCTCAGTCTCTTCCCCTTGCCAGCCCACCCTGCCTCCTGGATGAGGATTTCAGCATTTCATGATGCAATACTGATTGTTTCGTGTCCAGTCCATTGGGTGGGACAGATCATTGCCTTTGTCTCCACTGTCTTACATGATTAGAGGTTGTTTTTCTTCATTGCATTAAGCAACCTCAGTTAATTCAGTTTCTTTCTGAACATTCTGTTTTCTAGGTGGCTGATCACTGATCATTTCTACAGTCTGTTCCCTGGACTTGCCACAGTTTGTCCAAATTCTTCTACGAGCAAAGCATCTTAAGCACTTAAGATCAAGAGCTGAATTGCTCAAAAGGCAATGGCCAAGTTGAATTTTCACATGTCACTTCTTAATTCCTTCTGGGAGATTCTCTGGGATTTCGTGTGGGTGCAATTTCCCTGTCAAGTGCATCTCTCAACATGCGTCACTGTCCCTTCTCCTGTTGTAATGAAACAGCTGCATCTTAGAAGCTTCAGAAAGAAATGGGATATAGGAGGGCTGAACTGTAACTCCCAAAATATATGGCACTGAAATATTTTTATTTTGGCTGCACAATTTTTTTATACCAGATTAATGCTTTTACAGCTTTATCTCAATTTATTTTTCTTAACTTGAAGGTTTAATTGTAAAATTTTATTATCAGCATAAATTGGTTTTCATGGGAAGTTCACACTTCCTATACTTGAACACATTAGAAAATACATTTCTGTGATACATCTAATACATCTTAGTACTGTGGCCTAAAATTCCCTTTCCCAAGAAAAGTCCTTGCCTTTGAGAGACAGGAAATTTTAGTCTAAGTTTAGTGCACTGCTAATACTGTGCCATACCTTCCAAAGGATGCTGGACACATTTATAGGGAGTGTGAACAGAAGGAGATTACATTTGCTTCTAAAATCTGTATGAATAAACTGGTGGAGTACTGAAATACACCCAAACAACAAAATATTTACAAGCAATAATTCTTTTGTAACCTGTCTCTATGGAAGCAATTGTTAGGACTACTGGATGTCCACATGGCTCTGGCTGTTGCAACCCACAGGGGATCCGACTTTGAGGTCTTGGGTGTACCTGCCATAGTATGAAAGCTGCAATATAGCCACAGCCTTGCCAACCCTATAGTTTAAAAATGGTGAGTCATGATCTCAAGACACGAAAGAGCTTTATGTGATGGGATACCCAGTCAAGCCAGTGTCTTGTTTTGGAATTGCTCCACCACTAAAATGGAGCAGTTCTCTAAAACTAAGCATGCCAAAAGACACAGAAGGCTTCCAATCTCTAGAGGTATATTTCAATAAAATCCCAAAATAGTAAAATGGAACATGGGAATTATTTCCAGGGAGAAAAGTGGGATTGCTTGGTGAAATTGGCTAAACATGAATTGTGAAAACAAATACTGCTTTTCTCACTTGCATCCTGGCAGGACAGAGCATTTTTTGGCTTTTCTTTCAGTCCAGCAACGTTTGGTAGTTTCCAGAGTTGCAGAAAACATACACTGACCCTCTGAGGTCTTCAGGAAAGCCTTCTGTAGGAGTCTTATAGTGTGTCTTGACTTCTTGGTTGCCCTCACTACCTGTACACAGGGGACAGGTTGCTCTGTGCATGACTATCCATTGGTCTACTCTTGCAGTTGAACATATTTGGCTGCAGATGTTAATTTTTCTGTTGAAAGAGGAAGAATTTCTCCTACCTCTTGAGAAGTTATGCTGATCTAGAGGGCAGCAGCCAGAAAGCAGCATGTGGTCACCCTTCTCACAGACTCCTTAGCAGAATGTACAGTATGCAGTAACCTGAAAACAAAGCAATTAAACTGCCATACACATCTGTCATCACTTGAAATGATGGGATTTAAGGCAAATTTATTCTGAGCAGTGAAATAACGACGTCTGATTTCCTAGAGATTTATTCCCCTCTTTGCAGTCCCACTATTTCAGGAAATGTATTTTTCCTTTAATGGCCCCAGGGTAAGCCTCGTTTGGTGCTGTGTGCCTGCTGATGTCTCTGGCCAGCAAGCACACACTGCTTGGCCAACAGGAAGCTGCAAAAATTCAGTGTATGAAAATGAAGTTTTGCTTTCCTTTCGTCCATACATCAGGAAGTTTTCTTTAAACCAAAGTGATTTTCATAACTTTAGGGAATTGAGACTTCAATTTATTTTTTTCATCTACAAAAAACTGGCTAATAGGTTCCAAAAATTACTAGAAAGGGAGGGGCAGGCATATGGTTGCACACAAACACATACAAAGAGACAACTAGATGTCATATACGTATTAAATGAATTTCTGGATGACACTACATTAAAATATTGTAATACTTACAGTGTTTTTTTATTTATGTCTTCCTTAATAACCCTTTACTGTTCATTTTGCTGCCACTTAAAAATTTTAATATATTTTCTTTTACTCAAAGCTGAGCTTAATCATTAGATTTAAAGGATGCACTGGTGTCTGGAACTTAAACAAATGTAAAACTTGTGACAAGATAATGAGATCTGGCAGGACTTTTGCTCTGCAGCTCTGCTCACAAGGAACAGTCTATCAAAGAAATCATGTCTTGTTTGATCTCTGCTTTCCACTAGAAGAAACATATTATTGTAGTACCCAGAGCTCAGGCAGTAGTAAAGACTTATAACATGCACTAAACTTGTTGTTTTTATAATTCAATTAAAAAACCGTATTTGCAAACAAATTTCAGGAGTTCCTGGGTTTACTTTTTCTGTAGTGTTTGCATTCTCATACAGTGGTTTCACAATGATTAGGGAATTAAAAAATTACTGAGTTAAATATTATGGTACTTATTGTTCTGTTAGAGTTCTGGCACTTTCACAAAGTAAAAGAGCATATGATTATTATACTCTAAATAAAAAAAAACTCGAATGAGTATTTTTTGAAAGTAGGAGCTGAGTATAATGTCCATCTGGAAAAGCCTCTCAACAAATAAGGGGGATTGAATAGGAGAAGGAAGGAAGAAGAAGGACATAAAAAGGGTTTGAAAAAAACTCCAGAAGAAGTCAGTGTAATAGGTTCTGTTACATTCTTGTATTTTATTTCTTGTAGTACTTCTGCAAGTTCGTTTCTTGACTGTTATATTAATTAGTAGCCTGTTTTTATACTTAATATTTGCATAATAATGTAAAGTAAGGCAAAATGCAAGTACAAGAACTAAGGCTAGTGTAAATTTAAGTGTCAAGTATTATTTGAAGACTAGGTGGAAACTAGCTGCCTGAAAAAGAATTTAATCTGAGCGGTATTTTCTCACCTGCAGTGCCTGTATGCTTGTAACTATACATGGAAACATTTGAAAGCAAATGTACATGTTTTCCCACTTTTATAAAACGTGGGAAACACAATATAAGAATCAAAATCAGCTGCTCTTTATTCTTACTAATAACGTTTGCGATACAAAGGAACAGTTCCCATCAGTGTCAGCAAAGTCATAAGTAAAAAAAGTTTCATTGAAATCAATACATTCTTCCTAAGAAGATTATATGTTTTATTTAAAGAAACCCTTTTAAAGATTGTCTTTTGAAAGACTAAGACATTTTTAAAGATGATCTTTTTTAGTTAACCTCTTCCAGAGGAGATGAATTGGATAGGGAAATATTACATGAAGAAGTGACATGATGTGTATTTTGGGCGAAGCAATAAAACTTGGGCCATTCAAGATCACCCTTTGACAGGCATGATTTATGAGTTTGCATACTGACTCTGAAAACCTAAAAAAAGACAGAAAAATTTTGGAGTATCTTTACAATTTTATGAATAGGTGGTCTTCATTACATTTTTTTTACTGGTTTTTTCTTTTTCCTTAGCTCCCAACACTTTTTCTAGTACAATAAGTATATTCAGGGACAGTCCTTGAGAGACTCAAAGATTCCTACATGTTTTAAGCAGAAATAGTGAAAGGCACCTGTAGTGGCCAGATTTTTTGCCTTCTAATGGTGAATATGACCATTAACCTTCCTTCCACACCAGGTGCACAGACTAAAAAAAATAAGACTTTTAGGCACGGAGCCCATGAGATTGCTAACCTAGATCAAGCAGCAATATCATAATTTTAATGGCCATTACTACAGGTCATATATTGACAGCAAGGCTGCCAAAAGTTAAGAAAACAAACATCTGCTCTCCTTTTAAATGCATTCCAGGTTTCCCTGCATATTTTCAATCTTTGAGTTGACTTTGAATGCTGCCTAATAATACTTTTTTTTTTAATATTAGAAGCATACATGGTCTTGCTGTCTTTCTTCTGTGCTAGAGAGAAACCACAAAATCAAACAGAATGTCCACACACTAGTGTAAACATCAACACAGAAAGGGAAAAACCTATGCTCATAAGAGCTGTTCATCACCTAGGAAGTGCTGAAAGGGGAAAAAATCTGAAGTATAAATGCAGAAAATATTTAATATTTTCTTGTGATTTGATGTAATCAAACTGAGTCACAAGTATAAGGCTTCTGTTTGACAAGAGAGTTTTCTGAAGTGAGATGCAAAGGTCCACAGATATCTTCGAGGAAACAGGATAAATCAGAATGTGAAAATATATTGAATACTTGCTGAAAAAAGTAAGAATCAGTGATGAATAGGGTAAAGTTTGCTCATTGACTTAAATGAAAAAAAGTATCAATTTTTAATTTTAATTCTTTAATTCCTAAGACTAGGAATCTGAGGAGCTGACAATTATGTAATGCTAGTAATTTCTGTTCATATAGTTGTAAGGTGACAAATGTACACTTTCTTTTTATGTTTTAATCTGTTTATACATTCTCATCTTGAAACTTTAGAAATCCATTTTAAAGAATAATAAAAAGACTGCTTTATGCTAGATTTCCACGAAATGCAATATAGACTTACTCTAAACAGCCAAACTATTACCCCTGAAGGCAAGAAGAGAAAAAAAAGGTGTACTTTAAAGAGCAATATTCTCATGTCAAACCAATGAACCTCACAACTTTCTTGTGTAAAACCTTGTGATGGAACAATATTCAAAGGAAAATTTATCTTGAAGGTAGATAGACTGCATAAACATACTACTTGCTATAGGAAATCATGTCAGTATATATTTATATTACTTTATATTACTTTATAATATGCAGTGCCTAGGTAAGAAATAGTTTAAATGAGCAGAACTTCAGGACGTGTGATTTGCTTATGAGTCCATGAATATTGTTTCAAGCTGAAGATAAAACAGGGAAAGAAGCAATGTTTGTGTTGCACATTAGCCTTCATTATTATGTGTTCATTATTATACTATTTGTACATGCTGTTTATAAGTGTATTTCATCTAAGGCTCTAGAATGCTTAGAAAGATGCTTTCTGTCATTAATCTGTAAATCTAAAGAATGAAAGTGACAAGCTGATAATTTTTATTTTGGAGATTTAGAAAATAACTTTGGAAATATAGTGCCTTTTTCAAGGTTTTGGGTAGGCAATAGTTGAAATAAGAAACCATAGTAATTTGTTTTCCATGCATGTTCTTACAAAATTGAGGTATATTATAAACTGAGCCAAAATATTCATGGGTCAGAAACTGCCTTATCTAGAGATTTTAGAAGATGGAAAAGTAGAAATTCTCACTAGGTTCTACAAAGTGGTAAAGGTGAGATGTTCCTCAGGAGGGCCTGAAATGATGTGCAGGAGAGGCCTGAATTGTGAAACATAATATGCTTCATGAGGCCAGAGACTGGGGCAAGAACAGAGCAAGAGCTCCTGTCCTGCAACCCGACTCATGGCAGTAGAGGGGTGCAGATTTGGAGGCAATCCTGTCCTCTTGCATCAGACACTGGGTTCTGCAGCAACCTCATGTGCTGGTACACCAGTGTGAGCTTCACTCAATTCCAGCCACAATCCAGGTCTCTAGTCTTCATGAAAGCTTACAGTCTTCTTCTCTTGTGTGGTGAGATGTACCTGTCACATGAATACACTGATGGTGATGTAGCGAGGGCTTAGCTTCTACTGGTCATTGCAGGAAAGTGGATACAAGGTTAGCTAAACCTTTAGTGTGAGTCAATATAGCACACATTTCTATATTTGTGTTACTAGATACAACTCTTTATCCATAACCAAGTAGTGTATTAATAAATTAATTAAGGCATGTATACAAATCTTCAAGATGTATTAACTTGTCCAGCTCCATCCAGTCTGTGAATTGACACATGATGAAGATCTACTCAGAGTATTCAATTCTCTGTTGAAAACAGTGCAACACAGATGAACAGATTTATAAAACACAAATATGAAAGTTAATTTTCTGAGGTGTCTGGTTTTAAAACTTAACATTCTTAAACATGAAACATTTAATTGAAGTCATCAGATTTCATGACAGCAGAGAATGAAATATTTAGGCAGATTTCAAGAAGCATAAAATGATTGATTCAAAATAACCAATTAAACTTCCATTACATATTGTAAGAAAACCCATGTGAAGTGTTTCCAGTGAAATATGGATGTAGATGAAACAGATGTAAGAATATTTTGTTATGAACATAAGACTTGGCCCGTATTTGTTAAGGTTTGCAAATAGAATTCCACCAGAGTCAACATAAAGCAGTCAGTGGTTCAAATGAGAAAATAGGTGGAAATTCACCTTGAAAATTTTTGTCCTGATTGTCACTACCCAGAATTAAACTTCTGAGAAAAGTTTATATAAACCAGGAATAAGGAAAACTTTGACTAGAAATTAGTCTAACCTAACAATCTGCATCCAAACTCTTTCCTACATGACAGTGACTGAGCTGTGCAAATGTCAAAATCTCCATTTAAAATAATACACACTTGTTTTTTGATCTGGGGCAAAGTTACAATAGGAAAGGAGCCCTCTGGAAATTTAAATATAATCAGTTTCATACATGAATTCATGACATTAAGAGAAAAAAATTTTTTACGAGAACATCTCATTCTATGAGAATTCCACACATCTGGGTTTAAAACTTTCAAAGAGTATGTAAGACTTTGGCATTTTTAAGCATCCAAACTAACTGCCTTCCTGAAACGATGGCCATGAAACACATAGTAAACAAATCAGAACTGTACCAAGAAATGATGTCAATGTTCTTGGAAGAAAAGGAATTATGACTAAATGTAAATGTGTAAGAAGTTATTGGAGGAAAGCCAGTGGAGTGAGGGATGTGAAGCAGAGAGTCTTCTGTAGGCAGTGGCACATTGAAGCTGGAACAGATATCAAGAAGGCCAAAAAGGCTAGTCTTTTCTGGAAGTACTACTCAAAGCTATAAGACTTGTATGTCTCTTCCTTTCAATTTTTTTTAAACAACTTTCTTATTCTGACATCCATGAGTACCATTTCTAAACACCATTGGCAGACCTTGAATTCTTTTAGAGGTAAATATGTTTTATCTGTGTAATATTCATTCTATGACAGATAAATTAATTGGTATATGGCCTAAATTTAGTTATTTGGATATAAGTAATAAGTTTGGAAGTGACAGATAGATGTTGAGTTTGTCCAGAAGATGCGCACCATTTCAGATGGAAGAAGGGAGTAACAGCTGACAAGTCCAGGTGAACTCCCTTCCTTCAGTTCTATTTATGTAAAAACCTAACATTTTATCTTTCAAATTTCACCTTTATTAAAAATGAAAAATCAAGTTACAGGCATTAAAGTGGATTTGTGTTTCATTTACAATCAGATTAAAGCAGTACAAACAATGTACTTTAATAATTTTAGAAGACTTGATCTCAAAAACTCTAAAACCTTGTTCTATGTGATATTTATCTAAAACAGACAGCAGCAGAGACAGATGTTGTTGTGGTTTTTTTTTTCCTCACTGCATGGAAGGCATGGAATTTCTCCAGGGTAAAAAGATATAGAAACCAAGAGGAAACATATTTTCTTGGTGCACACATTTTCTGCACTTGACTTACTAAACTGGAATATTGCAATTGCCAGATGTTCCTGCTGTGAAATAGTAGATATAGAATAGAACACCCGTGGTGGGAAAAGACTTGAAGGTGACATCAAATATAATCTGATTGTTAAACTTCTGAAATTCCACAAGAAAATTGAATCATGCAGGTGTTTTTATTGTTTTGATGTATAAACGGGCTATGTTTTAATGGTACGCTTTTAGAAATGTGTAAATAAGTACTCAATAGAAAAAATTTTACAGCGCTGTGTAAAAATAAAAAATGAAAACATGACAGAATAAAGATCAAGAAATAGGTGAATCAGGAAAATAATGCTTCACAGGAAATTTAATTTATATTCAAAATCAATAATAATGAATAAAAGGACCTTGTGACATAAAGCTTACAAAGCAGAGCAAAGGAATACAGTAACATATTTGTATCTCTTTAAGACTACGTACTTCATAGTTGTATAGTATTCCCTTTGGCTCTATTTAAATTTATTAGTCAGCTAGAAGTGAATAGAATCCCAGAAGAACTGGACATGTTATGACCATAAGGTTAATATTATGAGCAGTATAGTGTTCATTCCACTTAGAAACACAAAAATAAGATATTTGGTGAAACTAATTCAAATCATGGAACATGAGTAGCCAGTGACTTACAACAAAGAGATGCCAAAACAAAAGGGCAACATGAATAGCAAGCTCTAAGGGCTAACTGCCAATGGAATGTGGCAGCAAAAAACCCCAACAACATTTTTGGGTTAAGGCATAAAAGAACCCTCCCCAAAAACCATGTCCTAGTGCAGGGCAATTGAAACTGCAGCTGCATACGGAACCTAGGTCATATCTGGACTGCTCCACAATTCCCAGCATATCACCACTGGGAACACATACAAAAATAG
The DNA here is from genome assembly GCA_035583185.1 of Anabacerthia variegaticeps. Taxonomy (NCBI): domain Eukaryota; kingdom Metazoa; phylum Chordata; class Aves; order Passeriformes; family Furnariidae; genus Anabacerthia; species Anabacerthia variegaticeps. Next base: position 84,181,897 of record JAWWEW010000112.1, on the reverse strand, counting down.
TATTGGTTTTGTGAGAAAAGTTTAAAATAGCTAGATAAAACATAATTTTGCTAAAATACAGATTAATTGAGACAGACATGGTAACTGAAAAGTTTTTAAGGATGTTTTCTTCAATTGTGTGTGGCTATGAACAATAGGGAAGAAAAATTTAGGCTGTTTAAAGAAAAATTATTTAAAGAATAAGATGTAATTGGTATATGAAAACCATATGGGAAGAGTCTAGTGCACTTAAAACAACAAAAAAATTACTAAATGTAGAAAACAAATCCATAATTACAGAAGGATTAAGTGGACATAACAAGACATTTTTTTGTACTTCTAACTGTAAGACACATGTTCATCTCTGAAAAAGACCTTTTATCCTTTTCTTTTTTTTTTTTTTTTTTTTGGAAAGTAAAGTTTCAGTTATTGCTCCTTTTGTTTTAACCTATGGCTAGCTACTTAGGACTCCTATTAGCTATTCAGAAGGAGAGATCAGCTAGCTGTTCTTTTCTAAGTTTTTATATTCATGCTTATCTGGATAAGGGCTATATTATGAACATAGAGTAGAGATTAGAATAAAAAAATCAGTCTTTGTAAAAACTGAGCTTGGCTGATGTCCACAGTAAATGCTCAGCGACCATATAAGAATGACCTGAAAGCACACATATAAGGGTGATAAAAAGAAGGAAATGTTTTCTTCAATGTTTATATGATAAAAGATCTGTATCTTTAAGTCTATAATCTATAGGACAGATTATACGTCTTTTCCTTCTGGGAATTTTGCAGGTCTTAAGGTTTTCAAAATTATCCAGAATTATCTGCTGGACTATGGTCCATGACAGCACTTCTTTAGACTGTTCTTTTAAAGAAGGCCCCTTCAGTTTGTATTTGACTTGGAGACTGATAAAAGCAGTTCTCAAGAAGTGTAAGGAGGGAAAAAATACATGATACTCATACAGTGACATCTATTGTCACTCTCAGACCAAGCCCCCTATGCAGCTCCCTGTGGCTGATGCCTTGGTTAGTATGTCATGGCAGAGTGAATGTTACGTTCAACAGGTTGGTTGAGTGCAGTGGCAGGCAGGCAGAACAGGGTGTGGGACCTAGGAAACCATCCTGAGTCCTACAGCTTAAACAGGGCAATAAAGTGCAATGTTTATTTGGAAGGAAAGAGTACAGACTCTCCTTTGGCCCTCCTTTTAATTGTGTTAAATGGCTTGATTGAGAGCATGGTGAAGGCATAGTTTGGCTGATACTTGCACTGCTTATTTGGAAGACCCACAGTGATATCTCTGCCATATCCAGGCTCATGTACAGCTGCAAATGGACTCAATGATCCAGTTCAGGGTGCTTCTGAATTTGAAAGGACAGAGTTAGAAGACCGTTTTCCCTCTCGTGATTTCTTTATGCACTTTTTTCTAAAATAAAAATTATATTTCTTTCAAATGAAATCTTTACACTGTAACTGATTTAAAATCTTGTATTACATTGAAAGTAAACTCTATACCACCTCTTTTTGCACATCAACCTTGATCTACTTCTATTTGTCATGTACAAGTATCTGAAAATATTAATAATTTATGGAACAGAATGTTCATATTTTAGAAAAGTAAATCTGCTCACTCAAAAGCCTTAAATAATTTTAGCCTGAAATGATCCTTTGTTTCAATAGTCTGTAGAGAAACTGTGAATTTCTACTCCCACAGAAAGAAGAAGACTAGGTCTACATAATTTTATTACCCTCAAATTTATGTCAGAAAATACAGGAAATATATGTAACTGTAAATCAAAAAGATTAGGACTCACATGTGAAAGAACTTTGATTTGGGTATGGGTTGCAAGGTCAAGCGGGATAACTTTGTTTGCACTAATGCATTTTATCTTTTGTTGAATACCAACGAATTATGAAGCAATATTTATAGAAAATATTTTTGGTATGTCTTAGGAGTGCAGTATATTTCCTTCTAAATTCCCAGGCCAAAACATTTTTCTAATCTCATACAGAAAAACCCCCAACATTTAATATTTGTAGCTCTGCAGTATAATTAACAGAAGTTTTCCCTCTTCAATTTTTCATTTATAATTGTCTGATTTAAAGCTATCTGTGGAAATTCTCTGGCACTAATTGTACTTCCATGGCCAGATAAAACAGGTGAGAGTAGTCCAAAGAGCAGATGTCACTTTTCAAAGCATTATAATCATTCAACTGAAAAGTTTTCCAAGACTCCATACTTCAAAGTGTTGCCAGTAAACCTTTAGTGGCAGTGTTCATAATGTATCAGTAAAACAAAATAAAGGTATAACTTACATACTTTCTAACACAACTACTTTCTGAGATAAAATTAATGAATGACAGACTGTTACTAGAAGACAATGCAAACCAAGCCTCAATGCCTGAAGCCTTTTCTGTGCTATTAGTGCTTTTGGTGCAGGAGCCATCATTTGCTCCCAGCAGTAGTCACTAATCTGTGACCTTTCTGGTCTGATGAATTCTTCAAAGTTGTGCTAAGAAAGCCCGCTCTTTTAACCTTACCCTTTTGGATTGTCCTTTGTTATTTGCTTCATTTTTATATGAAGAACTCACATTTATCTTTAATTTATAAGGCATTTAGTCTGATAGCTTTAAATTATTTTACTTCCTATAGACCAAATTATCCAAGGTTTAGCAAGTTTCATGAAATATCTGTGAGCAACTTAAAAAAAAAAAAAAAAAAAAAAAGAGGCACAACCACAAAACCAAGCAACAACACAAACCAAACCAAGAAAACCATACTAAAATATTTCATCATCCATGAAATCATTTGGTGCCTTTGCATTTATCCCAAATAGGAATGGCCCCTCATGGAAAGCTCTGGATACCCGTGATTTGTTGACCTAATTGAGAAAGCAACTGAATGTTGCTTGAAAGGCAGAAAAAGCCATTACTGAAGCCATGGAGAGCTCAGTATTTCTGAGGAGTTACATTTCAAAATCAGATCCAAATCGAATTTTTGAACTCCAGCATCTACCTATTAAATTCTGTCCTGTGCAATGTCTTGGATAGTGCTCAAATTAATGAGAATCTGCATGCAATTGGCTACTATTGATTTTACAGCCAAGATTGAATGTCACTGCTGTAGAACTGATTTTAAGCTAAATAAATCAGTAAAAAAGATTACACAGCCTTAAAAAGAATGACTGTGGAGAAGAAATGTGTTTTGAAGTATATGAACCTAAACTGATTTCTCATTTGACTATATAAGTCTCTGAATTAACCAGTGTCATCTTGGTCCTGAAAACTCCCTCGAAGTAAAGGTAAAAGACAGTCATTTTAGGGCATTGTTTTCATTTAGGAACATTAGTACTTCAGTAAAAAGGAAGTTCTAGTGAATATAATGAAGGTTCTATGTAGGGGGCAAAAATCACTATGATGCATTCCCTTCTACTGTGGTTTAAAATAAATACAATGTTTGCAACTTATATTCCACACTTGTCGTATCTCAGAAAAATTATTTTGGTGTTAGACAAGTTCGCTTTATGTATAAGATAAATGACACAAGGAAAAATGCTAATTTACTGCTAGTAATAGTACATCTTCGAAAGAAGCCAATGCTAAAGCTGGCTGAAATCAGTAGTGCAGTTATTCCACACTTCTGAGCAGGGCACTATTATTTATAAGGCAAGCTAGCTAAGTGCTTGCTCGTGTTAGGTACCGAAATCAGAAAATACCGCTCTGAGTCTGAGGTTTGCCTGCAGTGATTGGCAGTTTGCTTTCAAAAATGAGACAGACTGCATTGATCATATTTTTCCTCTCCCAGCACCATTACTCAGGCTGTGGAGGGAATGAGCAGTTCTAATGAAAGTGATTGATTAAAAAGACATTTGATGCAGTTGTTTTTGTAAAAGTTAGCTTACTGTGCCATAGAGCAGATGTGAATCCATGATAATCTTCCTAAAATAATGCTTTAGATCAAAAGATATCTTACAAATCCAGCTATTTATTTATTCACTAAAAAAGAAACACAACAAAAATTATCTAAATAAAATTATTTTAGTATTTTACTAATTAATTGTAGGTTCATCTACAACATTTTACTTCTGAATTGGCTTTGATTTGGCTTTGCTACAGAAATAAATATACTATAGGCATGTATAGTCTCAAGAGTGAAACTTGCAAAGAGAATTTGGAGCTAAGGTTAAAACCAAAACTGTTGTCAACACTGAAAGTCAAAGAATTCTCAGATTTCTTTAGGATATGCTATTGTTTTGATTCTTTTTCTTATAAATCCTCTCCTTACTAATATTATGCTACTAATTACTGCTTCAAAAGTCTTTATCCTTGTTGGATGTGTCCTAACAATATATCAAAACTTGAATGTATTTTTATGAGAGAATATGCTGGAGTGTTTTTGGTGCATATCAGGTCCTTGTGAAGCACGGTCTCTTGTTCTAAGTGGACTGCAATAAGAGAATGGATGTGGAAGATCCACATTACAAGGCTGTAAGTGCAACACAGAATCTGTCTTTAGTAGAAAGAATTTGGACACTTTACAGGGGAACTTATCTGGCTGTCAGTTTCATAATGAGACAGTAGAAGGGCTGTGCACTTGCTCCCTAATCTTCTCAGATACCCCACTACCGGCCCATTTCCCAGTTCTTTATAGTGTGCTATTTCTATCTCGCATTGGCCTATTTAGCCACCAACGTGCTTGTAGCAAGCGTGGGTAGAGCCCTTGTAAATCTTCGTTCGCGAAGTCTAGCCATGATGATGATAGTGTGCTATTCACCATCTGTCTTCTTATCTGATTGTGTGGAAGTGCAATCCTTCTCTGATTTCCTTGTGGTGGGACAAGGCTCAGTTTTGCTCTTCTGGAGACCTCAAACCCCTCTTCACAGCAGCAATAAAGGACAATGAATTGCAGTTAGATACAAGGTAAGCACTGAAGCCTCCATTAACCCACATATTATGTGCTGGAAGTTATACCCTCAGTTGAAAGTTCTGTTTCTGTTTTTGAGGAACTTCCTGTTGACAGCCAAAGTACTGATTCATCCCCCAACTCTGTAGTGCAATATATATACTCATTCTTTCCACGTCCTTTGGAGATACTAAGTCATAAAGCATTCCAGTAACCACCTATCCAAGGTAGTAGTGGCTGTTCTTTGTGCTGCTACAGTTTGTAGGAATTTAGGATGAAAGGAAGACAGGGCCATATGTGTCAGGACCAAGTGTAGACGCTCCCTCACTACCTGTACAGAGGGGACAGGTTGCGCAGCCTCCAGTGGAAGTTCTTCACAAGCAGTATGGATGCAATGGCAAGAAATTATTCCAGTTGTTTGGAGAACCACCAACCAGTCATGTGGCTTCCCAGGGGCCCTGCAATTCCTGATGTTGGCACATCAAGTCATCTGGCTGCAACAGCAACTCTACTACGAAGCTTCACAAGAAATAACCTGTGGTTTTGTGTGGCTGCAGGTTTTGCTGCTAGGCACAACTGGTGCTGTAATGCGCATGTTTGTCTGAACAAAATCTGGTTTGGATTGTAGCTGGCCTGTCTGCTTGAGGAGGTTTCTCCTTCAGCAGATGGGAATAATTTTATACCAAACATTGCGGAGTTAGACATTTACTGAAAGACACATGCTCACTGCATGGTAGCCATGTGCATCTTTTGTTTGCATAGCACTGCCATAACTTTCCATTACCCTAGTCTGCATTTGCCTAAAAAAACTTTGGGTCCAGAATGCAACACAGAAGGGGACTGGCACACATTTTTGCCAGCACATCCTAGTAAACTTGACATTGCACAGATTTAAAAGCCTGGATGCTCAAGTGTTAGCAGCAAATACCATAAAGCCCTTTTCTCAGATCTGCTCACTAACTGAAGACAGACAAAATTGCTAGTTCTTCATTTAGGAGATGTCATTGAATTCCAGAAAGTGCGCAAAGCACTATGAATCTCTTTCTGGAAGTTTATACCTTGTACTTCGTATTAGAAATTTTTGAGTTCTTTCTTATGTCAGTCTCACACATGCACATTGAAACATGTTGAATGCATTCTGGGTACTACATATACAATCTTGCACATCACAAACTCAGCCTTAGAATTCAAGCCACAGCCGAGCAGACTTGACAGGGAAAAAAATTGCACGGGCTTTAAGGAGCTTGCATTTATAAAAATAAATCTTGATGTAGAGAACTTATGTCAAAAAAAAAAAAATGGTACTAAATAAGAGTCTGTTTTGAATTCTGTAGCAACACTGATAGCAAAATATAAAAATAAACAAACCTCAAGGCTTTAAATTTCTTCGGTCTCTTCTTAATCATTTTTCAAACTGCAAAAAATTTCAAAAATTGAAAAAAATAGAGAAGAAAGCTGCCAGATAAAGAAAACAACAAGTAACATCACTTCAACAGATGGGTTAATGCATTCATGTGAAACTTTCTTTCCCTTATACCTAGAAATGCATGCTTCTTTTGCAGAAAGGCCTATACAGTATTTAGGTCAAATTAAATTATAACAGTTGTGTTCTGTATGCTTTGTACTTCTTTTGTAGAAAAAATATTAGTACCATTTGTCAGCAATACAGTGATGGATGAGGCAGAATCTTAAAGTATAAAAGTCACAAGCTAGAGATGAAAAGGATTATATAAAACTGATGACCATGTAAATACTTACATACTAAAGGCATAGCTATTTGTACAGAACTTTGGCAGCTGATTATTAAAGAAATGGAAAGAAGCGTCATTCCTTTGTGCTTTAGGATCCATATGGTGCCTGAATTCAGAGTGTGTAGGGGAAGAAATCCTTTCCAGGGAGTAGCCACTTACGGGGATGAAAGGAATATGTTCTGGGAAGATCCACATGAGAGCAACATCAACAAGGTAAAGGGAGGAATTAATTGACCCTTTCCACATATTTCTGTTTTGAACAAACCTGCTCAATGTGATCGTGTTTGTGCCTGTTTCTGCCTTTTCTCTTAACAGACCAAATGATGTGAGAGAGCTTGCAAAAGTGAAAACTTGAAGATGGATCCACTAAGTAATGCATCTGTGGACTTCTGTACACAAATGTTCTTGCAGAGTTTTAGTGCAAGAGTAACAGCTCTGCATTTTCATGAAATTTTTCTACTTTGAGATAAATAAACTGATTGAGCTAAGCCACAGATGTGTACTGGGCAATTAGAAAACATTGCAGAAAGAGATCCTACTAAAAATAAATGAAAGAATAAATAAATAAATAAAGTAATTGAAACAGTGCAGGAGCTAAGCACTCTGCTTGTAAGAAAAAATGCCTACAAGTCTGAGACTGTGCTTAAAAAGGGATAGTGGTGGGGGGATAGGCTCCTTAGTCTTTGAAAGGAGATACCTCTCTTCAATGAGTGAGTCTGGTGCATCTGCTTAGGGTTGGGAATTCCTCACATGGAGAACCAGAACCAAAAACACTCAGATCCAGATGGAAATTTGGGATGGGGAGCAAAGGTAACCTAGCCAGTCACAACTGCCTGGGAGGCACAATTGTTTGCTCAAACAGTGTGGGTTTAAGACTGAGTGTTGAACAAATAGGAAAAAATAATAATCATTCAGACATGTCTTACCTTAACTTTTAATAAAAACAAAGTTCTACTTTACTTGAAAGGATTTTCTTTATTTGAAGAAATAAGTAAATAAAACTCAAGCAAATATTAAAATTTGTTATGGGAAATAAATTTTAACAATTCCACATGTTTAAAAGATATTACTAAAAGTAGCCAAATTTTCTCAAATACAGTATAAGATTTTTGTGTGTATTGTGCATTGCTCAACACTTCAGATAATTGAGAGTATTCAGGCATTCTAATGACAAACAGATATGATTAAATGAGAAAAATATGTAAATGTCATTGGGGCCTACTTGTAATATTCCCTTAAAACAATCATCCCAACTCACAAAAAGTAAAATTCTTTCAATTAATTTAATTTTTTTTTGTTTTAAAACAGTATCCCATATTGTTTTGAGTGAGCAGGAATCTTGGGAATAATTCACAACATCAACACTTATATGACTATTTAATTTTTACTCACTATTATAAAAATAATAGGTATTTAGCATATTTGAAAACCAAGCAATTTTTGGTACCTAACTTTAGAAAATGATATTTGGACATTTTAGATATTATTTCATTAAGCAGTAAGCTACAGAAATAAAAAATCCACATTATAAATATAGGATTCATTGTACAGCTTAGATATCTTCATTCTTTCAGGTATTTCTCTTACACTTACTTGACCTTTCTATTAGGATTGAAGTATTTAGCAGCTTAACACCTAACTCATCATTCTGTGATAACCCAGCAAAGACTGGAGAGTGTTGGCTCTTTTTTTCTTTATTATAAGCAAAGAACAAAAAAATTAAAAGGCATTCATAAACATATATCAATGGATACATTTAACTAGGACATATTCTTTCCTACCTAGATCTACCACCTCCTTCCATCAAATGTGTTTTTTTCATTGCATTTTGCAAGCCTAGAGAGAGATATTTTCAGAAGAAAACCATTCCAGCATAGGAACAACTAATTTGGAGCTACTTAGGGAAAACAAAGAAAGAAAAACAAAGATATTTCAGATCTTTGCAGAGATCTTAGCACAGTGGTACATGAGTTTTAGCTGTAGTCCTTGACACTGCAGTGCTAAAAAGTGATGACTGATAAAGACTGTTGTATGGTGAAATGCCTAATTAAAGAGGCACATCTTGCAATATCCTTGTGTCTCACACGGCAGCTAACTAAAACAATTTGGACTCAGCCTGTTTTGTGGTTAATTGACATCTTGAACTCATGACCCTTCAGTGCATGCGTTGTCCTAATTAAAAAAAGATTTTTAAACCATTTCTACCACTGCATCCAAAGACTATATTGGCCACAGAGTCTGTAGAAATTTTTCTCTCAGCCACCTCCAGTCTTATTCCTCATAGGAAAAAGAAGAGGTTTTGTACAGTTTTAAAAGCAAAATTTCAGAGCAGGATATTTACAAAACACCTTATTTTATAGATGGCAGTAAATAGGATATCAAGATGCAACAAGTTAAATGTGTCTTCGGGAACAAAAATAAAACCTGTAAGAATTACATGGTTGGCCACCTTTTGAAGATGCCCTGTAATCTCAGTTGACTGTTAATTGGACATGTGGGTCATATAAATTTGCTTGCTTTTTTTTTTAATCCTGAGTTTACAATCTTTGTATTCCTAGACAGGCACTAAACCATGGTAGTGCAGATGAGGAATTTCTAGTGCTATAGTGTTAATTATGATTTCCAGAGGAGAACATCTGGACTTCCTGTGTTGGTGGTGGATCAGTGTGTGGAAGGAGAGCTGTCTATTTGTTAGCAGAAATTTATTTACCTTGTCGTCTAGCCATGATTCTGGGAGGACTTTCTGGGGCTATATAATCATAAATGCTCAATCCAACAATTCTTATACTGGCAGCTTCTATAGTATAACCAAAAGTAGCTACATCCATTCAATACAACAGTACAAGGGAACTGCATGCACTAAGAGTTGAGGTAGAATGTCTCAGTCATATTGTTTCCTTCCATGCACGTACTTTCAGTCCCTGTGCCAGTGCTCCCCTCTGCATAGTGGGGGTTATCCTTAGATTCCCACTGTGAAAGAAAAAACCAACTTTTTAGAGCATTGTTATTTTGAACATTCAAATTATGACTGATAGTTTCCTTAGTATTCTTAAGTGATCGCGTACACTGACAGATTATTCACCTAAATTGTAAATAGGTGAGACAAGCAATATGACTGTGGGCAGAGTTCTGTGCTAAAATGCACTAGAAGCAGCGTTTGTTTGCATCTGAAAATCGAGATATGGGGCAAATGAAAGCAATAAGAAAACCTCCTAACAGCTGCACAAAAGACAGCAGAATGTAGTACACAACAACAGACAGAAAGACAGCTGAGAAGAGGAAGAAGGCTTTAATTCCTACTGCTTACCTACACTCTGACTGAAAACTCCTCTGCAATCTTTTGGAAAGACTTTAGTATGCTCTTTTTTATTATATTTTTTAAAAACAATTGGGATCTCTTGCTTTCGCAGCAAGAGGAATGTTAAGCAAGGCCACAGGGTCTCTCTGGCTGATGGATGTGTTTTATTCCTTGGGACAGCAGGGAGCTGTAGGCTACGCTCTAGCTGCTGGGCAAATGTTTATGGTGTACTTCTGCACTTACCACTCTTCTTTTTGAGTCTGCAGTGTATCAGAGGGAATATTAATGTCTGAGCTGTAGGTTTCACTATTTGATTGTCAGAAAAAAAGTAAATGCTTCTGACTATTGTCTAAAGACAGAGTGAAAAGGTGATGTTCAATAACTGGTTGAAGTGGGACTTCAGCATGGGAAAGCTTTTCTCTCACAGTGGGCAAAGGCTGTGACACAGCATCGGTGCCTTCAGGAGGCACTCTCTTACTCATTATAGACAGGCAGCAGTGAACTTTGAAAACCTGTGCCAATGGACTTAAAAATACACAGGTGTTGAAGTGATGTAAAATGAGAGCTGTAATACAATATTTGTATGGAAATAGCTTGAAAGACAGCAAAAGAACTAATTGTCAATAATTCCCAGGATCTGGAAATTAAACCAGACTTTCTGTGATGCAAAAACATATTGGGTTACTTGGCTTTTTCTGGCTTCATAATGCCCTTGAATCCCAAGTCCCATGGGTATAGATAGCTTTGATTTCACTGAACCTATGCTACCTAACTGTGATGTGGGTTTGGAGTTCCTAAGACAATACTTGGAGGAAAGTTATAGACAGTTTATTAGAAAAAATATTCTTTTTGCCTTGAAACTACTCATCACTATTTTATCCTTTTTACAACTGTCTAATGGTGTGTTTAAAGATCATTCTTTATTAAATACTATTTGTATTTTTTTTTTCACTATGGCCTTCATTCTAGGTTTGAATCCTATGGCTTCAAAGAATGTCTTGTCTGTAGTTATTTCAATGATAAGGCAGGAGGCAGTGAATGTACAAGTGAAAAAACCCAAAACAACTTGGAAGTATAAAAAAATATTACTTACTGGGGATTTGCTGGAGAGCTCTAGTATGACCAGAAAAAGCACTCCTGGAAAAAATTCAGGGAAAGAGAAATAGGGCTGGTGCCAGGTACTGTAAGTGCAAAGACTCAGGATAGATGTGCAGCCAGTGAAGTGTCAGTGCCATTGGTGTGGAAAGCAGCCACTTAAAGCTGTGATGTGGCAGGGGATCAGAGAGTACTGCTGCTGCAGCTTCATACAGGGAAGAAGAAACATCACATAAGAGTTGGGCTCTGTCACATAGGCTTGAAGACTTGTCTGGGTTGTCAGTCAACCTTGTTAAAAAAGAAATCTGCTGCTAGATGGTTGTACTCTTTTCTCTTTAAAATCTGGAGACATTTTTGAGAGATAACTCTGCCTTTTTTCTCACCAATCTGCCACTCCTCCTGTCCCCCCTTACCTCCCCTCAAAAAATGGAAAACAGTAATGAGATGTCCATTTTATTTTTCACAAAAAATATTAATTTTCTCTGGATTGGATAACCAAAGAAGAGATGTTGTTTACATCTGTTTTATAATGTGCATAGTTTTATGTGGATTAGTGGAACCCAGATGATGAAAATGTCTATTTGCATAGGCTTCCAAATGGCAGGATGTTTGTCCAGATTTGTTTATGGTAATCATTTCCGCTGACCTGTGGATTTATATGCTGGAGCTTTTGTTTTCAAAGCCAAGGGCAGAAGCTGATTTTGTTGTCTTGGACAGCTGACTGAAACCATGAATTTTGTTTTCATAGTCAAACATCTCCAATGCCTCTCTCATTCTCATTTTGGGACTGAATTTTTTTCTTCTTTCATTAAATGCCATGGAAAGGGCCAACAGGGGTGGGGAGATTACTATACCCAGCATTTTATTGCTTCGTTTATGAAATTATTCAACACTGATTCAGATTGTAAAGGTTGTAAGGGCTTGAACATGTAAGAACATCATTGCTTGTTTTCCCCTGAGACCTATGGGAGCTTACAGAAGCTGCCAGATTTTAGCTTGCACCCTAAGCAAGGATAACCATACTATTTCAAACCTACTCATCACTATATGACAAGAGAAAAGAAATATGTCAAAAATATTCTTCAGTGATATTGTACAGAAATAAACATTTCAGTGTAGAGATAAGTGACCACAAAACCTGGAGGTAAATTCAGAGGGATATTGGGAAGCAATATGAGCTTTGTGCATCTCTGAAAATAATCAAGAAATCCACTGAAATGTTTTAATCATTTTTGTCAAAAAATCTGTTAAAATTGACAAGATTTAGAAAAGACCTGCAAGTTTTTGATAGCCTGACTGAAAAAGTGACTGACTAGAAGAATTCAACTTGTTTAGTTTATGTAGGGCAAGGCTGAAAAGTTCAGCAGGAATCTCTTGCAAAAAATAATACAAGAAAAATTAAAATGAAACTGTACTGAGATTATTGTGTTGATGAATCCTAGTAAATGCCCTAAAAAAATTCTTAGTTGTTAACACAGAGTTAAACTAACTCTCAGAAACAGAATAAAGGTTACCAGCACTTTCAAAATTTAGCACTCACTATTTAACTAGTGTTGGTCAAAAGCTGAAACAACATACTATTTAGACATGACAGAAGATAGTAATATTTTCACAGCTGGGAAAATAAATCATGGAGAATTCATACATACATACATGCATACGTACTTACATACATACATATATATATGTAATGTATATTTTTTGTAAATAAGTATCATAAGTGTGTCAATACATATTTTTATACATAAAATTATATGTATATACTTAACCTTTTACTGATAGTGTTGTAAACTTGTGGTGTTTAGGTGTTGTTTCTGGAAAAACTTATAGATCTACATTGTTCTTAGCACTTCAACATAAGCAGTACAGGTAAACACAGAGGTGAGATACTATTATGCTTAGGACAGATAACAGGTGAAGTTAATGATTACAAACTAGTATAACATAGGACTGCAGATGCAATTCACTTAGAAAGGTAGCTGAAAAGCTGCCACTATTTAAGCAATTTATTTTATATGTACTTTGCACTGTAAGATCCAAAACCGTCTGCAGAAGAAAATGTTTGATCAATATATATTGTTTTTTTCAGCTCCGTTATTGATAGTCATCTTCTTTTACCCTATATTTATCAAGTTTCCAATGATGAAAAGGTCATCTAGTGCTTATGGCAAAAATCTGATATTTTTCAGTTCAATATAACTCTGAGGAGGCCTTACAGAAGGAAAATACTGATTTCTGAAGGTTTTTCCTATATTTTCAGTGCCAGATTATTGTAAGGGGATTCCATACACTTTTCTTTGTATTTTGACATTCAAGTTCAGAGCTGTTACATACTTGAACACTACGAGCCAATAAAAACAACTAAATCTGGGATGCATTAAGACTATAAAGTCACAGGAACTGGAAAAGCTGCAGCCATTGTGCACAACTATGATCTACTGTAAGTTCAGGCTTGATTGTAAAATATTATGCTTATTATGAAGAGTATTATGTTATTCACTATAATCCTGATAATTTATCAAAAGTAATTGAGAAGTTATTCATTACCTGTCCTAAGAAAAGGACCTTTGTAATGTTTTTTTCAGTAGGTATGAACGAATTGAGTTAATGTTGCAATATTGACATAATTTCTGTCACATTGTACATTACTTTACATTTCAGAAGATTTACTTTTTCTATTCTATTTTCCATATAATTTCAGGAAAAATTTCTGAATTCTTTTAATATCTATCATTGGCAGATGAGTGTCTATCAATGAGGACTTTTCATTAGGGTGTTTGTTTTTACTTCAATACTGAACATGGTTTAATAATTTTTTTTAAATATCTATATTACTTATTGGAATATATGTCTGCATTTGTGTCATGTGTGCATGTGATGAGACATTTTAAAAGCATGTTCCTGATTGTGTCAATAAAACTATCAAGTGATTCAGCCTGGACAGCATTGAAAAAACAACCAAATAGAACCAACCAACCAAACACCAAAACAACAACAACAAAAACCAAAACAAGTAATAAAAAAACCCCTCCACACCAAGAAACTCCCCAAACAAACCAACTAACCCCTAAAAATCCCAATCCTCCCTATCCAAAAAACGTCACCCCTAGTTTAGTCTTGTCCATAACAGAAATTCTGCCTACACAGCATTGACAATGCAAAACAAAATCTACAGAAAACTGCTGTTACTTTGGCAGCAAAGCATTTCTGAGCCCTGCAACCGAGGGACAAAACAAAAAGAGGACAGCCAATACAAGAACAGCGTCACAGAGATTAACTCCATGTATATGGAATAATAAAAAAATCAGGTTACAAGCAATGCTGTTACTGAACCAGGTAACTGTAATGACTGGTTTTCCTGAATGCCTCAGTGTGCAATCATCACACCAAGCCTTTTGGTCAATTCCATATAGAAGGTCTTCCTGTCTTGTCCTTGATGATGTAAGAATCTGGTTAAACTCTAGGAAGGTATCTTAGACCTTTGACAAATTTTTGGCCGTCTAAACAGTGCTCTTGAAGGTTTGGCTATGCTGATCTGGTTGTATGGTACACACTGGACAATTAGCTTCACGAAGCCATTTTAAACAGATAATTAAAATATGTTGAGTAGCTGGGAATCAGGACAGGGAAACAAAGAAGGATGCAATGAGGGAATATTGTATAGTATCATGTTATTTATAAAGGGGATATTATAGTTAGAGTGTTGCTGTAACAAGGAACATGCGCTCTCAGAGTCTACCATCCAAAACCAAATCAACATTGTACTGGAAACTGGAGTTGACTCTATGCATTACTAAGTGTTAAGAAAACTGGACAATTAATTGATATTATTGACTATCTATTCTGGATTGAAAAAGCTGAACTGTATGTATCTTTGGGCACCTATTAGCATGAATGAAATGGAATAGAAGGTCTCTACTAGAGCTCATGCTATCAAGGGTGGATGTGGTATCACAAAGCTGGAGAACTCTGTCTATTTGAAAAGCAGGAAGCAATAGATTAACGATGACCAGAGTGTATGTGCTCAAAGAAGAAAAGTCCTTGATTACAAAACTCCTCAGCTATGTCTTTCTTTAGCAATTTTCCTTGGCAGAATCCTTACAGAGATTTGTGAAAAGAACATGCCTTCCCAACACTTAATCCTCCCAGCGAAAAAAAGATCCCAAAACACAACCACCCTATTAAATCAACATTACATGAACACTGAACATTGTGTGCAGCAGAATTGCATCATCTGGGAGCACTAGAAACAGCTTCCCTTAATTTGACACTTTGTGTGTATTTAAGTCGGTGATGAATTAGTTTAATGTCAGACAAATCTTCAAAAGCAAAATAATTCTTTTGGTTTTAATTAGAACCCGTCTTTTTCAGAAATTAAAATTTGGATCCTTCAGCTTTCTGTAAATTACCACTGTCTTTTTAGAAGTGATTTATAAACATTCGCTAGTATGTATATGATTATGTCACTACTCTTCCAGGATTCGACATCTGTTTATATCACAGATTGTATTTTGTAGTCTTGTTGTAGTGGATGCAAATGATATTTAACAAATTACTTTATTTCAGATGTTCCAATGCCAGGTTTTCTTTGTATAAGTGCCCTGAGGTACCTTTAGTCTAGTCCCAGCTGATTAATCTGCAGGAAAGAAGACAAGTTAGTTTTATGTTGTCTCAAGGATGTTTGAATAAATATCTATTGTGATTTGCATTTAATTTCAGAAATATACAAATATACTAGATACATTTTTTCACTTGCCATGTGAGAAAATTTTTCTACAGTAAGGCCAAAATCCAGAAAGATATTTGGGCATATAGTTCTTATTTTATAACCACAGGGTTTCCCCTATTCAGCACTTAAAAAATTATGGCTGCTGTTCACTCTTAGTTACACAGGACCCTGGTACATGTTTGGCATTTCAACTTTTCCTAAAGACATGACACGGTACGAATTCACATGTAACATGCTTGCTGTTAAGTCTCTTTCTAAGTCTCCCATTTTCCTATATAACTCCTCTGAACTGAATACTTAATTCTTGGCTTGTTTCCTCAGCTAGAGGAGTGATTCTTTTCTCTGTAACTTCTAGTTTGGGTCCCAGTCTTGACTCACAGAGAAAGAAAATATTAAATTGTAAATAATAATAATCAATATACACTACTGAGGATGTGCAAATAAATGAAAACCTTCCTATGTTTTTTCATTTCAAGAAAAGGAGATTTTTTTTGTCCACTGCTCACTATTATGATCTCTGCTTCAGTTGTAGGACATGTGTTTCCAGATCCTGAGATGGTGTCATATGTGCAAAAAGTGAATCTGGTATTTACTACTTAGGTGAGAGTCTTGCAAGAAATGACCAATTGATGACAATGTCATTGATATTGAACTTACCTTCCATTATCTGCAAGCCCAAACCTTGACTCAATGTCAGTATTGTTTCCTCAGGAAATATAGCAGGGCAGGACATCAGCAAAATGCCTGTGGTTTCCTGGTTTGCTGTTCTGAGATATTTTTAGATAACAATCAAAGAAATGCCAACATTTTAGGCTCTAAAGGCCTGAAGGTGTTTAAAGCACAATCTGTATTTTGCATAGTGTCAACATTTTTGTCTGAACAGCCCAGTCCATAAAATCAAATTCTTTTTTCTGAAAAGAAGCACATGCCATCTCAGTCTCAGAGCAGTACACATAGACCCTTGGGTGTGAAGTCTATACTTCTTCTGAAAATGTTTTCTGGATGACAGTAGGGAAATGTTAGGGACGATCCAGGAAATTTATTGGTATTCTTTTGCGAATACAGGAGTTTTCCTCCTGGTATAAAGGAAAAATAATTAACTCTGATACAATGCAGCTTGAACAAATGAACTTCACAAGAGAGTCAGACGAAAGTTATACACCCACACCGGATCTCAGTCTTCAAATATTTTGCAGTTTTGCTCTCTAGTAGAACATTATTTGTTAATAATGCTTTCCTGAGTTCTACTGCAGTTGTGGTAAAACAATAGTCATGGAAACGCCCAAAAGCCTTTCTCTTTTTTTGTCTTTTCTGCAGAGATGCTGTAGAAAGATAAACAGACACACAAACATATTGTAGACTGCTTTTGAAATAATAATTTGGAAACTATTGTATATATTCCTTTCTGGATATCAATTAATCATATTTCTAATGCATCAAAGTGTCTGAAGCAGTGGCTCTCACTACATAGAAATTTTAAAATGTCATTGTGATTTACTATTCAGAATGCAGTAGAGACATTTCCCATTAATGGGCAGAAATATATTATGTCAAACCATGGGACTTGCTCTGGTAAGCCTGATTTACTGGGGGCTGATGGGGTCCATCTGATAAAGAAGAGAAAAAATATCTTTGGTTAGGGACTTGCCAGACTAGTGAAGGAGTCTTTAAACAAAATTTGTCAAGAGTGGGAGGCACCTATCTATCCCAAATCTGCCAATCAGATGCCAACACCTGTAATGGATGCCTGGAACAGTGCAAAGGCATTTATTTGTTTATTTATTATTATTTATTGTTTATTGTTATTTGTTATTTATATTATTTCCACATACTCCAGCCAGTGAGTTGGCTTTATCCAGGGCCTGGCTCAGACACCTGTACACAAATGCACATAGTATAGGAACTGAAAAAGAGGAACTACATGCATGAGCACACCTGTGTGGAATATGATATCATTGGAATCACAGAGACATGGTGGGATGGCTCCTGTGACTGGACTGGAAAGGAGGGTTTCAGGTTTTTTTAGGAAAGACAGGCCAGGGATACAAGGATGAGGTGTGACCAACTATGTCAATGACTGGCTGGCATATATGCAACTCTGCTTAAGGAAGGATGAGATGCCAGCCAAGAGTTTGTAGATCAAGATTAAAGGGAGGGAAGATACAGGGGAATGTTATAGTGGGGATCTGCTACAGGCCACCTGATCAGGAGGATAGTGTGCAAAAAGTCCTTCATAGGCAGATAGAAGCAGCCTCATGCTCACAAGCCCTGGTCCTCATGGGGATTTCAACCATCTTGATATCTGTTGGAGAGACAACATGGCAGGGCACAAGCAATCCCAGAGGTTCCTTGAATGTGTCAATGACCATTTCTTAATATAAGTGATTAAGGAACCAACAGAAAAAGTGTCATGCTGGACCGTGTGCTCACTAACAGAGAGGAGCTGGTGGGGGAGTGCTCCAAGGCAGCCTTGGCTGCAGTCAGCATGAGATAGTGAAGTTTGAGATACTGTTCACCATCTTTCTTAGCAACACGGACAGTGGTATCAAGTGCATCCTCAGCAAGTTTGCAGATGACACCACACTGTGTGGTGCAGTTGACACTCTGGAAGGAAGGGATGCTATCCAGAGGAATCTTGACACACTTGAGAGGTAGGCTGATGCAAACCTCATGAAGTTCAAAATACCAAAGTGCAAGGGTTGTGGCAACCCCAGGCACACCTACAGGCTCAGCAGAGAATGACCTGAGAGCAACTCTGATGAGAAGAACTGGTGGGGTGATGGTTGGTAGAAAACTCAACATGAGCTGGCAATGTGCACTTGCAGCCCAGAAAGCCAAATGTATCCAGAGCTGAATCAAAAGCAGCATGGCCAGCAGATCAAAGGGGGTGATTCTTCCCCTCTACTCTGTTCTTGTGAATACTCTGCACCTGGAGTAATTCATGTAGTTCTGGTGCCCCCAATATAAGAAGGACATGGAACTGCTGAAAGCAAGCCCAGAGGAGAGCCATGAAGCTGATAAGGGGAATGGAGCACCTCCTCTATGAAAGTTGTGTGGACACCTTTAGCAACCTTCATGTATCTAAAGGAAGTCTACAGGGAAGCTGAAGAGGGACTCTTCACCAGGAACTGCAGTGATAGGACAAGGAGTAATAGGTACAAATTGAAAGAGGGAAAATCTAGGCTAGATATTAGGAAGCAATTATGTACTGGAACAGGTTGCCCAGGGAGGTTGTAAATGCCCCAGCCTTGGCAGTGTTCAAGGCCAGGCATTGAACAACCTGGTCTAGTGGGAGGCATCCCTGCTGATGGCAGAAAGGGTTGAGACTAAATGTTCCTTAAGGTCCCTTCCAACATTTAACATTCTGTGATTCATTCGATGATTGTGGCATTGCAGTTGTGTAATACTTAGTGAATACTTGGGAACATCATAAACATTAACTTCTTGTTATCATTCATCCAAACCTAGGATTACTGTGATCCAAACCAGATGAATGAGGAAAACAGCTACTGTTTTAAATAGCTTAATTGTACATTTTCCAGGCAGAAGACAAACTAGCTGTAAATCACAGTTGGTCAGTTTAACGTGGCCTTCAGGGTCCCATCAGAGTAAAACCAAACTCTGGATTCATTAGAACATAATAACATTTTCCATGGGTGTGGTGTTAACCTAGCCACAGGAATGGAGAAGCACAGACTATATGCAGCTTTAAGTATCATTTCAGATGATTCATGTATTTATTAGACTGTGAAATATATGAATAGTTTAAAAGGGCATGATAGCTTCATATTGAAAAGGACTTAATAAAATAGGTTACCTTTACATCATTAAGCACTGTTTTGTAATGTGTACTATGTGGCTATTTTGGAAAGAAGATGATTGTATTCATGCAGTTGGTACCAGAAAACTAAGGAAATTCATTCTATTCTCACTGTTATTAGTTTAATATTATCATAGCTATTCCACATTACCATGAGATGAAGATCTTTTCCAGGCAAAAGCCTTATTTATTTATTATTACATTTATTTATTAATAATTCACTGTGTAGTGATTTTCTGAGCCGATGATTTTATAATATTATCTGCTTTGTTGCAGAGGAAATAATTTCTAAGTTCAGTTAAGCTTCAGGGAAGGTAACTAGCAGATTTTTCCTTGTCTGCCCAAATAAAGAGACACAAGAAGATGCTCTCATTACTATAATGTCTAAGGCAGACTCAGGAATCTCCTTATTGGCAAATACGAACACTTGCATTTTCACACAGACTGAAAATATTTGTGTTTGGTAACAGATTTTCAGTGTCCACAGTGTACCTTTCTTGGCCATTGAATCTTACCTGGAGTTCTGTGTGACATAATATTTCATCCAATCCTATGCTTTTCACTACAAAAGCATGTTTATAATTTAGGTAATTTTGATTATTAATCATATGCTTTCTTAACTTTGTTTTGTAAACTGAAATAAACTCACTGAGCAGCTTTTCCAGAACTCAGAAATGTCTCTTGCTGGATCTTTTCCCATTCCACATGCTCAAGGACATGCTACCAAGAAAATCCCTGAACTGATTTTAAGACTGTTTTGAAAATATAGACATGGAAATTTCAACTTTAAGTACCTAGCCTTCTGTTGGATAGCATTAGTAGTGAATTCTGCCAGATTCCAGTTTCTGTTTCACCTGGACAGCACTGAGAGTCACTCTGCAAGTCAGTGTACATACTGAACCAGCTCTTAGTATCCTTGAATGGGAGGCAATTTCTGTGCCACCTGCGAGGAATTAACTTCATCCTCAACATTACCGCAAGCATTTAAATCAGCTGCAGTAAAGTGTGTGCTGCTGCTCTGGATTGACATTGACTTAATTAGACATATTAATACTGAGTAAAGTTGCTGTTTTCTCACTCCTTGAGGGCATTTTTGTTCTTGAGGGCTAAGTAAATATTTTGGAGATAAGATCCTCTTAACTGCCAAGAGCAGCATATTTATTTTCTTCACATCAAAATTCAGTTATGCTATAAGTTCTTTCAACAAATAGGATATTGAATCTTAACTTCTCCTTGACATGTGGTTTTATTATGCTGGAATATATTTTAAGTACCTACTTTGATGCAATATTAAGAGATTGTTCACAAACAGAATGTTGTTTCCACTCTCAGGAATTTGTCACTCTCAGGAGTGACAACTTTGTCTCATTCAGGATCTTCTGCTTTATCGGAAGCTAAAATTTAGATTAAAATACCTTGCTTCAGTTTCTGGAAGAGATTAAAAATTGGTATGTGTAGCCATATTAACTTTTCTATGACTACCCAGAACTTGAAGACAAACTTCTTCCTATAAGCATTCAGTTTATGCGCAGCTTTCTTCCATTTCCTAATGGCAAAACTAGATGACGAGTCTCAGACTGTCAGTGTTTGTGAGTGAATCCCCATGTTCCAGCTGCAGATGCTCTAAAGAAATCCTCCTATGGCCTGAGAAACAACACTGTTAAACAGGTATTAAAGTATTTTTTGGATCTCATTAAATTCTTGACTTTAAGGGTGGCTTTTGCTGAAGTCATCTTCAATAGTTAAATCAGTTATGGATCTTCGAGTATTTATTTTAGAGGTTTGCAAATGTGTTTTCTTTGTATATTGGTGATTGTTTCCTTGTTTTTGAAAATTAATATTTGATTTATCTTTTTTTTATGGTTCTGTCCCCTTATACTTTCCTTCAAAAAATGTAATTTATTAATGTAATTTATTAATAGAGTAATGATTTTTTTTTAATTTCCACCATTTTTTTGTTTTACATCTTTCTGAGATAAGGAATCAAAAAGCTAATTCAGAATGTTGGTAATATCAACTTATATAAAGGCAATACATTTTCAGCATTATCCTATGCCATATCCTTAATGTGTATCAATATTTTAATTGACAATGGAAATGTTTAGACCAGGTCTCTAGTGATTTTCTAGGAGTATCAAAATTCTGTTTTCCCTAATTGCATCACTTTTTTTTTTTTTTTTTCAGTATTTCATAAAGTTTACTGATCTATGCATAGGAAACAGCACATAAATCCCCATACCATTGGAAAAGGCAGAGAAAAAGAATGGAAGAGTTGCCTGATTTAACCATTAACTTCTTTTGTATTTTGGCTTTTTTTTTTTTTTTATTCAAAGCAAAAATAGTGCAAAATAATTAATAAGAAGGTGGACTTTCCAGTATGAATGTCCTTGAAGCTCTTTTATCTGCATCTGCTTTTTCCCAAGGTAATTTTTTGACCTGAATGTATGTTATTGTGTCACATGGCAAAGTTTTCTTTCATCTTTTTTTTTTTTCTCCTTTGCTCAGCTATGCTGTCCATTTCCTCCAAACACTTTCTATCCAGAACAAACTTAGCCATTGTCATCAACATTAGCCAAGGAAAAGCCAAAAATGAGAAGACATAATTTCTTGGTCTCAATTGTGTTGTAGTAACTCTCATAATTGTTCAAGATGCGGATTTTTCCTCATAAACCTGTAGATCATAAAGAAAGCTGGAATATGACAGAGCCAGAAAAATAATCCAATGTAAATACATGCACTCTATCAACCAAATTTACTTTTATATTCACACTAGGAACAGTAATGTAAAAAACATTGCTGGAAAGCACAAATCTCTTGGAGGTTCCTTATGAAGTCCTATAGCTACCATTGAAGGCTTTGTGTCAGGATGGGTTTATGTCAGGAAACTGACATCATCAGAAGATTTTCCCAGACTTTCTAGGAGGTAATATTCTTTGTTTTGCTCCATAGCTCACCAGAAAAAGGTGCCTAACTGTACTGACATCATTCATGGATTATATTTGAACACATATCTTTTGTTCATAAAGTCTTGTTTTACTACTCTGGAGAAAATTGTAGGTGCAGTAAACTCATGTCAGTTTGCCACTGACTTTTATGGAGCCAAAATTCCACCCCCTGCATCAGACTTTTGCCTGTCAGGAAGGTCCTTGCAAATTTCTCTGGTACGGTAAAGGAGGTAAAAGGTGAAGACTGAGATGTTTGCATATGATCAGAGTGCTGTCAAGGGGTTCTAACTTATACCACAATTAGAACCTTAATAAACAGTGGAAAAAGTTGATAAAAATTCAAGTTTTGATCCTCAGCTGTGATAATTCCTTGTAGGTGTGTATATTTAATCTCATGAAGACCCACTGACACCACCTAAGGATCAAGACAAAATATCTTTAGATAGTATTATTTTCTTATGATTTATTTATTTATTAAAACAAATGACTGAGAAAGTCTGAATATTGTTATTTATTTTAATTTAGAAAAATTAAACACAAAATTCTTTAAATGTATAAGTCAGAGAGTAGATTCACAGATGAAACTGGCTTTGTCAGCTTTGTAAAACCTATAGCAAAATGAAGATGAGGTTTTTTGAGTTTTGAGAAGTGTTTTCTTAGCAATATATAATGTTTTAAAATAATTTAAATCTAAACATAATTTAGAAATGCAAAATGCATGAAAGTGCAAAAAGAATATTAGTGTAACACATGAAATTTAAAGGAAAAGTAAATAAATCTAATTAATTGAAACAAAATTACAGTAGTTTCTGAAGGATTTCGTGTACAATTTCTTTTCTAGATCTGGAAATTTTAATGTGAAGTGGTAGTAAACTTTAGGAAAAATATTGGATACAGTTCATACTCTGTACTGGGATAAGTGATGCTTTTTGCAAGAACGAAGAGTTAGAACTATTTACACTCTCTAAGAATTTTATATGTAGGCTTTCAGTATTCCAAAAGGGGGCCACAACAAATAATCTTTCATTATGTCTGTTCTGTCTTAAATTAACTTAAACTTTGACTACTATGGCTACTTCCTGTTACAGTTTGCATGCATAGCTCATCAAGTAGCTGCATCCTTCTGGAGAGAGACGGCATTTACTGGCAACAATTGCATTACCCATTAGCACAGCAATAAGTGTAGGTTTGTAGGTTGAAGTAGCTGGTGCCCAAGACCAATATCCTCACTGCACATGTTTCAGCAAGTTTTACTTCAGAATAGTTCCAGTTCAGTCTAGTGGACAACATGTCCATCACTGGTGGGAGCTCATTTAATGCCCTCTTGGAGTGCATTTCTCAACTGAGTTGCAGGAAAAAGGAATCCAGATTGCATGCTCTGAGACCACTCAGTTCATAACGACTTGAGGAGATTTTCTTTAAAGGTGTAGCCCTGATCGTTATCATACCATCATAGAATGGCCTCAGTTGGAAGGGATCTTAAAGTTCATCAAGTTCCAACCTCCCTGCCATGGGCAGGGATGCTACCCACTAGATCAGATTACTCAGAGCCCTATTCAATCTGGCTTTGAACACTTCTAGTGCTGGGGCATCCACAACTTCTATGGGCAACCTGTTTCAGTGCCTCAAGTACCCTCACAGTAAATTTCTTCCTAAAGTCTAATGTAGATCTACCCTCTTTCAGTTTAAAGCCCCCTTGTCTTATAGTGATAAGTCTCTCCCCATCTTTCCTGTAGGCTCCCTTCAGGTACTGGAAGGCCACAGTTAGGTCACCCTGAAAGCTTTTCTTTTCCAGGCTAAACACTCCCAATTC
The DNA here is from genome assembly GCA_035583185.1 of Anabacerthia variegaticeps. Classification (NCBI taxonomy): domain Eukaryota; kingdom Metazoa; phylum Chordata; class Aves; order Passeriformes; family Furnariidae; genus Anabacerthia; species Anabacerthia variegaticeps. Next base: position 84,157,569 of record JAWWEW010000112.1, on the reverse strand, counting down.
TCTCAGCCTTTCTTTAGAGGAGAAGTGCTCCATCCCTCTGAACGAATTGGTGGACCTGTAATCAATTAATTGTAGTTCAGTTCACTGAAATGTTGATGCAGACATATCATAGTAAGCCAAACGATGCATTAACAGTGCTAAACATGAATATGCTTCTAGCTACAGGAGCTACACAGTGTGTAGCTGTGGTATGTAAGTGTTTACATACCATGTGTTTCCATATGTGTTTCTGATAAGGCTGTAGATGCAGTTGAGTAACTAGTTTTAATTTTCTCTAAAAAATCAAAGGGTATATAGAATATTTCTGTATTTTTGTTTACAGATAATGTGAACCTGAGATTATAGCTGAATTTTTGTCTCTGCAAACTGAAAACACATTTTTTCCTCTGACAGACTCAAAGTTTCAGTTAGATGAGAGATGTATTATGCAGGACAGGACTGTATTTATATCACACCTGTGATGCTATTAAACAATTGGTACTTCCTCCACATTATTTTATATCATTTGGGTGATTCTTGAAATATTGCTGTGTATGTAACTGTAAATATAATTCTAGGTTAAATTGTAAGGTAATTTATAAACTGCATGAATTTCACTCTTTGGATTATTATTCAAAAAAAATTCCCTGATGAATTTCTTTCTAATTTCTTTCTTTCTGAGCTAGAAATCTAGTATTTGGTGGCTTAATATGTTATTATAATATACTATAATCCTCTTAGAGATTGAACTACATGCAGTAGAATACTATATACTTGTCCATAGTACAGTTATTATGTAAATGATCAGGTGATGTGTTCCTTCTCCCATACTAACACAGATCTAATATTGTATAAGGTGCAAAATGAGCATGAAGGTATTAGTTTTTAGCGTGCAGAGAACAAGTGTTTTTGGGGCTTTGGGATCTGCCCACAAACCTTGGAACTTTGGAAGTCAGCTACTTTGTAAGACACTGCAAACTGTTTTCTAGAAGAAATATTTCCATATAAAATGTCAAAGCATAGTCATGTCCTCACATTGTCTTTCAAGGAATGTTCTCCACACAGCACTTGAAGACTCTTCTGACTGTTTTTATGCTAGAAAATATTACCTTTTTTTAGCTCAGGAGCACAGTATGTCTTGTACTTATGTGACCAAACTCTCTCCTCTACCAATACCAAATAGCCTTGATGATACTGCCCATTTAGAGAACAACTGCCCCATCCTGTCCCCAAAGCTGATCACATATATTGTCTGACACACATTAAAACTGTGCTAGAGAAATTTCTAGAAACGAAACAGTATGGATGACTCCATGTCAGTGGTTGAAGCTGCAGCATTGTCTAAGTTACTAATAAAGGTGTAGTTGCTGCACCCTGACCCTGACAGAAAAACCTAAAGTTATTGCTTTGCTTAGGATCACTAAGGAGGAAACGATATATTTACTTGTTTATTTATTTGTCATAAAGGAAAAGATATTTCAGGCTTATTTTTGTTATCACTTATTTGTCTTTTCTCTCAGAAAGATCAGTCTCCTGTACAGCCACTTTTAAATGTGCAAGAGTAACATTTTTCATACCGTAGCACTTTCTATGTGTGTTAGACCTGGCCCTTTGGAAAGCCCCATTCTCCACTCTCTCCTGAGAAGTTTTCTTTCCTTGCACTTTCTAAAGTTTAGTGGATCAACTCACAGCCTCATGCATATGCCAAAGTGAGCCAGCATGTCTTCAGCTCCTAGCAGAGGACAGAAGGCAACATAGCATCTCTTAGGGGTCACAGCTCAGTATGAGTCACTTGTTTGGGATTTTTTTTATTGTATTCACAGCTTTCTTTGAAAAGCCTTGAGTACTTTTTCCTTTCTGTTAGTCCAAAGAAGCAGAGATGTCACTGTAACCATATTTAATGCATATATATTCTGTGATTTCCCTTCCCGCTCCCCCCAAACTGCATACAGTTTTGTTTGTACAGGAAATTTTTCTTTTACCAAAATTATTAACAGGACAACAACTTGGTTTTGCAAATGCTTATTGCTGACTCCTATAAGGCTCCCTAGAGAAGAAGAGTGAATGACAAACTTCTAATGATGGCATTTTTACACAAAACCACAACTCCCCAGAAATATACAATCCTATGTTTTGCATTACGTTATTTCCCACTGAGAACAATTCACACCTTAATTTCCAGCCACATTCCATCAGATTTTCCCCCAAAATGAACAGTAATTTCCACTGGTGAGATGTGTTAATTCTCTTAAGTGGTATTTTCAAATTATCCCTTTGTACATAACTCCCTAATTAGCAGATAATTCTAGTTATTAAGGGTCTGTTCAAGGGTTTTATACATTCTTTCTTTTAAGCCTTTTTCTTAGTAACATGACACCTTACTGATATATTTATATAAAGGCAGGTTAGGCTAAAGACTACTTTTTAAGCTTCCTCAGAAAACAGAAGAAGGTGTAGAATCAGAGCTCTATAATTACAGGCAACGTGTACAATTAAACATGTCTGAGTTCTGATCTGAGGTCATCAGATGTGGCTTCCCACATAAGGTCTTGGTTTGTCTGTGACACATATTGCATCCACTCACATTCTTTCACACTATTCCCTCTAACATCATTACCTCACTTTACTCATATGCACTCCATGCACCTGTGATTTTCCAGTATGTTTTCGGTAAGGATGCTTACCCACACCTGCCTCTCAAGGTCCATGCTCAATTTATTACAAAACTGTGTTGTTGTTGGAAAAGAGAATAAAAGTCATCACCAGGAACAGAAGCCACAGACACATTTGCAGTGTCTGTGATAGGTCCTTAATCACCAGAAACTGTCAGACTGGAGAAATTTCTAGCCAGTGAGAATTATTACTCATAAGTGGACTTCTGTTATCCTTGGGTGTGAACGTGGATTCCTGTACCACTAATCCTTATCCTCCTACCCCTTACCTAGACTTGACAGAAGGCTTGGCATGCACTCCATATGATTGATATAATCAGATATTCTTTTCCAAAATCATCCTAGTGCCAATCCTAACTCTACCTTCTCCCTGATGAGTAATGACCACCACTGACACCATCTCTCTCTCCCTAACTACAGTGATACACTGTGAAACTGGTGCAGGTGCACAGCAGTTAAGGACCTTTGCTACTTGCCTGGTAGATCAGTCAGTTGAGGAAATATTTTCAGTCAACTTATTTTTTGATTCCTAGGGAGGGTGAAAATTAACTCCCTGAAGTGAGGATGAATTCAAACTGATCGTGCATGACACTTCAAAGCATAATGGCGCAGTAGTTAGAGAATACATCTAAATAGTCTCCTGCAAATAAATGAAGGTATGGTTAAGTGACATTTCAATAGATCTTGTCACTCCAGTGGAGTGCAGGTTCCTCTGCTGTTGCAATTTATGTCAAGGTCAGATTAACTTTTCCCCGCCTCTTTATTTAGTATTTAATACTAAATAATTTAAATTAAATAATTTAATACTCCAAGTGGTGTTCAGGGCCTTCTTACTGTATGAGTAACAGTGCCTCCCACTGATTCTGTAAAATACATTGGTAGTTTAAGGTGTGCTTCAAAATAATTTCAGGAATCTCATTAGAGCACCATCAGACAAAACCGTTTCAAGTCCTAATCTAATTCAGAAGTTTAACTCAAATATGGCCATCTTATCTTTCTCTCCAGTGTAAGACAATGTAACCTATTTCCAAAAAATTAGCCTCATCTTAAACTTGGGCTAATGTGGACTGTGTTCAGGAATTTATGTTTTCTTATGGGAAGAATGGGTAGAATGGGTCCTGTGGCAATCATTAGAGTTAGGATTAGATTTGGATTACATTTTGGTAATACAAAAGATTGAAGAAGCTAGTTAATTATTTTCTGCCCACAAGACTTTGGAACAGAGCTGTCATCAATATTTTATTTTTTTTTTAAACTTTGTGTATATATATTCTTGTCATAATTACTGTAATGTTGGGGCTTGCAAATCCAAAACTTGAGTCTAGTTTTGTCTTTGAGACTGAGCAGCCTTCAGAGAAAAGACTGAAGAGAAGTCTGGAGTCAATTATGGTCAACAGCTTATGTTCCCTTCACTGGGTGGGTGGTTCCTTTGGCTTGATTTATTTTTGAGGGTAAGGTTATTTGGGGAAATGCAATAACCAAAGAATCCGTTTCAACATCTTGTGCCTTGCCCTCAAAATAAGGAAAAGAGTTGTTTCAGGACAATACTCCTTGCTCATTTTTTCTTGTAATATGTTCTGTGACCTTGGTTAAGTTCAGCACTTATGTACTAGAGTTTGAGAATCTACAGACTGAAGAAAGCTAGACATCTCAAGATGAAGAAAAGTCATGTTGCTTTGTGGATAACTGTTTTGTGTCTGTCGTGTTTGGGGACAGTTGCAATTCCTGACCATTATGGGGCTTAGAGTTAAGCCTGGACTTGGGATTTGAGAGTGGCAAATGGAAGAGCTCTTTTGAATGCTTGATGCTTCACACTCTTCAATATTATGAAAGGAAATTGCATTGGAATTGTGTCTTTTTTAATTTTTTTTTTTTAGTCTTTTTTCTATGTTTTCTTGCTGGGTTTCATTCCTGGGCAACAGCTGTTAAGTTAAATTCAGGAAAGGGTAGCTTGAGGTGAATATTCATTTTATAGCTTGGATTGGTCTCAGGTTGAGGTTTGAGTGGTTTGAGAATATAAGTGTTTTATATCTCATTTTGTTTCTGAAGGATTTGGGAAATTAGGAATTAGAAGGTGACTTGTTTGTTTGGGATCTATATATTTTGTTCACTTGTTTTCAGTGAATGCTGACAGCCAGGATTAGACTAGGTTTAGACTGGATAACCTAAAGACTGAAGATACTGTTCAGATGGTGCAGTCCTAACAGCTGGAATTACTAGCCATGGGATAGAATTATGGTTAGTGTAGACATCACAAATTATGAAGAGCCATACTACTTATGATATAGGAACTTCAGAGATTGGTGTCTATCATTAACAAAATTTTATTTCCTTTGCTGTAGTCAGTTATGGTTTAGTTCAGAGTTAGTCACTAAAACTGAATAGAGCTCTGGTAAATTCCATGTCTCGGGATGTAGAGCTAAAGAGAACACATGGAAATCCATGTATTTTTATCTCTCTCATCTGTACAGATTAGTTCCCTAAGTTATTAAACAGTAGTTGTTTGGTACTTGTTCATTTCTATTTCTATGTAATTAAAAATATGTTTTGTCAAACAGTTTCCATTGTACTGTGCACATTCATTAATTCACTTCTGTGATCCTTTTGAGAGGTTAGCTAACCACATCTCTCTGAAGAGTTCAGTTCAAAAGATATTTATCTCTACAATTTGCTATTTCTCTGTACAGCTTGTTAAAGATGGGTAAGTTTGTGTGAGATTTGTCTTCTTTTGTTCCTACACACCCCTCAGATTTCCTCACGAATGCTTCAGTTCTTGAAACACAAATTCTCATTGTTCTAGAAAAACCAATGTTTTTGTCATTGCAATGCAGGGCTTACTTAATTATATTTTTCCTTCCTGTGCAGTTTTCCATCTCCCTGGTGCCTGTGCACAGGGATAGATACCCAGAGACATGTTTAGCACTGGAGAGGTCATTAAAATACTCCTTCCAAAAAATATAATAGAATCATAGAATGTTAAGGAGTTGGAATAACCTTAAAGATCACCTAATCCCAAACCCTCCTGCCATGGGCAGGGTTAGGGCCACTAGGGCTTTGCTTTATTTTATTTCAAGTCAGATATGTTGTCCAAATTAATAATGAAGAATGCAAATGTTTTGTTGAAATGGTTTCAAGAGTGATCAGAAAACTAAAGTCAATTTCTTTCACTGCACTTTGATGAAACACACGGTGAGGTGTCTTTATTTGAAAATAGCAGCAGTTTATCTATCTAAAGCAATGCAAATGTAGACTTTCAAAATGTCAGGATCCAAATGTATCCTTTGGAAAGATTAGTGTAGTATATATAGTGTAAGAGGGAAGTTTATTTCACCACTGCACGTCTTTGATCTTGTGAGGGCTTTCACAACCCCATTTTTCCTTTTGTTTCTTTCAGTCATGAAGCCATAAACCCAGATTTATGGTGGTATTAGTGTTTTGCCACAGAATGATTGGTATGTCCCAGATTTAGCCTTGTGGGATAAACATGAGCAACTAAGAAAAAAAAATCTGAAAGGGATAGAATCCTTTTTAAAAGAAAAATATTAAAAATAATAATTAAATGGGAAAATTCAAATCAAACAAGGTAAACATTAATTGTTGAATGTTTGAAAGTATTATTTATATAAAACATTATAAATTTTGGTTTGATAAAGATTGTTTTGGAAGATTATTAATTTTCCATGATGTTATTTCTGAAAGATGTTACTAAGAATATAGAAAACTCTTGATTGTACTGAGAAATTTATAAAAGGAGACAGCAGTGAAGCCTCACTACACTGAAATCCACGTACTTTCATGTTTAGTCATCATGTTGTTTGCACACCCCAAATCTGAATCCATGAAAAAACCCCAAAAGGAAATATAATGGACTGCTTGAAAATTTGTGTTTCCATATAACATGTAATATTTTCAAATTCAGAGTCTGTGTAATGGAAAAGTTCCATAAAGCTTTTCAGGTAAATTGGGATAGAAAGCCAAATCTTCGGAATAAAATATAGGAATTAGTCTGGATTATAGTGTAGGAAGCCCTTCCTTGAGTGAAGGTGACAACATATATACAAAAGATTTATCAATAAGTCCATCTGAATAAACACTCATAAACTGATTCATTCAAGGGCAAATCCTTATTTACCATATACATTGTGCATTACTCATCCTTCTCATGAACAACAGTGGCAGTGACAGAATGTTACATTCTGATTCAAATCAGTAAATCAATGGATGGAAAGGGTCACTGTCAAAGAAATATAACTTTTTAAAATATTAAATGTTTGACTAAAATGTTATGGATGAAACAATTTCATGGAGTTCTCTTCTTCCAGCTTAACTTGCAGGTTGCTGGGGATCCTGCATTCTTCCTGTGTCCTGCTTCATGGTGATATTTTCATCAAGGTTATGGTCTGATTGGCAGTACAAGGACTTTCAGGTTCAGAGCTTCTCTGGCCCCTCTGTATCAGACTGACTCCAAGTTGGGAAGCCCACAGAGGTTAAGGCAGCAACTCCAAGCACCTCCCTGAGCAAGAATATTCAGGGTTGTTGAGGTTTCCTTTCCAAAGCTGAGGAATTACCAGACCAAAGCAAGCTGTGAATCTGCTGAGTGGTGATACCTCAGGTACCCCTACATGAAGCCCATTAAGCAGTACTGAAGTGGAGTAACATCCTTTTATAATGTTTGTTTACGACAGGATGGGAAATGGCCTCATGTGTCCAACTCTCCAGCACTGACCTTGATTGTCCTTCAGAGGTGAGGAAGACTGCTAATAATAGTAATCTTACTCTTAATTTAAAATTTATTTCTTTAAAATATGTATTTATATATATATAAAAATATATCCATTTTAAATATATATTTAAAATCCTTTGAATACATACAAATATTAATATTTAAGCATTAATATTAAAATTAGTTTATCACTTAATAATACAAAACAACAACTACTAATAATGATTCCTGCAGTGAACTTAATGCCACATTTATATTTACACTTAAATTTATAAATATCCATATGGTTTTTTATGTTTAAAATGTTGTGATTCTTGTTTTGTAATGTCTTTTTGTTTTTTGTTTTTTTTTTTTCTGGGATGTCTGCAGAATGTGTGGCTTCCACTGTGATTCAAAACACCATTTCTTTTCAAAATACTTTTGAGTTTGTTGCAGAACAGAAATTCCAAAATCAACCAATGCTGTAATAGTGTTCTGTCCTTCTCTTAAATATACTTTACTTTTGGCTTAACTGTACACTTTCCAGTGTTAATGAAACAAAACAGAATTTTGAATTATGATTGTTTCAGATTCTTTGCCTTGAATTCTCAGCAGTGACTTGCACACATACAAAAAGACTGAAGATGGCTGTGAAATCAGGGATGAGAATCATAAACCTTCAAAAGTCATTTGCCAAAGAGAACACTCAAAAATGTCTGCTCTGCTGAATGAAAATGGTACTAGATCAGGAACTGGGCAAGCCTTTAAGAAATACTTTTCAAGAGAAAATAAATGGATTTCATGCACTCTTTGGACTTCCTGTGCAAAGTGAAAACATTGCATGCAACTACTTGTCTGAGTACTGATAAATCCACTACTAGCAGTCTGTCAGATCAGCCTCTGCTCTTGGACACTTGCTGTCCTACAGCTGAACAGAAGCACACATCAGCAGTCTCTCCAAGAACTTATCACCTGATGTCTGCTGAGAGATGGCTCATAAAAGCAGCTGTGCAGAATTCATAATGTCCATCCATAGGGAAATTCTAAGATTTAGCAGAAGTTCTGATTTAACAAAAAACATAAAACCACCTAAATATTTATTTTACACAACATTAAACTTATATATGGAAAAAATACTCTTCCAGGAGGGCAGTAGAACAACATTTTTACCAAGATGGTTTTTTCTCTTTTTCCTGAGATGCTGTTTTCCTTGCAATATATTTTTAATAGGCTAGCATTTTCCTGTAGAAAAATATTTAATCAGTTCCACTAATGAGAAGCAGTTTTTGAGCAATGCAAGTCTCATAACATTTTTGGATTGATAATAACACTTTAAATGGCAGCCAGGGTAAAATTAATTAAAAGTAATCCCAAAATCACAATGCAATAACCTGCAGTTGACGGTGAGTGCTGGATAAAAAAGTGTATAGCTTCCAAGGGATATCAAGGACAAACTTTTTAAGACACACTTTGATAGGTGAGATGTTTATTATGCCAACTCATTGTAACAAGATTTTAAACCCAAACTAAAAATCTTGCAAATACAGAGGATAATGAATAACCCAAAGATTACTGTTCTAAAGGAAGACAGTAACCAATTGAGATCATCTGTTCTGGCTAAAATCATCACAACAGGGGTAAGAAAAGCAGAAATCTAAAGAGCAGAATTTGTAAAGACATTAGAAACACCAGATAATGCTACCTTTCATTCTGGATTTAGGGTAACTTAACCTTAAATTAACTTTAAGTTCTCTTTCCAAAAAAAGACACACATGAATATGCACACCAACAATACACTCACTCCTAAAAGAATTAGAAGATGTAATTGCATAGAGAAACAAGAGCATTACACAGACCATTTAGTTAACTAATAATCCAAAATATATATTGTATTTGTGCAAGGCTTTTAAATGAAGGTGGGCCTCACAGATATTATTTATGTTAGAGGTTTTAAGTCAGACTAATATTTCAGTTGAATAAGGCAAACTGAAATAAGTTCCTAGCCATAAGGTCCTACGACAATATCAGCTGCTAACGTTTATAAATCAAGGAGCAGCAGTAGTTCTACACAAAGGCAAAGCAGCATGGTTTCATTTTTACAAAAAAACTTGTCTTTGCAAGTACATTGAAATTCTGTGTAAGTAGCTAAACTGAAACAAGATTGGATTTCAACATCTGAAGACAATCTGGTTTCATTCAGATGGAGTTATATTTTTAATATCGTACAATATAAAATATATATGGTCAGTCACACGGGAGAAAAGTATCCTCAGGTCAGAAAATGAAAGATAATAAAGAAACTTCAGCTAATGTGTCAAACTAGCAAATTTCTCCAGCTACCCTTTTTACTAGAATTCACTTCTGAAACAAAACTTTTTAAAAATGTGGTTTTTTATGTAATTTTTTTTGCAGATCCAAGCACTAATATGTACTTATATCTACTTAGGACATCAGGAATTTCTTAGCAAATAGAATGTATTTAACAAATGATTTAACCTAAATCAAGCATTTAAAACTCCTCAAGTTCACAAAAACCTATTCCATTGAAATGTTTGCTTTAGAGCCAGCAATGCTTGACTAGAGCCTAGGCATTTCCTCTTTCATTAACATTTTCCTTTCTGTAGCATTCAGTGTAGAATTTCTGACTACTGTTCCTTCTATTTTCTTTGCCTGCTTCTTGTATTTCATTTTCATTTGCTGCTAAATCATTCAGCTTTTTACTACTGCTGTGTAAATATGTGTTCAACCTTTCTGCTTGCAGTTGGTGGAAACGCATATTACTGTAATACTATCCTTCCAAACACATCATGTCTTCCCCATATGTGCCCTTGCATCCTGCTAGTTTCAGACTTCTGTAAGGCTGAAATTTTGTCTAAAGTTTGGGCTTGGATGTGGTTTTATTTTTAGGTAAAAGAATAATTCAGGCAAACACTCCAGTTGTTTCTGACACATCTGCTAATGTCTTCTGTGGATCTTTGTGTCAGACACAGTGTTGTATGCCTGAAGAACATCAGGAGTACATTCCTAAAAAATTAGTAAATGTTAGTTGTTTAATATAAAGTAGTCAAATCATTTAAAGTGGCTTTTGGTGACAACGTGGGATTATGCTAACTTGTCTAATGGCTAATTCTTGCTTGCCAGCAGAGCACTAGTGTTTGCACATACAGCAAGAAATTTTCACTGAATCCTGTTCCTACTTGTGCTCAAACTGAGCCTAGAATATTGGTGAAAAAGACAAACGACCTTCTTTGACGTGTAAATTTGTTTCATGTCTTGGACACTTAAAGGACTTCTGTATATACAATAACTTCTTTGAACATGTTATTTCTGGAGAAACAGCATGCCCTTTTCTTGTAAAACTTGGCAGTTTTGCTTTTAGTAGACAAAATTAATGAAGAGTTAACTAGCAAAGGCTTAGTTTTCTATTACAGAACTGGGGAAAAAGTTATAGAAAAACAAAACAGGAACAAGATCATTAACACTATGGGTTAGAACATACTTGCAACAGGTCACCTGTCTCTCACTTAGGATTTTTCCTAGGCATGGTTTAGTCATCATAGAGCAAGAACTACTCTGTTCTAGAGGTATATTTTTCAGCATCAAGTGCCCTAACCCAGAACTTCTGTCTCTTTCTTATGTCTAGTAGTAACAGCATGCCCTAGGAGCTGTGTTTTCGCCTACATTATGAATTAGAAAAATGTATCACCAAGTAACTTTGATTATTAACTTATTTCTATGAGATGGCACATGAAGTTTCTTTTTAGTTTCATTAATAGACTTCCTACAATATGCAAAAATCTTTTTGGAACACTAATTGTTCATCTGTTTTATGTTCTTGCTTAGGAATTCAATTGAATTAGAGCATTAGCTGACTCCCCCCTTCCCAAACAATGTGATGTCCACTGTGGAAACTTTTCCCCTTGGCTTTGTAAGACCTTGAAAAATGTGCAGGAGGAAAAATATTAAATGTTAACTGCTCGATTACGCCACAGACTGTGACATATCTTTCATTTCTCATAGTAATCCTTTAAAATAGACCAGTAATACAGGTCAACTATTTTACACATGAATTACCTTGTGCAAATTACTCCCTCCTTTCTGCCTTTTTACTGACTATGTTAATCCCAAAATTGCATCCTGTTAGTTCTTGAAAGGGATAGGCAGAGCATGCAAAATTTTTACCTTGGCATAAGCATGAGGAGTAAGTACTTCTAAAAGCAAGATTAAATAATAGTCATAATCTTACATAACAGGAAGTAGGACATTTTCCGTGCTTACAATGTCAAAGAGTTTAAAATCCAAAATCAAACAAAAAGTAGACAGGAAGGAAAAAGATATGTACCCTGGACATTTTGAATATGTTTTAAAATATTGGGCATTAGACTTTTCTTTTTTCATTTTCCTCCTTACAGAAAAACTTACAAGGAGCTACTAATTCTTCATTAATGTGTGAAAAGTATGTCTGTAAATGAGTGTCTCTTGTCATGTTCCTTGAAAAGGGTCTTGTTCACCTGATGTTAAAAAGTAAAAGTGGAGATAATTTTGCTTTCAAGATAAGCTGTGAGTTAGCCCATGAAGAAATACAGACAAACATGATAGGAAGAGTGAGAACACTGTAACAAGAATCCTCAAGAAAAAAAAGAAAATATAAAAAAGGAGAAGGTAGGTCATGCAGTGAGATGTGAGGAGCACATCAATGGAAATATTAAATCAGGTAGTGAATTAGCAAAGACCCTTGTGGAAAGTAGAGCTGTACAGGGAATAATCAATGTCTGTAGGATACTGGGTGAAAGCTATTGCCCTTGAAAGGACAGGAAGCTGGAAAAAATTTGCCAAGTCTCAGGCACATGGCAAGTACCATGAGAAGATGTCCTGGAAAGGGGTCCTACGGAGAGATTGTTTATACAGGACCACTCTCTTCCTTGCAATACTCATTTAAGTGAATATTTGTTAATGATTATTTATATAAAGAAGAGACAGTTATTTATGTAATTTTTCTCCACTTGTGTCAGAATCCTGTGACCTCTGATTTTCCCAGACGTTCCTAATGGCTGCCCCAGTCAGCAACTCTCCTATGCATCTTTCCTGACACAGTAGTGGTACTACAGGTTTGTACTTGAAAATGAGTAAAATTCTTTACAAAGTTGTGGCACAAGAGTTCAAGTTAAGCCCTCTGTTTTTGCCTGATGGAGTTCATTCAGTCTGACAGCTCATTAGTAAAAGCTAGTCATTAACCTAGAAGTACCAGCTGTAAATTCTATGGGGAATGGCAGGTGAAAACTTTGGGAAAAAGAAGCAGTAAAAAGGGATATTTTAGTTACAAAAGAATATGTCTTCTGAGTAGCTTGCAGCCTGGAATTGGAAAGAGGAGATCATCTAATAGCTTCTGAAGACAGATATTGTTTATTAGCTGTGATTAAAACGTCATGTTAATATAGGCTAATGAAGAGATTATTTGTAGAAAAAAAGTTTTACGGAAGGTTATAGACAGTAGCTACAAGGTGATAGATCTATTAATATAGTTCCTTGACTTACAAAGAAACACTGACCATTTTTTTTTTCCCACTTTATGTAGCTAATCGTTCCAAAAGTCAAGGTTTATCAGAAAGATGAGGTTGTTGAAAACATGATTTGTTACACTAAACTAATGACATGTAGGAATCATGAACACTTTACTCAAAAAAGTTTAGAATTAAATAAAATGCTGAGAATTATCTAAATTTCTATAACAGTGTCACCAGACATTACAGTTCCTTTAAGACACGATTTAGTGTAGGGTCTGTTCTGTGATGTAAAGAATATTTTTTCTACTTTTAAATTCAGCTTTAATGTCTTGGGTTGTATTGATTCAGTTTTCTGACCTAGGTGCTCCTCACTGACCCTGACCCCCACCTCTAGGCTGATGTCCTGGCCAAGCCTTGGCTTGTCCTCATCCCCAGGGAGCTTACTGATGCCTTGGGCTGGGGCTGCCCCTGTGGCCCTGCTGCCCTGCACCTGGCTAGGGCAGTGGGACAGACTGCACTGATGCCCCCGGGGAATCCCCAGCACCCAGCCCACAGGGAGCTCAAGGCCTCTGGATGAGCAATACAGATAGGAAACAAATGTCAACTTCTGTTTGAATATTTTCTGCATGTTCAGTGTAGATACTTGTGGGATATGTTCCTTTGTGTGCTCTTTTAGAATTTGACATCTAGACTAATAGAAGTCCCGATATATTGTAACCAAAGTGAATTTTATAGAAACAGGAGGAGTAAAACTAAACTTAAAATGGAAAGCTCTCCATGAATCTTACTTAATTTGTTCGAAATTATTGTTTAACTATAAACAGCACAAAAAAAGTCTGTGTCTAATCATAACCAAGAAAATTTTAACTGTCTTACTTAAAAGAAGCTGACTATCTTGATGAAAGTTAATGAATATAGGGAATTGTGAATTCAATTTAATCCTTCTATCCTCTTCCAGTAAGGAAATTTATTTTATTTACCCTTCCCAGGACAACCACATTGTTTATTGTGTTGGTCTTCAACTTGTGTTGGTGCATGTATCAGCTGCCATTGCTCTTCCTGGGTTCAGTCCATTTGTGACTTGGATCTCTCCAGCACTTGTGGTACAGTTTTTATATGCATTGCCAATACAGCATTATGTTAGCACTCACCTTATTTATGAATAGAGGAATTCTGTAGAATGTGCATGGCCATGTTGTACCATACACTACCAAGGACAGATAATGGGCCCTGGCACTGTTTATGGTGGAGGGTTATCTCAGCTCAGGCTAGGAAATTCTCTGACCCACCTGTCTTAAATACCCAGGAAATCCAGAGGAATTTCAAACTAAAAGGATCTGAATGAGACTTCCAGCATACATGTTGCAGATCAATGCCTTCCATGATGACATCCCAAATCTTAGATAGTTTCACAGGGACTGATACATCAGTTCTTCAGATACTTATTAAAAGAATATTTAGTTAGAAATGTTCACTTCTTTATCTCTTAATAGGAGGTCTTTTACTCAGTATAGTACTTAGGGTGGGATCTTAAATTCAAACCATATGAAAAGAAGTCTGGTTTTAACTATTTTCATGCTTTCAGAAAAGAAGTGACTAAATAGGCATTTTTGGTGTCAGAAGAGTAAAGAGACAGGCTAAAAATATCATGCAGTACTTCTGTTAAAACCTATATTTTTCATAAATGATTGCTTGAAGCCTGTTCCCAGAGAAATGATATGAAACACAGCTAGTGTTTATTTGTATCTACTGTCAAAGTCAGTATTAGTGCAGAATCAATATTATGTACACTAGAAACATGGAGCAGAAACTATAGAAACAATACGGTGCCATCTCTTCAGTTTATGTATTTAGAGTCTTCTTGTTTTTTGTGGAGTAGTGATAGGTACAAGCTGTATTCCTCAAACTTATTTTTGTGGGGATTTTGTTTGTTTTAATAAGGAAGAGTAACAGAATTCTTCAGATAATGACAAAATCTCTAAATTATGAGAAATGTTCAGTATTTCTCTTTCATTTTTAAAATGTTATTTCCACTCAGGCCACTCTTACAGGGCCTTCTGCAACATCCTTTGTAGTTTCTGTTATGGGGAGAGGCAAACACAAAAAATATCACTTTAGATCCATTATGTTAAAAGGAAAGACTGATCTTATAAATAATTATTCATAAAAATATGAATAATTACTTCAATTTTTCCCTTGGACATCATTAAATATGGCATAAGGGTAAAGGGTTGAAATGTTGTGAAAATATCTAGAAAAAGATTTTAGACTTAAGGACCCATAGAGAATAATCTGCCCTTAATTACTGCCTATCAAAGCCTCTGACCCTGAGATGATCAGACACACACCCAGAAAGGATGGATGCTGTGACAGCATCCCATCCCCAGCAGAAAGTTCACATTTCAAGAATACCTTTGCAAGATGGAGAGCTGGACTAAAATAGAAAATTCTGTTTGAGATAACCATTGAGGCCTTAAATTTTGTTTTTCTTTTAAATTAGAACAAACCCAAAACCTTTCAAATATTTTAGGAAAGGAAATTGTGGTAAAACATCTGTTTTCTGATCAAAAAGGTCAACATTTGAATTCATGTCTCTTGCCACTGGAAGCAATCCAAGAATCTACCTTGAACGCCTGAAATTTCCCACTGTAAATGTGGTCAAAATCAATGTTTCTCTGAAAGACATCCTGGCTTTGATGCAGCTGCTTGTTTTGACCAAAAACAAAGAAATGAGTTGTCAGACTTGCGGAGTAGTAGGAAACAAACAAAGATGGGAAGGGGACCGGAATCTCGATATTAGCAGCATGGCTTGACTATTCCACAGAAGAAATTGTGTGAGTGGGAGTCAGGACCGTAGACAACAGTGACCAAGTTTGGGGTCAAATCCCATAATAACTGCAGTTGACTTCCTACTGCATGTGAGTCTTTGTGCTGCTTCTAATGAATCATAATTCCCTTTTAAGCTTTATAAAATACACACACTGCCCCTTTGTAATTCATGTTTATTGTTGTAATTTGGTCATACAAACAACAGAGACTTTAGTAAATTTAAAGTTATTACCAGAATGTGCCAAGCCCCAAGACAAATAGCTAGAGCTGAGTAGGCTTTTTTTGTCTAATATACAACAGCATAGAATAAATGAACCATGAAATTTTACTGAAAAAATGTAAAACTAGATTTTATAGAAGGCCCAGTGGGGTGACACATTCCTGGATTTTATTGAAGCCTAACATTGTCCTCAGCTTCTGAGACATAGTATGTTTCAGTTACCACTGTATTATCCCAAATAACTATTATGAACAGATTCCGGTGTAGACTTATATAACATTTATAGTTCTCAGCAAACCAGTATTCCCGAAAGAATTTCTCAGTTTCTCCACATTTAAAATTCCTTTGAGCTTCTATAAATGTTGATTCAGCTCTACTTATGTTAAGAAAGCATATGCACTGAGCTAGCAAAACCCCAGCACTTGATTAGAGGCAGAGATCAAGTTTATGATTCAATTTATTTTGCTAAATGTTAATGCTATGTCTTGTAGCCTTTACTGGTTCCTCATATGAGCTTGTATTTCCCTCTTTTTAAAGTACTATAAATTGTACCATTTCACTTGAATCAGGAATACCTGATTTTTTTGCAATACATTGTGGTTTATACCTGGCCATTCTAAGTATTGCTGATATTTTATGGAGTTTTCAGAGGACTGTTTCTCAGTCAGTGTCCCTGCTGAAGTGTGCAATAAGGCTGGACAGGTTGGGAGGACACTGTGTTTCAGCTGACCTCGGGAAATGAGATACAGCTGTTCCCAAATTTTATTAGTTTCTGAGTTATGCAAGCAATTTGTCATGACACACATAACTTCATGGTTTGCTTTTTGTGCGACCCCGCTGGAGCCAAAATAAAATTGTCAGGAACTTGGATGATTTTGGCTGCTGTTGGATGGCAGAAGGAGTGACTCTTGAGATGAAATGCCAGCTATCATCATAACATAACCAAATGCCAGGCAAAACACAGGAACTGATCAACAGATAAAGGTCTACTCAAAAGTATGTGCAGAGCAAAATTTTCCCCCTAGCATCCTCCTCCTGTTTCGTCCAAGAGTTCTTCCTATGATCAGTGAGGAGGCAAAGCAGAGAGGAGATGAGGATGGTGTTAAATCCTAACATGAGAAATGTCTCTTTCTTCTATCTTGCATTACATAACTTTCCCTGAGAAACAAATTTGGGAGTCCTTATACAAGCTGAAGTTGTACCATAAATTGGAATATGTATGAATAGAGATCTGTGACACTACATTGTTCTGTGTGTCTCTATTCTTACATTAGGTGCTAGGAACAATTGTGCTCGTGGTGTCCTGTAGGGTACTATGACATTTTCTTTATGCTTTGGAAATCTGTTACACTGATGAGCTTGCATCGTATTAATGCTCCCCAAACTTCCACAGTGCCTCCTTCTCCAGACATTCTTCTAGAACCACGTCCATGGCATTATAGACTGTAAAAATTAGACTCAGACTTGCTCTTTCTGATAGAAGGAACTGCAGTTTTGCTTAACAGTCTGTCACAGGCAATGCTGTGTAATAAGAGAAACGTCTCTAATTTTCCCATTTTTATTCTACTTACAATTTCAAAGAACATAACTTGCACTGAAGCAATTTAAATTATAGTTAAAGGAGTGCTCCGTAGCTCAGCTTGACGTAAGAGATGCTTGTTACTCTTGTTGCTATTTCCCAACTGCCCTTCTGTGCAGAAACACCAAGGCGAGCTTCTGGTTGTTAGGTTGCAGGTGGTGGTGAGGAGGAAAATGAGGAAGGGGCAAGGGAGGAGGGGCAGTCACTTGACTTTGTGGGACAGGGGTGATTTTGATCCACAGCTTGTGGAAATTCTTAGCTTGTGAGCCAGTCTCTTGCTGCTGAGACAGCCTCGCATGCTTTTCCTCCGCTGTACACATGGCTTGCCAAGGGCATGCAACTTTACTTCCAACAGGCATTTTCTTTCTTTCAGATTATGTTAAATGTTACCAATAAAAAAGGAAGCAAATAGGTTTGTATTAACTCCTTAAGGAGACAATTATATTTGCAAAAAAACCCAAATGGATTTGATTTTTTTTTTCTATGTATATAAGAAAACATTCATTAGTCTATTTTGTGACACATCTCTAAAGCAACCAAACAATAGTTTGTTTTTGGAAAGACCTGATAAACAATTAAGGAAAACTTTCATTAATTAAATTGTTTGACTAATGCTGAGATTGAATGGGAGGAGGATGCTGTGATCCTGACAGTTTTGTTAGCACAATGGGCTTCTATGTTGTGTACAGTGTTAAGTTGGTGACCCAAATAGGGGGACAATTAATAGAAAATAGACACACTTACAGGAAAGCACTTTTGTACAATGTAATATCACAGTCAGCCTCAGTTCTTTCTCATAAGAAAATACCACAGAACAGTTAAGGTCAGAGATGAAACCACAGGTATGCGTTTTTGGTACATTCTAGGCAGATATGAGCTGGTTGAGGAGAACAGTAGCTACTCGTCCTGTAGGAATACCAGTTCAGCCCAAGTCCAAGGTATTACACCCTTCTTGATAGCAATAGCCTTACTGGAGCTTCAGAATTACCAGTCCACAGTGGCTCCACCTTCAGATGACTTGCCATACTGACAAAGTGACCTTGCAGAATAGCAGAGAGGTGTACTCTTACTTAGAAGTTCCTTTCCGATCTAAAAGACTGCTGAGCTCTCTGTGTCTGCATGATGTATGTTTGGATAAAATACTAAACTTCACTGGACTGTCAAAAGAGAGGTCCCTTTCCTCCTTATCTACCCTTTGAAATATTTTCCTGCTCCCTGCTGAGCTTCTATTAAAGTTTCTGCCTAAAATATTAGCTATTTCAAATTCACTAAATTTCACTTCTGGAAAATAGCTCCTTGGGTGCCTGAGTTGTGCTTTCACTCTCCTGAAAATCTTACTGTTATTCTCCATGGGTCTTAATGCTCTGTCTTTGTGTCAGACTGCAGAAGACAAGAAAGCCTTTTACTCTGCAGGTATGTAGAATTTCATGCATATGTCTGAGAATAGCTGGAATTCCTACATACCACTATCTTAAAAATAAATACCAGACACTCCAACAGGATTTTCCTCACAATGTATTCCTTCAGCTACCCCTCAACTATGTTATTTAACACAGAGTTTACCAACACATAAAAACAGTTGATTGAAAACAATTTGTATCCTCGTCTTTGCCTTAATTTCAAATCCCCTTTATTCATGCTAAACCACTAGCAAAAATATGTTCCTAATCCTGTGCTATAATTTTCAGTACAGAAACTCTTTCAGAAATATTGCTCTGGGCTTTTGTTGGTTTCCGTAGTTCTAATTAGGTTATTTTGTCTTTTCTTACCAACTGATAAAAGCCATTCAATATACCATTTCTACTTGAAAATGGAAGTTGGTCTCTTTGTGACACTATTCTCTTTTTGGCTTGAACAGTGAGGCTAAGAAATAGTTTAAGCCCCAGGCAACATCATTATTATCTGCATAGTACTTCACTTTGAAAAGTCTCATTCTCCACTGTTTGCTGTTTGTTTCCATGCCAGATGTGTACATTACTGACAGGAACCTGCATCTCTCTGCAAACAGCATATTTTATTTAACTGCTCCACAGTTTCCTCTCTTTCTCATTGTCCTTTATGCAATACCATTTGTTTTTAACTGGCATATTCTAAATCCTATTCAAATGACCTTTTCCTTTCTCATCAGCTTGGAAATTGAAATACGCCACAGCCCAATAAGTTGTTCCATGCAACTGGGCTCAGATCTGTTTGAAAAACACCATGTGTTTGTCGGTATATTCATGTGGGTAGTGAGTTGAACCCTCACAAAACAGTCTGTATGGCTGGTGCCAGTGTCTCAGGCAGGAAACAAAACCATTTCAAAAAGGAATACAAGAGTCTCTTTAATATCAAAATATAGATTCTTCTACGGACATGGTAGGGCAGGACTTTAGACCCAGACCCCAACCTCCCCCTCCAAGCTGACTGCTGCTGCCACTGTCACCAGCCAGAAAGACGCAAGGGACCTGGTCTCTCAGACTTGACCACCTGTACTTTGGGAGCAGGACCTTGGTGTGGCAGGTATCTCTCTCCCAACCAGTTCCCTGCTTTGGGAGTTGGAACAGTGTGAAATTGTTTCCAACAGGCAGTTTGGGCACTGTCTCAGTGTTTTGGAGTCTCAGAGTTGACCATGTTGATGTGGCCAACTCATAGCCTGTGGTCAAAGGATCGACTCTGGAACTATTTAGGCCATATGGTTGTTTTCCTCTCCTTTTTGTTGTATTATTTTTCTAATCTGCCTTTTAGGTCTGAAGTGAAGAAGGAAATGCAAATCACTTTTATGTCAATTTTCAATACTGTCCTTTATCACCAAAGACCTTTGTCTTTTGCTTAAAGGAAATGATATGTGTGCTTCCATATATGTTGAATAGATATGTAATTTTATGCATAATTTGTAGATGATTTGCCTTTGAGTGTCAATGCCTATATGCTGGGTTATTGGAAAGGAATGAATTTTGCAGCTGGAATATTTATTTACCACATAAAAACACTGAAGAGTAGCTGTGACATCAGTACTTTGAACAAATTAGCCATTAATCAACAAAGCAGCCTGACCTTCCCTATTTTCATGGTACTGCTGTCCCCAAGGCTTCTGTATTTCCATTTACAAGTCCCAATCACTGACATTTTAGCTTAGAAGCTGTAGCTGTAACTATGGAGAAAAGTAGATGGGCTAGAAAAGAAAGCACTTAATCCAACATAATTCTTTTTCATAATAACGGTACTTAAGATGTTGATGGTTGAATGGCATTCCTATTGGACATGCAGTCATAGTAAATGACGGCTTAAAATGTAGAAAACTATGAAGTGCATTAGTAGTAGATGCTCCAAATATATTTATCATGTCAGATGGTAATCCATAGAAAAAAAAAAAAAAGGAGCAATATGTGACCAAATGTGATAGCTTCTTTCCAAACAGAGAAATGAGCAAATTTCTGCCCCTGCAGCCAGAACACAAGAAACCTGAACAGAGAATGAGAGACCTGGAGAAAGGGTAATTTTCCTGCAGGCTTCTGCTGGACAGGACCCGTTCATATGCAACTATTACTTTTCTTACTTGTATTACTTTTCTCTGCCTTTGCTAATCTTTTGTAGAACTGGTAGCCCTTTGTGTCAGAAATTTTAACTACCAGTGAGACAAGAAGAGTTTCTCTATGATAAGGACCTTGGAAAATGTGGTCATTTACATATTGTTTGATGTTGGAGACCACAGCTTTGTCAATCCCTATGAAATAAGAGAATATAAATGGTGATTCATATATTCTTTGAGAATGAAGAAAAGGAAACTAAACAAATAAGCAAATGGAAAAAAAGACTGGAATTTACAAAAATATAATGACATATAGTATATCACCTATCCTTTCATCAATACAACATCCTTGCATCTGTTCCTTCTAAAAGTGAAGTAAGTGGAATCTGACAAAGACTTGCAGTGAGACAGGAGCACAACCAAATCTGTAGCCTCTCTCCCTCCCTCCCTCCCTCCCTCTTTCCCTTACCTTCTCCTTAGCTCCTTCATTCTGAGGTCAGAAAACAAGCATGATTTTTCTAAATGCCACTTTGCAGGAAAAGAAACTTTTAATTTACTGAATGGAAAAATTGTGTCCTCTAGAAGCTAAAGAGAAACTTGGAACCTTTTATCTTCCATTACTCTGTCAGGTATCATAACTTTTCTACTACTGTAATTGTTTTGTTAGCTCTCATTTTGCCCAGGAGAGAGTATGAAATACAACTGCAGGTCAAGGGGGAAAATACTGCTTTTCAGTTTATTAAGAGAATGCCATTACTCAGTCAAGGCTGACCCTCACTAACTTGTCCCTGAAGAGAAGAGATGCATCTCCTCTCTCCAATTTTGTCTTTCTTCCCGTCCCCAAAATACATTTATTATATTGTCATTTTTACTCTTATTTAAAGAAGGAAACACAAATGTAGTGCATAATCTCTATATTAATTTCTCTGTTGCATCCTCATCTGAGGTGCACTGAGGAGCCTGATGCTGTCAGTAGAGCTAAATGAGTCTCTACTTGGTAACAATCCATTTCACCAGAGAACCAGTGTATCTTGGAAGAAGGAAAAAAGAGGAAAGGTTTTCAAAGAGTTTTTTTCTAATTGCAGGGATCTCATACAGTATAATGAATCACATAAAACACCCCACCTCCTTCCTTTATAAAAAGCTACAGCATAAGATACACAACAGACTGTGTGCCTTTGGTACAAAAAAAGACAAGTCATGAAAAAGACATCTGTTGGGAGATACAGGTGGATTCTATTGAGATAATGCATGAATTTAAAAATTGGACCCTTAAACTGGGTGAAATACAATGCAGAATGGATAATCAAACTTTTCAGAAACTATTCATGTGCCTTTGCAAAATGACAGTTCATCAAATAACTTCAGGAGTTTGACTTTTTCTATAATAGCCAGTGAAAAATAACTGCATGTACAGGTACAGCAGAAAGCATCATGTTAGATGTGGAGGATTACCCTGATAAGATGCATGGTATGGATTTTTATAAGTAACATAGTAATTTATTTTTGTTCTCTTTATAAGTATTTCTTGTTGTTATTCCCATTATTTATATGTTTCTGCTTTTCTTTCTTTGTTTCTTATATACAAATTAAAGCCAGACCACATCTTTTTACATATAGTGTTCTGAGTAACTTGTACAGTGATGGGGAATAGGACAAGAGAAGTAACCACTGACAATCATTTCACCAGGATTCAGAGAAATCCTGCACCATCTTGTTGTTTGCTTTGGCTTGTCTTCTCTATTTGCTTGCTAAATTTGTGAACAGGCATGCAGGAAAAAACCCAAAAATCTTCTCAGTGAAGATTTCAATAATAATAATTAAAAAAAAGATCTTTTTGCTTTGGTGTGATGATATTTGATTATAGTATTCCCAAGTCAAAGACATGTCTGTCCAGGGAGTTTAGAGAATTGCTCCTAAAATACGTGAAGGGAATACTGGCAAGTGTAGCCAATTTAGAGCTGAGCAGAAGGGTGAAGACAAGCTTTCCATGACTGATCATGAGCACCCCTGCTTTGTGCCAATGGCTGGGGAAGATATTAACTGGAGAGCTTCTATGCTTCTATCTGAATACAGAAAAGCAATCTAAGACTTTCTGGCATGGTGTTCCTCACACAGGACATAACCTTTGAGAGTTCTTTACTACTTGGTTCCCTATCAACAACATCCCTCTGGAGCATACCAGTCTGATTGCAGCACAAAGGTGGTGATTGCTGTTGTATTTTCAGCATGTGAAAGGCCTTGTAGAGAAGGGGAAAAAAGAAATCAGTTGCATTTATTTCCATAAAGTAAATTTACCTTGTAGGCTTCATAGAAAATAACTGCAATAAGTGCTTGGCCTCAACAAGAAAAAGAAAAAATGAAAGGGATCCTGTTTCATTAAGTTCATTGCTTCTGGAAACATCACCTGGTAGTAAATTGTATGTTTTAAAAAAAAAAAAAAATCATTCCAATTTCTGTTATTCTGATCTGGTCCCACCTGAAGCCTTTTTGCTTTGCTGTCTGAGAAAGCTCAAAGTTAAAGCATGCTCTTCTGGGGAACATCAGTGTTTGTACTACAAAACACCGTCCCCCTGCTCTGAGTTCCCTTTCCAAGTCAGGTTTATCCTCAAACTAAAGTCCCATATGTGTTTGAACATCTGTCCTGGATTTCTGATCTTGTGACAACTTCAAGAAATTACCTTTAGAAAGAAAATGAGTCCAGCAGAACTTTGATATTATGGAATAATACAGCTGGCCAGGGGTTCAAAATCGTGACCAGCTATCCATATTCCAATCAGCCCTGAATATGGTTCATGAGTCATAGATGAGGAATATGGAGACACTCATGAAAAAAAACACCTGATTATGGTCATGAGCAAAGGATTCCAGAACCAGTGGCACATCAAAAAGGGGGAAAAATATTGTACTAACAGCAACATTAGGTTCTTTCTTCTCAATAGTACATGTAACAAGATAAACTGTCAATAAGTGGATAACTGTGGATAACTTAAAACCCTATAAATTTATGGGTACATTAAAAGCAGCCAGGATGCATTGCCAAATACAGTATATTAACTTTTAATGGTATATCAACTTTATAGTTTGCATGTGTTAAACCTGTTTCTTTTACACTGCAAATAACACTTGAAATGTCCCCCTTTGACAGTAACAAGGGATAATTTTCAACTAAGAGAACACTGGGCCAAGCAAAGAAGTTCTGAAATATATTTTATATTCCATAAAAGCTCAGTTGAAGAGAAAGTGGCGAAATTGTCCACAGACAGGACGCTCACAAAGTTGTATTCTGTTCAGCGATGTGCTTGCTTTCCAAGAGTTCACTAGTTTCAACATATACATTGTTTCAGTCTGGAAGCAACAAGCTTGCTAGATTTAAAACCAACGATGAAAGGAAGGTGTGTTGTCTCTGGACCCCACACACTCAGTATTATTTGTTTTCTTGTGTCAAAAGACAAATTTTTGCCACCTTCTAGTGAATGGAAATATATGTGTAAAATTATAGAGATAGTCAGAACCTGAATGCTAAAGAAAGGGGGTTAATACATTATTGGAGGTAAATGTTTATGCTTAATTCGATATTTTTCAGTTCATGAGAAATCTGTTTTACAGTCTTCCATTCTTTAAGTGTGTGTTTAGAATCTAAATTTTAATATCTTAGTTTCTTGAGAGAAAATTTAAATAAGTTGTTGTGAGTTACACAACAATTCAAAATGACATTGAATTAACTTTTAAATTTAACTTTTCCTAGTAGATAAACATAACAGCTTTAGATAAAGAAATGAAAAGAAGAGAAGCTGTATAAAAATTCTTTGAGGAAGAAAATTGAACAAACCTTAATTTGGCTTTGGAGAAGATGGCTTAGGAGACAACCAAAGGCACACTTTGGAGAAGTGTGTGTCATTGTTCTTTATTGTGAGTCTAACAAAAAAAAAAAAAAAAAAAAAGAAAAAGACCACCAAGAACTGTCTGTGTCTTCCTTCGTGAAAATGTAACTAGTGATGTTAAAAACAGATGAAGTAAGAAGAATGCACAAATTTCAAGATTAGTGATTTCTGAAAGAAAACATTTCCAGAGTCTTCCATTATGGGTGAATGAGTCTTGAAGATGGCTTTTTGCTGTGGTCCTGCTGCTGGCCATAATATATCTATGCTTGATAATGTGTGAATTAGCATGTTTAATTCCCATTGAAGAGTTATAGAAAGTCTAAGAATTTCTATGAACTCCTAGGGGAGCAGTGTTGAGATCCAGAAAAAAAAAATGTTAAATAAAGAATGGCTTTGTATATGGACTAGTTCAGGAAGAGATTGTATAGGGGTGATTAAAACAGTACTTTGGCAGTATTTTAAGGCATCTGTGATAGTAAGATAATAACAGATACTTAAGGGATGTTTCTGAGTTATTTCTTAGTCTAAGAATGATCTCTCTGCAATTTTCAACTATGAGTCCTTCCTCTGCATTTATAGATTTTTCAAAACATCTTGAAGTTCTTGAACAAAATAATTACACATTGTTGCTGTAAACCTCAGGACAGTGTGTGGTTGTCAAGCCTGACAGCTTAAATTGTCTGGTATTTGGTGGGTGTCTGAGGTTCTGCAGTTCTTAAGCAATAAAGAATCATTTGGTTCATGTCAATTCAGAAATACTTATATGAACTAGGATACAAGAGAGTATTGAAATTTAAACTATGGACACTAATATTTCCTACTTTCTCATCTGAACAGTCAGCTGACTGGGAGCCAAGCTAGTTCCAGGGCAAGATCTATTTTCTGTTGCATCAGTCTTGGGATGTTTAGTTTAATATTTTTATTTGCAATTCAATTCAGTAGGTTTTCATCATTACAGAAAGCCTCTGTCTCATAAACATATAGCAGAATATGGGGTATTAACTCTCATGACTGAAAGATTCTTACTCCCTTGCCTCTCTGCAAGTTAAAATATTGTGAAACTGTCTATTAAAACATGAGTCATCTCACCATAAACAGTGATCAGGTTAGTCAGGCCTGATTTTTCCTAGGTAATTTCATGTTTGTCTTCCAAACCATTGTTGGCAAAATGTGTTTGAAAATGGTTTCCCAGAGGACTTCGTCTGCAGTCTTGATGGGGTTAGGCTGAGCAAGCCTGTGTCGTCTTTCTTAACCTTATCCACTCTTGTTCTTCTTGAAGATCGATATATTTGCCTTCTTTCTGATTATCAGGAAACTACTGTGGATGTTATCACCTGTCAAATAATACTTTTAATGGCTTTGTGATGGTATCTGCAGGAAAAAGGATGCATCTTGTCTTATCCTGTGGACTTGTTCATGTCCAAATGCCTTAAGTGTTCCCTAACTATTATCTTTTTTAACGGTGACTGATACTGTATTCCCAAGATTCTGCAGTGCTACCACTCAGCATTTCCAGTGATGTCATCTGACTGTGCATGGACTCTTAAGTCCTCCTACTTATTTCTCATGTTCTTGTATTTGTGTGCAAACACGTCAGTTAGACTTTAGCTGTACCACCATCTGAAGTAGAGTGAGAGAGACAGCCCTGTCCTTTGAGTGTTTCCTCTCCATTTTCCCTTCACCCCCTTTCTTTTGGGCACCATCCTTGATGCACTTAGTTTAGAATCATAGAATGCTTTTGTTTGGAATGGACCTTAAAGATTATCTAGATCCAATCCCTCTGCTATAGGCAGGGATACCACTAACTAACCCAGTCTGCTCAGGCTCCATCCAATCTGGCCTTCAACACTTCCAGGGATGGGGCAACCAGAACTTCTCTGGGCAATTTGTTCCAGTGCCTTACTACCCTTGGAGTAAAGAATTTGTTCCTAATATCTAATCTAAACCTGCCCTCTTTCAGCTTAAAACCATTACCCCTTGTCCTGTAACTATCTGCCCGTATGAAAAGTCCCTCTTCCTCCTTTTTATAGACCACCTTAAAACACTGGAGGGCTGCAATAAGGTCTTTTTGAAGCCTTCTCTTCTCCATGCTGAACAATGCCAACTTTCTCAGCCTGTCTAAATTCCTGTTTAAAATCCTTCTAACCAGGTTAACAAAGACAGCTGGCAAACATGCTCATATCCTACTTTGTCAAATGGACTTTATATCTCCCAGCAATTCTCATTCAATAATTGTAAAAGCCAATGTTTTGCCTTCAGTGTCAGCTATGCAAACAGATGTTAGTTTGGAGGTTGCATTTACTCCTGTGTTCCTCCTATTAGTTGCTAGAGCTGCTCGATCCATTCAAAGTTTTCCTTGGTGACATCTTTGTTACCTATAGAGTAAGTTGCAAGAAGTCTAAGGGTGATAGGATATTTCCACAGTTCATATATCTTTCCACAATGCATACTTCCACTTCCTTCTCCCATAGTGCTCTGTAATGACAGACTCCCATCCTGCATGGTACTCCACAGAGTTATGCTTCCCTCCTGCAAGTTGGTTCTCCAGAGGCCACATCAGAGGCAGCAGTGGAGTCAGGTCAGACAGCCGAGAGCCTCCCAGAAGAACATCTGTATTGTTCTTGCATCAGTGATGTGCAGGACTGTTGACAGATGACAGTGTTGTTTTTCCTCACAAACCATCTACTTCTACCATTGCAGCAAGTGAAAACAGTTTCACTCCAGTGAACTCTATGTCCTCAGCAGGTAAACTTCAGCTTTTCCTCTTGTGCGCTATAAACAAGGACATCTTGCAAATCTCTTTGATTATGTTAGGCTTTTTTTTTTTTTTCCCCCTCCAAAATCTGTGTGAAGAAAAAGTATGAATATTTTCTGATTAGAATCTGTTTAGAGTTCCTTATGGCAGCTTAACCAAGTAGAGATCCAGAATTCTGTCTTATGCAGAATTACTGTCTGAAATATGGAGGGGGGGCGGGGGGGGTGGTGTGTGTGTGTGTGAAGATCCATTTCAGGATTCATGTATTTTGCGAACAAAGGAAAACTATAAAAATGAGCCAAACAAGAAAACAGCTTGCAGATGCTAGGCTTATGGTGTACAGCATACAAATATTTTCCTTCTGAGGGCACTTCTATTATTTACAAATGAAAGTTTAGAAAATAAGTGGTGGCAAGCTTCTGGGTTGCTAAGAATTCCTAAAGACTGAGCTAAAGATTTTAGTTTAGTCCACATAAGAACTATTTGGAGGGGGCCTCACTTTTCCTGCAATCATCTTAACTAGAAATTTACTTCAGAAAGGTAAAAAGGCCAATGTAAGAAATATAAATATATATTCTTATTAAGAATGATCTTAAAAATGATAACCAGTTTTGTGCTGTTATGAAGTCTCTTTTAATAGGAAGATTTTCATGTTTACTCCCAGGTTTCTACAAATTTATTTTGTCAAAGCCTCTCTAGGATTCACAAAAAAACCCCAACTTCCAACTATGCTGACAAAGATGCTTCCCCATGCTTACCGGTGTAACTGGTACCAATTACCTATTGCTCTTTGCCACTCTACAATAATTTCTGGAAGAGTAAAAAGAGTGGCATACAAGCACTGAATATTCACATAATTTGTGTCTTTCTCCTCCCTTTAACATAATTCTGAAAGAAAAAAATAAATAGCCCATAGTCATTCAGAATCATCTCAGTAAATAATAGTTCAGTAGCCCAGATAAATACAGAGCTGCCAAACCCAGAATGTGTAGTAGTCTGTTCCAGCACTTGCTGCCTGTTCACCTGTATATACATAGAGCCTTTTGGAAAATAAACAATATGTACGAATTCAGGAAGATGAGAGCATGGCCAAAAGAAATAAATGGAACAGGCCTATGGCATTTGTAATAAAGAAGCTTGGAAGCTATTTGGGAAATGCATTTCTGTGTGTGCAGGTGAACACTGATAGCAAAACATACACATCCCAGATATTTACTTCCTTTCAAATAGTGTGGGGAAAAGGTCAGTGTTAAAATCCTCCAAAGACCAGTATTGTGCTTTGGCTGTGGAGGAACAGTTACAGGCACAAAAAAGAGTCTGCTCTGACACAACTGATGTGAGAATGGATCCAGGAACATGTTAGCTGGAGGATTTTCCACAAGTCTGAAACATCCCACAGCTGCAGCCTTTGTTTTATAGACACTTGTTTTCTAAGTGCAATTAGTCAGGAAAAATGCTGCAGAAACAACAAAGGCAAGTAAGTTTATACCGGAGATTTGTAGCCAGGGTTCTTTACATAGTTGAGCATCCACAGCTGTGACAGCAGTTAAATACACAAGATTTTCTTTTCCTTAGTTAATTGTTGTGATGAAATTGTTTCCAAAATTTGAAGTCAATAGAAAGCAACCGGGAAATTGTCAGAGACTCCCAGCAATTAATAAAACAGAGCTGAAATATAAACAGCACAGTGTAGGTAGAATAATTTCTTGCTAATCTTTCTGCTATTCTTTTGTAAAATCATCTTTTTTCACAGGTTAATGCTCTGAGGTACTGAGTTTAGAAATGTATTTCCAAGGTGTAATGTATCAGACCAGACACACACTGGGGCTTGTAGCATAGCTGGTGAAGGAGGCAATTGATGCACTAGTGGTGGCCATGCTGGATGACTGAAGCGTTGGTGCCTGAGCTCACCAAAAACAGGTAGGAGAAAGAGTGCTAAGAGTCCTGAAATCTTTCTTCTAATGATAACTGCCTTTTTTGGGCCTGAATGCTAGTACCAGTCTGATAGCTCATGCACAGAGGATGAAAGAAGACTGGGAATGTGTCAGTGAAATCATCAAAAGGGCATAGTGAATTAAAAAAATATTGTTTCTGAAGTAATTTTCAATCTTTTTTGATATCTTCAGTGTTGCTCCATGTTTCCACCTTTTTCTTTCTTCTTCAGTATTTAAATGTTAGTCCTACTGTAAACTCCATAAAATGCAATGCATAATGGTGTATTGTGTGCTCCAAGAAGACAGAAGCAATGGTAGAAATCAACCAATCTCCTCAAATATCCACTGATGATCAGGTATATATTGCAGCAGGAATATTCTGTTTTCCCATACCTGTGTTGTATCCAAGCAAAATCTTCACATACACACCACCATATGGCTTCTCTGAGACAGCAAGAATTGCAAACAAGCACAGACCTGCCCATCTTCCTTTCCTGCCTCCTGCCTTGATCTGCAGCCTAAGCCCCAAGTCACTCTCTTATTCACTGCCATGTTTCCAGGAGCTTGGATAATCCTAATACAGATAAAGACCTCTTAATTTTGGCTTAGCTTTGCCAATTAATGTCTTTAATTCTTTAAATTGTTCTTAGTCTTTAAAGGCTTTGTTTCACACATATCTATTATTATATTATCACTATTATGTATTATTACTATTTTTTATAGATCACAATATATTTCCTCATAACGTTCTGGTTCTGTATCTCTGGCATATGCTCTTTTTTCCTTTGCTTTTTACTGACATTTCCTGAGAATGACTTTTTATTCATGTGGGTCTCTTACCTGTTTTTGTTTTTGTTTGTGTTTGTTTGTTTGTTTGTTTTCCTAACTGTACCCTAGAGCTGCATTCTGTTAGAAAACCTTTTTTGATTATATTTTCCAGTAAATGGTGTGGATATGCCAAAATGCTTTTTGGTGATTGAACGCTGGGTGGATAGACATCTGAAACCAGACACTGTCGACAGATTTCTGAAAAATGTTACAATCCTGGAAAGAACTTCTACAAGGATTAGCAAACAGCCATTCTGCACAAATCCCTAGCAATGGCTTCCTTGCTTCCAGTACGCAAAGAATGGACTTTAATTTCATCCAACAAAGTTAAAAGAACTTTGGGAAACTTGGCTTTAATAACTCACAGAAGACACATTTGGTTATCATTATTTACTATTATTATTATCATTATTATTATCATCATTAATATTATTGTTCTTGTCCTTGTAACACTGTTATATGTAGAAATTCATAGTTTTCTGTGGAACTAAGGAAATGTTCAGTAGAGAGATTTCTTCTCTTACATTTGCACAAATAAAGAACAATGAAAAAAAAATGGCCAGTTAAGAATGTTGTCAGGACTGAAGGGGAAATACTGAAAGCATATTTCTTTTATTAGAAATCACTTCTTCTCTTATAACCCCAAGGAAAACTGAGATCAAAATAACATTGATATATTGCACATTTAAAAAGTCTATCCTAATTTCACTCTGCTCTTCCTTTTTAAGCCTGATTAAGTTGGTAGAACAACTTCTAGCCATCTGCCAGAAAAAGACTTCACAAATGTTAAATTTAGCCTGGGAATGCTACTTCTCTTTCTTCTGTGGATGACAATTTAGGGCAAAGCCACATTTTAAGCTTTCTGAATTTTTTCTTTCACCACTCACTGTGGAGGGAAATTGGCTTTTAAACTTCTGACTATCCCTTCCTTCATGTTATCATCTCTTTTAAACATAGAACAGATTATTAAATTTCACCCAACTACTTTTATGGTTGTGTCAAATAATGTCTCTTTTGTGAAGAAAAAGTCTTTAAGAAAGATATCCTATCTTGATTTGGAGAAGTCAAAAGATGGAAAGCCATCACACATCTTCTATTGTATTAGAGGTAAACAGTAAGCTTCACTGTTAAAATGTTTGGTCATTTTACTTAAGGTAGCTGTGTTCAGTGCCCTCCATGACCCTTCTTTACCTTCTTCTGTTAGATTATAGAGCACTGTAGTGTTTGTTGTTTCCTTTAAAGAAAATAATGATTCCACCTTTCACATGAACTAAGCAGGAAGCCCATTAACCCCTTCTGATACAGTATCAGATTAGGAGCTGGGGATTGACCTTGTTCAAGTCTGCCATCCTTTCTGGAGTTACTGTGTTTGCCATTTTTCTGGTTTCTTTATTTAGAACTCTGTACTTAGATTTTTTTTTTTATTTTTTTTTTTTTTTTGGAGGGGACAGGACTTTGCAAAACCTGTACTTGTTGCTTAATAAATGTGTACCTGAGTTCACAGGCAAATCACTGATGTGTCACCTTCTCTATTTTCCTTTCCACCAGTCTTAATGTTATAGTCAAAACTTATCAGCAATGATTTAATATGATAATTCCCTGTAAATGTGGAAATGCTGTGTATAATTTCCTTTATAAAATGCTCTAGGGTCTCGGGTTTAGTACCAGTCCCTGAAATTTATTTATAATTATTTGTTGTTCCACTTTTTATTAAATTTGGTAGGGCTTTATTTTGAGCAAAATAATTTTCCTTAACTGAGGTTCATGAATTTCACTAAGGTGAGAGACACAAAAAGGCACTTGGGAGCCCCTGTCTATAAATTTTCAGTGACGCGAAGCCAACTTGTTTTTGCATCATTAAGGAAGAAAGATGAAGTGTTGATTTCCCAGGCCAGCTGCACTGCCTTTGTCCCTTTATTCCAGTATTGTTGAATAACCTTCAACCAGCTGAAAAGGAGGGAAGACACTGAGGTGTTTCCAAGTGGGAAGGAATTCCAAGCTAGAGGAAAGTGCTCTTTATGCCAGTGATCCTTCACTACTATTACAGAAGATGTTTTGAGCAAGGCAAAAGTTGGAGCACATTGCTTTCCTACAACCTTTAGCAAAAGAGCAATGCCTGTGTGATATTCCCAACAGAACATTTTTTAACAACCTTTTGAATCAAAAGTGAACCAAGCAGGGACTGACTCTTCTCACACTATTTTTTTCCCTCGTCAATATCCAGGGAAGAACTTGATCATTATGCATATTTTTGAAGAGGCCAAATCCAGTACAAGTTATTAACATTTACAATATATAAATGCTACTAATAGAATTGTGTAATGGACTGGACATTCTTCTAATTAGTTTTCTTTGAGATACTTTAATTATTTTCTTTATCTTTTCACCTAACAAGCTTTATACTACATTTATCTTTCTTGACTTCTGCATTCGAAATTCTTTCTGTCTATTCTGGAAATGAAAAGAACATAGATACTAAGCTCCCTGAAAAATCAGAAATTCATCTAAGTAAATATGACCTTACAGAACTAGGGAAAATTCTGCTTCAGTAAAATATATGATGACATTTTACCTTGGGTATGCTAACTCTTCATAGTGTTCAAGGCTGGCATAGCATTATTTTCTTCATCTGGCCTCCAAGTTACTGTAAGTAAATATAGGCTCTATTATGTTGTAGAATAAAGAACAAAACCTACTACCATTTCATATGCCATTTCACTGCAATGTAGACTATAAAAGTTCAGAAATAGATATATTCATATAAAATGAGTGTTTTCCAAATGTCTTCAATTTTACTGGTGTCAGTTGTAAAGTCTGCTTCCCTTCCATAGGCTTCTGGCACACGATCAATGTTAGAGACCAGTCATAAAAGGGTAGGGTTTGTGCAAAAAGTCAGGTACAGACATAGTTCTCCTCTAGATCTGAGCACTCTTTACTTTTATAGTTAAATTTATTTTTTATTAGTTTTAATGGCTAGGCAACCAATTTAATGCTTACAGGAGTCAGCAAAAACTACCTTGAGACAGTACAAAAGCACTGAAAACAGGTCTTTACACAGCTCTTATTTCTTTGAAATGTTGCACTGCTCTCTTACCAAAAATTGGCAGCAAACTAAAAAGAGAATATTAATAAGTTATCTATCATGAAGGAAAAACCAAAACCCTGAACAAACATGTGTGGATTTAGGCAAATCCAGTTTTAAGCAATTGAACTCTGCCTTCAGATTCTTTTCAGAGACATTTCCTCTACAGGCTGCAAACAATTTTGCAATTAAATAGTCTTTATTGGGAAATGATGATATCATTCTAAATGAACTCAGCTCAGCATCAGCACGGTATTGTTGGGTGTTGTTTGGTTGTTGTTGGAGAGAGGTATGCTCTACCCACCTCTTCCCCCTTGGGAATTCTGCTTGGTGTCTCAAGGCCTGCAAGCAAGTTAGTCCTTCCTTAGCCCAGGCCTCTTAAAATAAATATTTTAGGAAGCTTATGCTACTCTAAAATATTCTCTTATAGGGCCACTCTGTTATGAGTTTGGCCAAAAGAACCAATGGCTTACTTAAGAAGGAAAGCTTTGCTAGGAAAAAAGCCCCTTAGAAATTCTTCCATGAACTCTCTTAGTAATTTCTTTTTCTCTTGAAAATAATGAGCAAAATCTACAGCAACTAAGTTTCCACATCTATTCCTACAGATACAGAAAATGCAGCTGTATTAGGCCTTACAGAAAACAAATATGGTCATCCAAATGCACATCCAGTAATTTTTATATTCTTTTTTCCATTGCTACTAATAATTTTGTTCCTACGAAGGACATCTAGGAAGACAAATGATTGTATCGAGAAGGGTTGCTACAGAAAAGGGATACTGAGATGAAGAATTTCTGTTAATACAATTTATGGAGAGATAGGTTTTGCAGGTGTTCCATATTATACACTTGGATTTCCAAATCTTCACCTAATATTTTTTCTTTCCACAGTGACTATGGTAGATTAATCTTTATCCAAATATCCTTAAAAAGAACATTGAGATTCACTTTGCCAAAATGGCATATGAATTTTGAAACAGAGAAAATGTTCATGTTTGCTGTAAGAATTGGCACCCTTCGTGTATCACTCCAGGAATGGTTCCTGCACTACTAGGGTTGAGAAAAGGATGAACCTTAGTTTTAAAGGAAAATCCATTTATAAAAAGGTGAAATTTATTTATTTTTTTTTTTAATGCTTATTAAACAGGATTTTCTCTCTCTTTCTATTTTGAAATTAATCTTTCCATTCGTACTTGTCTTCTAGTGCCAAAAAAAATTATTGATTTTGGCACTCCTTATCCTTTCTCTGTGACTTGTGGAGGAGAGTGTAAGTCAAATTCAGGCACGGTATGTGTATGATATAAGCAGCTCCCTGAAATCCAGTGTAATTGCCTGAGTGTAACATGATGGGATGTACATGAAAAGGCTAGAGAAGATCAGGCTGATGGCAATGGGGAAAAAAAAATCAATAAAAGGTTTGTATTCATTTTATGGTAAGTCCTTCTGGTTTATAAGGTAATAAATAATCTTGACCCTTCAGCAATGTTTAGCTGTATACTGGCTCACATTGCTCAGGATGGGGTCAGCTTGATTCTCTGGAAGCAAGGGTTCAAAACTGCAGGGGTGATGGTGAGCTCAGTCAGTAGGAACAGTGAGGACTGTGCCTCCAGTCAGTAGGGTGCTGTGCCATCCAGAACAGGCATGATGGACTGTGGGTTTGTCTCATGATGAAAAGAAATGGGTTTGATGACAGTCATGGACTGTCTGAGAGTTGTATTTTTATGGCAGGTCTGTTGTATATGGCTTCGTATCAGCAGTGGGGTTAATGGGATCAAATGTAACATTTCTAATGTGATTTACATAGTAAGAGCACGCCGATGTTGCTCAAATAAGACTAAGAAGCTGTGTAGCAGATACCTGGCTTCCTTTAGGAAAAATGTTTCCTAATCTCTTTGTCTCGATTCACTATTAAGCAAATAAAACTGTTTTAGAAGTGTCACAAACTTGCTCATGTTAGCATGCATATAGACCCTCCTGAGAGTGACAGATAACTTAGATTGACTGGAGATTTTTGACAGCTGAAATAAAAAAAATGGACACAGAAGGGGAAGCTGAAAGATTTTGCTTTAAACAGAGCACTAGGAAGTGACTACCTGTCTCTTCTGACTTCCTTTCCGGATTATTCAATTCCTGATAAAATTCTTGGAATTGCATATTAACCCTAAGGGTTGCACTCAGGCTTCCCTTCTGAGTGAAGAACGTGCTTAAGTAATGGAGGAAATGCACAACACAAGTCACTTCCAACTCCTCAAGAGTGCACAAAACTAAA
This sequence comes from Anabacerthia variegaticeps, assembly GCA_035583185.1. NCBI lineage: Eukaryota > Metazoa > Chordata > Aves > Passeriformes > Furnariidae > Anabacerthia > Anabacerthia variegaticeps. The sequence continues at coordinate 84,121,822 of JAWWEW010000112.1, read as the reverse complement.
GATTTTAAGTGATGACAAACTTAAACTGTTGCTAAATTATCTGTTTGAGATATATACTGTGACATAATATATTTCTAGTCTTATTTTAATTCAGACCAGAATTAGATTTTGAAAGAACTGGTGGAGAATTTATGAATTCTAGGATTTTCTTGAGACAGACTAGCTCACAGTCATATAAGATTCAAACAATACAATTATATATACAATATTTAATATCATAGGATAAGTGTACTGACAAAAATCGACATTTTCCCAAGAAAATTCCTTTAGTCAGATTTTCACTGTGATTGGAAAAAAATTTGCTTAATTATTATTATATACTATTACTATAGTATCTCCCAGGGAAATGACAAAATAGAACTGTCAGATGAGTATTCCTTTTCCCCCCCTATTCTTTTAATGACATGAAATAAAATGATCATGTGAAATAATCAAGCACTTACTAGCAAAAAAAAAACCAAACAATTCCTAAAAAGAGAACTCTGGGAAATTAAGTTTTCTTTATAAAAGCTTCCTGTTTACTCTTCCACATTCATTATTCTGATTTTGACTGAAAATTGATGGCACACTTTGGATGTTTACTATACTTGACATCACTCACGATATTACTGGTATTATGCACTTCACTCCATTGCATTGTTCCACCAGACTCTGGTATTGTTTTTCTTTAAGTCCTTTTCACTTGTGAAAAATGTATAACATTATGTGTTCATTATATGGGCCATTACATTGTACGTACTTCTAAGTATGTGCATGGGAAAGAATGACTTCTGCCTCTTGATGCGTTTATTCCTGAAAAGAACAATTTGCTAAAGAATGCAGTGGTGTTTGGGAAAGTGATACAAACTGAAAATAATTTTATGTTAGTGAAAGCTGAATAAACTGTCTAATTAAGTTTATATAATATTTTAATTTAGGGCTAAGTATAAACTATTGATAATGGTATTCTTATAACTTTAGCTTAAAACAATATTGAATTATGGAAATATATAAAGATCTTCATTTAGGTTTGTAAAATTCTGAGATTATAACTTTCCTCCTATGCTTTCATCAGTTAGGATATCTTTAGTAAAATCAGAAGCACAGCCTACCCTGAGTACTCTGAGTTCATATTCCCTCATCCAAGATTCACTGTATGAGTCATTGGCTACTTGGGTTAAATGCACCATGTCCATTTTGGATTAGACATTTCTCAACCCCATATTAACTGTCAAAATAGTGTGGAAAGCCATTTACCAGTAATGGTGTGTTTGGCAGCTAACAACAATTGCATAATCAGCTTTCATTTTCCATTGTCCAGTGTTCTAGTAGAAAAAGAATTAGATAGCATAGGCTGTGTGATTTTTTTTCCTTAACTATTTTCAAAGTGTTATTTAGAATTCTAGAGCAAATGTAATAAGTAACAATATTCTCAGGTACTTGTTTGAATGCAGTCAGTAAACACACGTTTATAAACTGTTTCCCAGCTTGTGTCAGGGTCTTCATTTTTCACAAGTCACACATGACCAAGTAGTACTGCAGACAGGGGATAAATAGTTCTACTGTGGAATAAGAGGACTTACTGAATAAGCTTTTGTGTGTTTTGTCAGACAAGAGGTATGGGTGGTTCCCCAAGATTGTTCCTAGGGTTCATAAACATAACCAATATAAACATACTAGATGGGAATATTCAAGGACTGGGAAATCTAAGTGATATTCACAGAAAAAAACAACTGTCAGAGGAGTCTACAGATGGAAAAAGGCATGAAAGTAAAGTCTCCCTCCACACATTCTTCTTCAGATGCTCCATTCTAGAGGCTTGCTTTAATCCTCCAAGTCTAAGGTCCTTATTTCATAATCCTATCTCATGCCATAAAATCTGAGGCATCAGAAGTACCTCTCCATTCAGCTACAGTCATGTTTTTCTCTACCCCACCTTGTTTCCAGTTAATGTACGGGTACCAGGAATGTCCTGCACAGTTGAAGCCCTTGATCTTTTCTGAATGTAGACAGTAAGTCTTTTTAGATTGAAACCATGCCACATGACTGCATTATGTCCTAAAAACAAAAAATCCCCACTTGCATTCTGATTTAGTCTGATATATCCTTAGAATTCATTTATATTGAACGAGTCTCCTTGAAGTATAAGGAATAAGTGAAGCAAAACATAAACCTTTCCTTGGCTCAGAATTAACAAATTAAATTAGTTTTGAATGCACTAAGATAAATCATTCAGAAATTAAATTTGAGGTTATCAGGCTGGGAAAGAAGATAGGACACGAAGTCCACTGAATTAAACTTCTGTTTTCAGTCAGGTCATAGCCAGCTTAGATCTAGACTGAAATACTGATTTTGGGGTGAGAGATGGAACACAAAGAATATATTGTTCAAAGTGGGCTTCAGTCATATATATTCAGTAGATAAATAAATAAATAAAATTTGTTCTGAGCCAAACCCAACCAAAAATAAACAAGCATACAGTTGGAACAAAGAGGGTATTCTAAAACTCTGTATTGTATTTTGAATCAGTGAGAGGATTTCATTTTAAGTAAGGCAGTACTTAAACTGAAATATCTCCAGTCATTCAGGCTTCTTAAAGTGAATCCTTCCATCCAATTGATCTGTTAGACAACTTTGAACAAAAATGTTTAAAGTAGTTGCTTATTAAGAATTCACCGAGGCTGCTTGCCTGTGTTTGCATTTTGAAGTATTGTGTATATATACAGTCCTGTGTCATTTATTGTCACTCAGGTTAGTCCCCCTGCTAATTAGGTTAAGTGTCTCAGGGCACATTTTCTGGCCCTGAGGCCAACTGGCACAGTATGACCACACCATTAAACTTCCTCGATTTCTTAATCACCTCTGGGAGTAGCCTGTGCCCATTCTGACTCCTGGTCTGTGTTCAGGAATTGTTATTAGATGTCACAAGTGAAAAAAATAAAGACAATCCAACAGATTATTACATTTTAAAGAGTGTAGTCAGTTGAGTTCCACTGTCTGGTTCTCTGCCATAGCAAGTAAACTTGACTGCAGAGTACTAGAAAAGGAATCACTGTCCCACATGCATTGAGCAGACATAGGATTTTGGAAAAGAAGAGGAAAAATTTTCCTTCTGAATCAAATAGAAGCTGTGCTGGCCTATGTACTTCAGTAGAAATCTTGGATGGAAATAACAGCAGAGTTATCTGTCCTAGCTGGATTTATTTCTGTATTGAGTATAATATGCATAAAATATACTGAGTTTAGAACTCTTTCATTTCTTTCCATGTATATTTCTATCCATTTTCCCTAACCATTGTTTAATATTGTGTTATATCTGTAAAATAACATCCACTGGAACTCGGTGGTTTTTTTTGGTAGGATAGCATTAACTAGAAATGATGAGCAAGCACAAAAATTAATCCAAGATCTTTATTGTTTTCAGTATTCATCTGTAGATATCATCAGTCTTTACATAAAACCTTCAACATAATTTAGCTCTTCATTGCCCTTAAACATCAGTTAAGTCCTTGTGGAAACAGATCCATTCTGCTCTGTGCTTTTCTTTATTCCAGCAAAGTTAATTTTGTTAACTCTTTTCTTTCCCTACCTTTCCAGCAGATCATGCAGTTTAATGATTCCACAACAGCCTTATGCTCACCTTGTTGCTGTAGGCTATGTTTTCATCCATTGCAACATTCTTGAAGATATTAAATGTAAGTTTTACTGCTGCTTTTAACCTACTTCTGATGTGACTGTAGTATGTTCAGTCTTGGAATTAAAAAAATATTAGGACACATAACCCTGAAACTATGAGGCTTTTTAAATTAAAGACATTTTGAATTATATTAAAAAAATCTTTGGTTATTGAGCCTTTCAGAAAGCACATGCACATAACTTTCAGATTCTTCTTCAAATAATAGGCTTAGAGGTGCAACGACCTCTTCATGACATAAAGACCCTTTTGCAAACACTGCACTCAAGAGTCCTTAGTGATTGTAAATGCCATGAAAGTCGTGATTCAATTGTCAGTGTTTATGAAGCTGTAGCTGCCTGTAATAAGGCAAACAATAACTAATCACAGTAAGTTACTTTTTAGTGTACATAAAAATCCTGACATTGTACAGGATCAGAACAATAAAAGAATAAAGTGCTTAGCAGAGCTGCAGCAGGCTGTCAGTGGTCTCAGAGCTTTTAAGAACCACCCAAGTGGTAAAAATGACAAATTCAGGAGGAGGCACTGCAGCACACTGCTGTGTTAGAGTTGGCATGAGTGAATGATTATAAGGAAGGAGATAATGATGAAGGGTCAAAGGGAGAGAAAAAGCAATTTCCAAAAGGTTGCTTAATTGAGAAAATATTCCATTATTTATAAACTGGATGCTGGTATTTATCTAAACTAAATTAAAAAGCAGAACTTTCTGCAGTCAGTCAATTTCAAGCTCAAATCCCTTTCTGTGTCATCATAGATAGCTTCATGTCAATGAAGTGTGATGTTGCAAACTGATGGCTTCAGGTGGGAATAAGCAGAATTCATACTTTCAGGGCACAATACTTGATGGTAACTGATGTAGGTAACCCTGGATTTAGAAACAGAGTTTTTCAAAAGAATTAATCTCAAAATTAATTTTTCAAATTTTGCAGGAGGTATCTTTCAATAGATTATATGTACAATGCTTTCTTGTTCTAAAAGGTGGTAATTAAAAATAGATTTGTCCATTTACATACCTTTTCCTGAGTTCATAGTAGACTTTTGATGGTGTATTTTCCCCCGTACCTCATTCCATGTAACGAATAGCTGAAAACCTAACGTTCAAAACTTTAATTTCATGGGAAGAAAAATAAAAACCTTCATTTTTTCATGCTTGTTCTATTGGGCACTCCTTTTTGCTGTTTAGAGGCAGATGGAATAATGCTTGAACCTCTACCATTGTGGAAACATTTTAGCCAATTTTTTTAATGACATAAGTACCTGTTTTCCCCAAAAAAGTATTGTGTGGGACTTTCATTTTTTTTATGAATCTTTCAATTTCTTTTATACTCCGTTGTTTTTTGTGGGGGGAGAAGTCTTTCTTCTGATCTCCTGACTCATCACCAACCTTCAGTCTTCAGCTCGTTTTCCCAGGCCTGATAGATGCAGCATTAAGACTGATGGATTTAGAAAGTGTTGAAGGTCACTGAAGAGACCTGACTGCAGTTCTGGAATGTTCATTGTTTGGATGAACAAGTGAGGACTCAGATGCTTCACCCCAGCTTCCACTGCACATAGGTCCCTTCTTGGGTGCCCTAAGGATGGTTGGCTCCTAGGAAGACCTGTATAAAATGAGAGTGCCAACTCATGCCTGGGACAGTGAAGTGACCCAAAATCAGAGCCTTTGAGTAAAGGGTGTGAAAGACCAGCCATATGGTGGAAGCTCTCACAGTTCAATAATCCGAAACATTCTTGCACAAACAAAGCTTTTTTTTCATCTCTGCTTTCTGCCCAGACAAGTCTTTGGATGGATATTTTGAGGCACACAACCAGAACAGCATATACTGTCATATTATCTATTGAACTGCATCACAGTTTCTGCTACTTTTCTTTTCCCTACCTTTTTTTTTTTTTATATTTTCACTGAAATATTTCCTTCTACTGTCCCAACCCACAACTCCATTTTCTGGTTTCTGTGTCCCATGCAAATAAATCTACCTGATATGTATAATGTAGTGCTTGAATCTTGAAGATATACTTATATCTGAACCTTATGCTCTGCATGGTTCTGTGTGTTTACTATGCAAGAATGATGTCTCACACAATATGTTTAGCAATAGGCATTGATATGTGTATGGGGTTTTTTTAATGCTTTTATGATTTTTTTAATTTTTTTTTTTCTCTGAAAGCACCAAAATATATGCTGCAGGATAACAGTAAATCTCTGTGGCAGTCCTGAGCCCTGTGTGTATTTATTTTGCCTACAGAGAACAGCAGTAGCCACGAGAAATTGGAGCTGAATACAAATATATTAAATGGCCATGACACTTTCCTAATGCAATTTAACCTTTCTGAGGAATGTAAATATCCTTTTTTTTTTTTTTTCCAAATTCAAGCAGAAGGAAGGCTGTGCATATGACAGAGCTATTTTCATTTGAGAATAAAAGAATCACTTTTCTTGGTAAAAGGAACATAAAAGTTATGAGATAGTATAAAAGTAAGAATAAAAATAGGATCATTATCTTATCTGAATCTTCCTTAGAACATTTTGCTTATTTTTCCAAAATTTAACTACAATTTCTATAAAAAATAGTTAGTACTCTACACTAAACTTCACCTAAGCTTTAACATTACATTTCGTATTAGTATTTTTCCATAATAAAAGCCACAATATTGGAGTTACTTGTTTTGGGCCACACCTTATGGAAGGGGGCTACCTGCCTTCTAAATCTGCAGCATGTGCAGGTTTGGTGAAATGGCTTTAGAATCCTTGTAGAGATGAGTCAACTGACTAAGAGACAAAACTGAAGTTTTCCATTCCACATTTTCAAATCTTACATCCACAATTTGTTTCTTCTTTCGGAAATGATTATTGACTCCACAATACAAAAAAAATATGTTGGAGTCAGTCATGTTCATAACTAGACATTCTAAGCTGTAATTTGCAGGTCTTTTCCCTTTGTTTACAGAAAGCAGTGAAAATAGATATGGAAGTTCATTATAATGAGAGTAGAGACATTAGAATGGGGTTAAAGAGGTTGGGTATTTCTATCTTTTCACAGAGATTGAAGTGCAGAGGATCATTGCCTAGATATATAATCTTGCTTAAGTTTGTTTATCTGCTCAATGTAGCTATTTTTCCCTGTCTTCAAATCCAGGCAAGTTTCTGCTTCACTTACTGTTAGCTCCATAACTAAGAGTGATAGTGATATAGTTTGAGACAATGAGGATTGCCCCAGAGCCAGGACTTTCAAGTTGATCTGATATTTGGCCACCAAAGCATATTTAGGACATTACAGCTGGGGCAGAGATGAAGCATCAGCTAATCAGGACATATCACAAAGAAAGATGTTCTCATGAATTTTCTAAAAATTGGGCTAATGAAGGGAAATTCAGAAACCAGTTAACCAGTCAAACATTTCTTGAAACTGAAATCCAGGAACAATAGCAGAAATAGTCCAGACTGTAACTTTGGAAGGTCAAACCTGAATTTTTGTTTAATTTGCTTTATTTTTCTGGGGTTTCATTTCCTTTTGTTTGCTTTTGCTTTCCCTCCCCCATCAACTCTTTTTCTTTGCTCATTTCAGAAGAGACTTATTTTTGTTAACACAAGTTTTCTTTTAATAGAAACCATTTTCCAATAAATTTGTTGCAGTGTCAAACCATAAATCACTGATTTATGTATATAGGTTTGAAAAGCTCCATGTACTGTGTTTGGGAACTCATTTGGTGTTTATTTAACTGTACAAGGAATTAAGGAATAAGTGTCTGCAAATGTAAGGCAGAAATAAAACTGAGCAGAGGGCATAAACTCTTTTCCTTCTTTCATGGTCTGTACTTTTGTAACTTAGAAATAATAAAAATTATACAACAAATTTCATTGAGAGGACAATCTAAAGACTGGGTTTTATGAACCTTTGTCTTTAACTACTGAAGTTCCCTAACTATTTTACCTCACAGGGAGAGGAGAATCTACATATTGCTTGCACCTGACATTAAGAACCAGTTCTACAATCCATTATATCACTATCTATGGGTCAGTAAGCTCTTCTGAGTGATTTGCAGCAGCAATAGTACCGGAGTGTTACAAAACGAGCCTTAATTATTTTACTACAGCTCTATATTAGGCTGGCAATGCATATCTAACCCAGCATCTCCAAGTCTTCTCTACACCATTGCTTATGGTTTTTATTTGGGTTTTTGTTTGTTTGTTTTTTTTTGAGGGGGTTGGTTGGTTTTTTTTTTTGGTGTTTGTGTGTGTGTGTGTGTGTGGTGTCTTTTCTGTGTTTTATTGTTTGTCTGTTTGTTGGGTTTTTTGTTTGGTTTTTTTTTGTTATTTTTTGTTTTTGTTTTTGGTTTGGTTTGTTTTTTAATGCACTGATGGAAGTCTAGACTAATTGTAGAAACAGGAGTGGGGTTTCTCACACTGTATTGTGGAACTATGTGGGCTGGTGGACTGAAGTATGAGCAAGAACTGTTGCTTCCCAGAGAATTGAAAACAGCCTTCCTACAGGTGCCAAGGGAAATGGTGAAGAACAGAGAGTGCAGGAGGTAACTAAAGTGGGAGAATACACAGGCAGAAAGAAGTCCAGCTTTTACACAGCCTGGCAATGGCATAAGGCACTTCTATTAAAAACACTTCTGTTATAAAGCTGAAGGAATGATATCATTACATTCATAATCAAGTTGTGAAAACATAGGCTAACAGTTTGCAGAGAGCCCGGGCTGAGGGTCTGCAGTATGATATACAGCTTCAGCCTGGTCTGAAGGAAAACTGCACAAAGAATTCTGAGAATTAACTTTTTGGGGAAAAAAAGAGAAAATAATCATAATAGTCATCTGTGGCATGGATGCTGAATGGATTGTGGCTATTCATCCCCCTTTCTTAGGAGCTGAAAAACAGCCAGAGGCTTCTGTGTAAGGAGTGGCTCAACAAGTGAGGGTAGCAGCATAGCAGGAGTTCAGCCAAGAGAGTGGATGTTAAAGCAATGTGTTGAATTTGGCTAATTTAAATGACTATAAAAGGCTAGGGCCAGTGAGGATGATTAGAAGCAGAGATGTTTTGTAGGAATACCAGAAAACTCAGAGAGATGACTGGTGAACAGTGATGAAGAGGAGCAACGAGTTGCAGCAGCTTTGAGCAGGAACAGCAAATAAATTACCAGGATGGAAGCCATGCGGTGTGGATCTCCTCTAAGCCTCAAATGGCTGCTGATGTCCTCCAAAAGTTGGTCTCTTCCCTTTCCCAAGAAAACCATCAATGAGCGAGCTGTAAGAGGGAAAGGGACGAATGAACAGCTGCCCAGTCACAGAGTTTTCAGAGAAGGACGTGCCTTTGAACAACTATCAAATATCTTCGTTGAGGTTAATAGTAATTTGCCACTTGTGAATTGCTATACTTTCTGCAAGCTAAACTCTGAATTGTCTTGTTGTGATTGCTGCTACATTTGTTTGTACCAAAGGATACTTTTGTTATGGCTGCTAGGATGTTCCTTTTCTGTTTCAAACAGCAAATTATTACTGCACTCCCTTCCATATGGAGCTGCATGCCAGTGCTAGTGAAATAAGCACAATGCAACTACCAAGTCTACAGAATTCACAATACTCCTTTTTTCTGTCCTGATTAAGTCTACTTCCACAGCATCCAGCACCTCAAAAGTGCCTTGGGGCCACAGAAATAGCCAAATGTGAATGTATGTTGTCACCATCTTGAGGACATATTTCTAAACTGGTGTGAGAGAATGTAGATTCAAATATTTTTATTTTTTTCATACTGAGTAAGGAAAGAATTTAAGCATGATTAAAAAAAGACAGACGTTTATTTATACTTTCAGAAACCAGAAGATCAGCTAGCTTAAATACTGCAGAATGAAACCAGTTATTAAGAATAGATTAATTGAGAAGATTGATTGATATTGCATGTTTTTATAGCCCCTCACAAACACATGAAGAATTTCTTTTCACTCATGTTACAAGCATGCAATTTGGTAATCATCACATGCAACCCTCAGAGCCTGATGATCACATTTCTGTAGAACTTAATATCTTCTGCAGAAGGCAAACTGTTAAAGTCAATTACTCAGTGTCTGTAGAAACTGTATTTTCTTGAGAAGATCTAGAGGCAAAGTTTGACACTCCTTACCAATAAACTGATCTGAGCTGCAAAGAAATTTTTTCACTGTTGAACAAATGATGACAGCATGGTATTACACTTTGGTCTATACACTATAGTTATAAATCATCAAAATAGACTTGAAAGAGCATCTGGTGCCACTTCTGCAGTTGACCAGAAATTGTCAAATGAAACTACATCTCAGAAAACAAAGATTGAGAGAAACCTGAACTTTTGCTACGCTGCATCTTTTTAGATGTCAAAACCAACTGGAACTGCAATACTTGCCTCTAAACAGAACAGCTGGACAAAAGATTCACCTGAAAACAGACATGGCAATTTTTTTCACCAAATGAAACTCTTGTTTTCTGAATACTTCTAATGCTCCCCTGAACATTTTAATCATACTTTACATAGAGATTAGAAAATCACAGAACTGTTGGCTGGAAGAGTTTTCAAGATTCAAATGGTCTGCTCATTGCCTCTGACAGCATCAATTTTGTCTTTGCTATTCCTGACAGGTGTTGGAAGTGTTCCTAAACGTTCCTGATGCTGAAGAGCCTGCAACATGCTCAGGTGTTTTGCTACACTTATAACCCTCTTTTTCCTCTTGCAGCTGAAGACCAATATTTCTTAACCTATCTGTTAGCAGCCAACAAGCATGTTAAGAGAATGTAGGTAGTTTCTTTCACATTAATATTCCTGACATAATAAAATGGCCCATTAAATTTTCTCTGCCAATTAAATCCTGGTTTGGATTATGCATTAGGACTTTCTCCTTCTGAAGCTTGCTCTCTTTGTCTCTTAGATTGAAATAAAGGCATTTCTGACTAGCAGATGATGCACTATCACAGTTTCTCTTTTGATCCTGTTGTATAAAACTTTGTTATGCTACCTTTAAAGCTTCTTTCCTGTTTATCCTTACCTGGAGGACTTTACTCCCTCTCACCTCAATCCTAATTTAAAACATTACTCATTGCATTTGCAAGTGTGCAAAGACACTCTTCCTTGTCTTCGTTTCAGGGGAGCCCATTCTCCCTCAGTAGCTCACAGAATATCATCCCGTGATGAAGGAAAGCAAAACATTGATGCTGACATTATTGGCATGGCCATATTTACCCTCAGGCTGTGCTTGTCCCTGTGTGAACCCTGTTGGATTTTGTGGTGTTTTTTTTCCTGTGAGGGTTGATGAGATTAACCCTTGATACTGCCAGAGCACCGTAGTCACTTATGGTTTGCTTGGGTTCCTTTTGGCCTATGCATTTATCTGTGCTTGAAAGAGAATGTGTAGCAGGAGCCCAGATGTTCCCCTTTCGTCTGTCAACAGCATTTCGGAGAGCTGTAATCAGAGCTGGGAGACAGACGGGTCTCTCCACTGCCAGCAGGGGGAAGTCACCCACTACTTTTATGTTTTGGCACTCGTGCTGGGAGTTAGGGCAAGCGAATCTCCCAGTATTTTGTTTCTGATTTCTCTTCCTTTGCCGTTGGCATTGGACCTTCCTGCGCTATCCGAGCTGCATATTTATTTCTGGAAGAATTAGAAAACAATAGCAAAACTCCTCTGAAGAGATGAAGTAGTCATTACTAGGTGGTGCCACAGTAGTTTTGCCCAAAATTTTGCTTTTGTGGAGAACCTTTAGTCTGTATTCTAGCTCGAAATTGTGACTTAAAAGGTCTGCAGTATCTCTTTGCAAATGGACCTGACTACTGTTTTTGGCTTCTGCTCTGGGCAAAGCAAGAATCAAGTACTTGATTCTTATTCTGTATTTGCAGACCATGCACTACTTCCATGTTACAGAGTGTTCTGCTGGGTAAATACAAACAATTCTTGATGTTCATACTTAATTTAAAATATTATTAATGAAACATTGTCGCTTCAAACTCCAAACAGCAAAGTAAGGATGCATAAGTTTAGCTTGTGTAGACTTTTTACTACTTTGTTCTTAGTGATTTTTTTCATGTTTAAATATCTAGATGGCATTCTTAGACATTGAAACAAAATTCATTTGCAATAGTGCCCAGGGAATCTAGATAGCTAAATAGCACTAACAATGGCATGGGAATATTTATGTAAATATACATGAAAAATTTCCTGCATATTTACAGTAGTCCATAATTTGTTGATCATGAGTGTTCTCATAATTAGATTACCCATAAAAATATGATTTTTTCACACATAATGTAAATTGTCTGAAATTAAACATTCAAAATATATGACAATACTGATCACCAGAAAGAAAGGATTTGCTGACCCCCAAAAAACCGAGCTGATTATTACTAGTAATAATGATATTTCTTCATTTGCCATGTTGCATTTTTGTTGTTGAGAAGGGATTTGAGATTAGTACTTCAACTCTCTTCCACTGTTTCTTCTTTAGAATGTTTTTCAGTATTGTTATAAAAGTGTTTTGCAAAGTAAACTCCTAGTAAAAGAAAATAAAAAAATGGTGACTGTATATTTGAAATCTTAATTGAACAAAAAGAAGTAATTGTAGGGAGAAATGAACTTTTTCTTATGGTCCTGAGAATGCTATTTGAGAATACAAGATACTGGCAAATCTACTTCATTACCATGGCAGCATTTTCACACTGGAAGGGTATAGTTTTGTTTATTAAAAGAATATAATTTTCAGAAAAGTACAGAAAGGGCAAAAGAAAATTCAGAAAACATTTTTTTCATTATATTCAGAGTTCTCTGTTGCATTGGAGATCCAGTCTCATAACAAAAGTTCATGCAAAAGTAGGTGGGGGTTCACCCTTTTCAGTTGTTTGCCTTGTGTGGAAAAAAAAGGGTTGCTATGCCATACAGTAAAGCTTCTCTCGGTCATTTATATAAACCACGTGCTGGGATTTCTCAAACGCTAAAGGCTGGCACGCAAAACGTTAAAGCTCTGGAGGCAATCAGATAAGGTTCAGCGACTCTTGTTACAATGCCTATACTGCTTAATGTTTCTAAATCCATCTCTTTGGAGCAAGCTTTTAGGGGAATACTTAGCTGCACCTTCATTGAAGAGTATGAAGCTAATATATATGCTTAAATACGAGTACCTTTTTATGTGTTTTCCTGTTACAGAATAGTAAGTGATTCAGTTCAAGGATTAAATCTCAAGGTTTTTGGACTGACAGGCTCCCCAAGCTCAATCCAAGTTCCTGAGATGTGTCGCAGCCAGGTTCATCAGGGAGGCAAGCCATGTCACAACCTGGCAGCCCAGGCTTGCACAACATAAAAGGTAGAGATGGACCTTGTTCTCTCTCTCTGCACTGATCAGAGGGGTCTACTTGGAAAACAGGGAGAAGCACATGTGTAGCGGGACTAGTTTGGAAAGTTCACTCACTTGACATTGCCTGTATTTTCCTGCTTGATATTGTCTTGATCGAGGGAGTTGTTTGGGAATGGATTTTGCTACAAACTGTAGAGGTAAGTACCTTCTCAATGTTAAAAAACATTACAGTCCTTAACTATAATATTTTGTTTCAGAACTACCTCAGTTTCTGCTCCAGCAGAAACAAACAAAGAACAAGCAGGTATTTAATTTCTTATATGACTGTGACATTCCAGGACAAACGGTGATGTGAGGCAGAGTGATCAGTAATTGTCTTCCATCAACTTCAGTTTCATCTCTTGTTGAGTGCTGCCAAAATAAATGGCCAGTACAGCAAATCATAAACGGTGGTTTAAATGAGTCACTCATATTGTTTACATACCAGGTCAGCTAACTGTTATTCAGTTTGTCAGCCTCTTGTCTTATTTCTTTGAAGAAGTAATGGCTATAAATAATTTTTGAGGCAATGCAAGGGAATAATCTCCAATGTGATGTGCTTCCTACAGCTTGCAGGGCTCTTGCTTTGCTTCTTGCCAGTGACTAAATCCATGTGTTTCAGATGGACTGCTATTTGCAATGATTTTGACAATTGGGAATAAATACCGGGAGCAAATATTTTTGGCATGATACAGCTGTGATTTAAAAAAATCTTGTCATGATTTTCTTGCATTCTTGAGGTTTGCACCCTTTGAGTTCAACATGATCTGGAGCTTCCTTGCACCCTCCCTCCCCCAATTTTATTTATATATATATGTATGTATGTATGTATGTATGTATACATATATGTATGTATGTATATAATATATATACATACAAAAAAAAGAGATGACACAAACAAAAAGCCAAACAACAACAACAAAAAAAGGCAGGGCAGGACAGGGAAGGGAGCTTAATTTTATAAGTTTAAAATTTAGAGATGAAATGTAAGATAAAATGCAATTCTACTTTTACACCAGAAGACATTTACTACAGTTTATAGTTCTTTAAAAGGGAGCTGAGAGTTCCTGAAACGCTGGAGGAAAGGTCATTACAACTCCTCATGCTACCAAGAATGCAGGAATGATGCTGTGGCCTGCTTTGTGGCTCAGAGGGGCTGGGCAGAAAGCTGCTGAAATTGCTGATGACTGCAGATCTCTGCATATTTCCCACAAGACATGTCCATATGAATGTCTGAGCTACAGATTTAGCATTTTGTACTAAAGTTGCATTGTGGGAGATACTGGGTCTCCCACAATGGGACTGTGATAGTCTGGGTAGTGATGAGGCATATGGTGGTGGAATGCTGAGGTTGAGGAAGATTTTCAAGAAGATTCAATGAAATCTTCAATGACAGGATGGCAGCAGAGCAAGAAACTTCCAGGCAGAAGACAGAAAACATCTGAAGTGGTTCATGGGAGAGCAAGGGGAAACTGGGCTCCCTCAATGCCACTGCAGGCACCAGGAGCAGCAGATGAACAACACTCATCTAAGAACTAAGGCTGTCATCTCTGAATGAGCAGGTCAGACAGTCTGGTGATGATAAGATCTACCTCCTCTGTTGTTCATTTCCCATCTCTCCTTAAAGGTCTGGTAAAACTTGTGCGGAAAAAGTAATACTGCACAAACTTATGGTTTCTTGGCTGAGGTACATGACAGAGGAGAAACTGGTCTTTTCCCATATTTAAGGCTAATGGCCTTAAATGTCTAGTCTATTATCTATGAGTGCAATAAAATGTATCATTCTGTACTCTTTTCTTTTTTTCCTGAGTAGAAATAACTACACCACTTCTAAATTGTGGTTATTAAATTTGACAGTATTACTGCCTTTCAGAATATTCAGTGCATGACTTGTCCTTTAGAGCAAAAGACTTGTGTATTCTTCAAGTACGGTATGAAACAGAGGGAAATTTATGCTGTGCATACCACACAGGCCCCATTGTCCTGGACCTGAAAGAAGAAAATAAGATGGAGGGATGTGGTTTATTTAGGTCACACATTTATTAATTGAACTTGGCTGGGAATTGTGCAGCAGTAACCTTCACACTGGGGATCGTATTTCCTAACGGAGCTGTTTCTGCTTGATAAATAGCTGCCTCTAGAACTTTTCCTCACACAGGCACAATGGGGCATCCTAGCTTGTTCTGGGGGATATATTCTTCTTAATCTCCTTCCAGCTTAATTTTACAAGGAGGTTGAGCCCCTTCTGAAAGCTAAACCTGGATGATATCCCTGAAACCCACTGCTTGCAACAACTGTTAAGCACCTTCTTATCTCTTCTGCTTTGTCCTTGGTGTTACAAGGAGGAAACAAACCTCATGCTGTAGAAGCATCTCAGTGACGAGGACAAATAATTCTTTCTGGTTTTCCCAGAAAGATGGTTAGAGTAATCCCTTCAATAGGTCTCAAAATCATGTCTCTATGTTAAACTGAGGGATGAGTAACAAACCTATATTTGACAGGGGTTTAGGATGCAAAGACCACTTATCAAAGATCAGCAGAAACCACAGAATCAGAGAACGTCTTGAGATGGAGAGACCCACAAGGATCACTGAAGTCCAATGCCTGGCCCTGCACAAGAATCACACCACGTGCCTGAGAGTGTTGTCCAAGCACTTGAACTCTGTCAGCTTTGGGACTCTGATCACTTCCCTGGGGAGACGGTTCCTGTACCCAATCACCCTATGGATGAAGAACCTTTTCTAATATCGAACCTAAGCCTCCTCTGACACAACTTCATGTCATTCCCTTGGGTCTTATCATCTATCACCAGAGAGAAGGGTGAGGAAGAAGAGTGAGGAAGCTGAGGTGCCATGAATCCAATAGCTTGAGTTGTGTTTCATCTGCAATTCAAATTCGAAAGAGTGCGAGTGCTCAAAGAAATATTTATTTCTTTTTTTCCCCCATCTGTCTAGAAATTCTGCCAATGTTTAGCCTTGTGAAATTTATGTTTATGTTTCTGTGATGAAATTCTACTGCTAAAATACTTCACACAAAACTTGCCTCACTTCAGTGTGCTGGGAGTTTGCAAAAGGTGGTTGTTGACTGTGAATATATTCTCATTTGAGTTTTCTGTAGCAGTTCTGACAACTGAACTTTTTCTTTGAGAGAAACATAGCCTTTGCTGTCAGATTGCTATTCTGTGAGAAAAACATAGCCTTTGCTATTCTCTTTGAAATCAGATTTTAAAAGTGAATATCATGAGTAAAGAGCTAAAGACCGGTCTCATAAAATTTGAATTGGCATAAAGCATTTTAAACATGTTGTACTAATATCTACTATTTGTTGTTTACTGTAAGTGTGAAGAAGTCTGCACATGTATAAGTTAAATAAAGGAGGAAAAACACCTATGTACCACCCCTGTAAAGCTATTCCTCCAAGATGCAATTTAAATAAAACAAGGACATTTACTTTGGAAATGAAATGCTCATATTTTTAAATTCCATAAACTGGTCAGTGGCAAAGGACTCTCATCTGGAATGCTGATGAGGCCTCCACTCAGACATCTTTCCTAATAAGGTAAATCACACAGTGTTTGGTCAATTGGCTTAATCCAGGGAATGAACTCCAGCTTAAGCTCCTTTTGCCAAAAGACTCTAGCAACCACAGGTTAAATTCATGTCCACCAACAGTGTGTTGCCAATCCAACCAGAAATGCAATCAGGATGTATTTGCTACCTCTGACAAAAACTATATTATTATTCTTAAATTACAGTTCTTCTTTAGAGACTCATCTTTCTGTCATCTGTGAAGGCTGATCTGAAACAGTTGGGAAATAAACTCAGGGTTCAGAGGTTTGTTTTTCTTTCACTTGGGTTTTTTTTATTATTTTATTTCTTAGATATAATAGTAAGCAGTCTGCTTTTAGCTTATTATAAACAAAAAAAAATTACATGATTTCTGCATATGGTCTGTCCTTGTAAGTTTGTCCCATTGATTCTTTGCTATTTCTGTAAATTATTCCAAACCACTAAGCCAAATAGTTGTATTGTATACTTTTTTCAAAATTTTATTGGTGCCTTATACTTAAATGAGAGGATGAGTGGGTGAAAAATATTATTCTCTATGAGAGTATGCTCATGTACAATGTATGGCATTATGTAGAAATGAATAATCCAAATTTGAGTCATGTATAATATATACATGAGCTAATAGAGGTAGGGATATGTGAGGATAACTGCAGGTGCATAAGAGGATGTAAGCCAGGTTTTCTTTGTTCCCTTCAGGTTAATAACTAGATTTTACAGTGCCATAAGGATCATACTTCTTATTCTATATAACATCAATGTCAATATAAAGCTGGTTACTGAGCTGTTCAAAATCTCTAAGCCTTCTTTTTGGGTGTAAAATTTTCTTATTGGCTGGTTTGGAATTTTTATAAAACTTGATTTTCACTAGTAAGAGTATATAAGATAAAGGCCTTTAGCATAACAGGTATCATTTCTGTGTTTTGTAAGCTTTTTTGAAGATTGAGGTTTCTGGCATCATACTGACCTGTGAAAGTCCCTTGTCTTCTCCAAGAGTTGATGACGGCTGTTCAACTCAGACTGCTCCATCCCTAGCTTCAGCATGGCTTCTGACCAGCATCACCCCAAAGCAAAATGGTTACTAAAGGTGCCCATATAGCACACTGTAAAACTAGGCCTTGTGAAATATCTTCAAGTATTTTGATTCATATGTTAAATGTGTGCCAGAGGGTCATGGGGAACCAGGAAATGGATATAGGGCTCCTAGGCCAGCAAACTCCTGTATCCTTAAGAAAGCTGACAGACACAAGATATACACTAGAACGTGACCTTAACACACTTAGATATTGATACCTGAATTAAAACTATGAAGACTATTATTAATATGTCATTAATACTATACTTAACATACTTAACATTATTAATGTAAAATTAATGCACGTGCATTTCTACACCAGAGTCTTATGATTATGCTTATGATTAATAAACCAAAACAATTCCTTTGCATGCTAGACAGAAAATAAATCTTCTAATATATTAGTGCTACTTGTCACCCAATTCTAATGAAAGGGGAAATTCTACTTTGAGGCTCCAAACAATTAGATAAAAAGAGGCTTTAATGTAATCTGAGAATGTCAAACCAAATGAGAAATAGAACAGTGTGAGGAGATAGTAGTTCAAAAAAATGAATCCTTAAGCAGGACAAAGTAGTACTTAAACATGTGCAATGCATACCGTGGCTATCTTTGGAAGTCTGAAGAATTATGAGTGACTTTATTAATTTAAGCCAGGAATAGCTGCTTGAGTTCTCTGTTGAATAAATCATACATGATAACATTAAAAATACTTTTGGTTCTTCCATTACAATTTTCACTCTATAAGATACTGATTCTGACTGTCTTCTTGAAATCGGTATATTCAAGAAAACTCTCTGCAGGAATATGAGTAACTTCACAAGAAGTCAGAAGACATGTGAATATGGAAACTAAACATTTGCAGTAACTCTCTCTGGAGCACAATACTAAGGTATCTATGGGATCCAAAACAGGACAAAGACTTAAATAACTTGATCTTTTTGATCATCAGCCAGTAGGACCAATCTTATAGTGGGGTTCAGCAATGCAGCAGCAGGGATGACACAGCAGAGAAAGGAGCCAGCACTCAGTTCTTCATCAGCCATCTGTTCAAAACACCAGCTTTCTCTCTGCTGCTGTGGGATGCACCCCTAAGAAAGGCCCTGTTCTTGTGAATGAATCTCTATATGTGGTACATTTTGTGAAATTATGTCCAAGTAGTTAAACAGAAGCAAATCTGCAACTTTCCCTTTAAACAGAATTTCGGTTTATGTGTCAGCTGCACTGCTTTTCTTAACTGTGAAACAGATCTTACAGCTTCCTCTCTTAGAACCGATGTCAAGAGCAGATCACTGGGTCAAAGCTACAAATACACAGCTTCTTATCCCACAGGGTTGAAATGAGAGGGTGGATACTGCTCCTTGATAACAGCAATCAGAGTTTCAGGCCTTTTAAAATGCATGTGAGTGTCTCTTGACTTTCTGGACAATGATCTAAACAGAGAAATAAGTGGGGTGGGGGGGGTGGGGGAAGGAAAGATGAAGAAGATCTGAGCATAGCATAACTTATGATTTCTTTCGATATTATATGGTGCATTTGCCAGCTGTGTAAATATAAATTTGATTCATACTGTTGCTTTGTTAATCCTGCATCAAGCAAATATGCCAAAACTATCACAAATTTAACACTTGTAACATCTGAACACCACAGTCATTAAACTTCTGCAGAAGGCAAAATATTCAATACAAAGAGAAAGTAAGTGTGGATCTTTCAAAACTTCTGTAGGGATTTGGCAAATAGTGGACAATATGTTTTTCCTATTATCAGATGCTAACAATGTGTCATTAAAAAAAGTTTCCATAAATCTTTCATCTGTATTATTTTTATCTATTATTGATCAGGGTACATTTTTTTGTTTTGACAATTGCTAAATACAGAGTTGGAAATCTTCCTTACTACAATACCCTTCTGTTTGAATAGCTTGTGGTTTCCTGTCATAGTTGGAAAGTCTGTTTGGCCTGGCAGGACCCTTCGTAGTGTATATAAATTGGACTGCCATTGAGCTGCACTGGCCATTGATGACAGAAATCAGGAAGACTTTTTGTAGTGTAGTGTAGTGTTGTGTTAATTAAATATTTGTGAGGATGATATACAGTCATTTGTAGACCAGTGAACAACTTAGGTTTTACTGTGAGTAGGCAATCACATGGAAACTCTGTTGTACAATTTTCATGTGGCATTTTTTTTTCACATTTAAATGAGGGGTAAAATTAAATCCAGTGTAGAAAACTCACAAAATTTCGTAAACTTAAATCCCATGTGGCTCCTATATCATAGGCTTTTCTATTGGAGTGATACAACTCTTTCTTCTTCTTTTTGAAAAAGAAGGCAGTTTAACTGTAGTGTCCTTAATTTTGGGTGGGTTTGCTAACCAAAGAACTCCTACTGACACAACTCTGCCTCCTGCCAAAGACTCAGCTCTGAGTCTCCACAACACAGCAGGGGCAGTGGACACAGCCCACAGCTACAGGATGACTTTGCCACTGCTCTGCTTATGCTACTGAATTTAGGAAGATCATAGCGTCGATTTTGTTTGGTCTAAGGGGGCTAATTCTCTCTTTGTTAAGTGTGGGGCCCAGAGGGGCTGCATGTTATAGTGCTCAGGCACAACTCCTGGGTGCAGGGGTAAAGTCAGGTGAAACAAAAGGCTGTGGAAGGGATGGCCAGTGGCTGTCACTGCTTCTGAAAGGGGTGGGTGAGGGCACAGAGCACAAACAATGGTGAAGGATGAAGGGAAAAGCTTTCTCAGCAAAACCCTTCCCATATTCCAAGGAGCAGTGAGCCCAAATCACCTCTCTAACTCCAGTCAATCACTTTCTAGGCTATTTCCCTGCTTGAGCTGAATATTTGCCCCTCCGTCTTGAACTGACAAAGTTTGATTTTGTTTACACTGTTAAGAAGGCTTGAATTGATGTGAAAAGTCCAATTTTTTTTTTCCCAACAGAAGCACAGTGTCAGTGAAGTGGAATTACTTGGCTTTTCTCTTCATTTAAAAGCCTAGATGTCATAAAACTCAAGTGCCTTTGGAAAAATTTTCTAAAATAATTTTTTTAAAAAAATGATTCTGTTGCTATTGCGCTTTTTTTTTTTTTTTTTTTAAAGAAATAAGAACTCCTCTTTGGCATGCCTCAAGCTGTTCAATCGTCTTTGCAGATCACAGTCCATCTGACACTGTGTTACATAAACTGCAGACCACGGAGGGAAGAGGCACAAAAAGGGAATACACATTTCTCTGCAATAGTTTCAAGCACATGCTTGCAGTTGTCAGAGACTTATCTTATTTTTATTCTTACTTCCCTGGAAAAACCTTTTTAAAAGATGAAGCATTTCTCAAAGAACAATAAGGGCAATACAATATCCAGGCACTTAGATATATCACAGCAAATCAGTACAGATTGTATGTAAATGAAGCAGCTACATGGTGAAGTAATAACTTTTGCAAATGACTGATCATAACAGTTACAAATTCTTGGAACAGCCCTGCTGTCTGAAGAGAAGTAAATCAAACTGAAAAACAAGACAACTAACATGGCAAATAGTGTCCAGTCAGTCACAGTTTTTCCCCACAAAAATACTTCCATTAATGCAAATGATGTATAATTTAATATTGAAAATTTCTAGAAGGGTAAAAAGTAAATAAAGGACAAACTGTACGAGGAAAGTATGACTGGCTGATTTGACAGCATTACAGAAATACTCAGATTAAGAGAACATTCCATTCGAGGGACCATTACTCAGAAGTGATCTGATTCATACTTTGTTTTTGTTTTGTTTTTGTTTTGTTTTTGTTTTGTTTTTGTTTCATAAAAATTAGGTGAAAAGGGATCACTGGAAAATCCAGCCCATCCAGTTGTTTGCAAAGAGACTTTACATTTCACCCAAAAGCTTATGTGTAAAATCCCTTGCCTTTTTTCTTGTTGTTGGTTTTGTTTTGTTTTTTTTGTTGTTGCAATACCCTGTGTCAGACTGACAAGTATTCAGAATTACATTAATTTTTTGAGCTGAAGAACCCCAGGAGAGTTATTCCATTATCACCCTTGAAAATTCACCTCAGTGGTTTGTCATTTTCTCTCCAAAATGTCTACACCAATTTTCTGTCTTGAACTTACACTTATGACATAATTAGATTTTTCTAAAGCATTTATTACTGGGATAATTTTTAAGAAAATCAGAATTGGAATTATTGATCACCTTTGAGGTTTTGATGTTTGCTAGGAAAGACTTGTTTCTGCCTTTGGAGTAATTTTTTTCTTTCCGAATGAATCTTCTCAAATGTTGTACCACTTCTTTTATTTTCACATGCCGTTCTGAATCCTAAACTCAGGTTACCTTTCATCAAGTCTCATAAGCCATTTGCAAAGTGCAAGTCCAATGCAATACCTTTACTCTATGCTCTCATTGGTTAAGAATTTATGAAAGAGGGTGGGATGCTATAATCAGGTGGGTAAGGAGTCTTCTGGAATCTGAGAGATGGGTTGAAATCCTTGTTGTACTTTATTCAGCTGAGAGACTGGAAATTGGACATCTTGTACTTCACTCTTGCCTGCTATAATTGGTTTTTATAAACCAACTGCCTTGTTTCTGTCTTTTGGAGCTGTTTCAGTTTCCAAACATTATTTTAAGTAAGCCCTGATGTCAAGACTTGATCTTAGCTCTCCCACATGGTAGAGGTGCACCAGCTGAAGTGCACCACCTGTCAGCACCTTGTTTCTCCTTTTTTATAGCAAAAATAGTCTTGGAGTACAGATGCTTCATCACATGCAATTAACTTATTTCACCTTAGTGAGATATCCTCTTGCCAGAATGTCGTGCTGGGGCCTCCCAGCTGTTAGTGAAAATGCAGTAGTTTAAATGACAGTGGAGATGAAATAGACTCATAAAATTCATCTCACACCTAAGATAAGCAAAGAAGGCAGCCCTGAAATGACCTTGCAGTCAAGTAGGATGAGGTAACTTCTCAGATCATTGGAACTGCAGCAGTTTTGGTCATATATTTATGCACCAGGTTTCAATATTACTACAGAAAATGAAATTTTATGGAAGTTGAAATGCTTTATAGGGCAGTGAATTTGCTTTCACTTTGTTTTACCATACAATTTTTGCTCTACTTAATTACATTTCCCTCAAAGTTCTATTATTCGTGCAAAATGTCTGGAAAATAGCATATGTAAAGATAATTTATAGCATTGTTTAAAAACTTTTATACTTGATTTCTTACTTTTTAATGAACACATAGCCTTGGAAATAGTTTGGCCTGAACTGTGAACTGTAGCACCTGGTTCAAATTTAGATTGAATAAGAGTTAATCAGTAGTTGATTATTCTTTGTAGCAGCAAATATTTCTTGTATTTATTGCTTATTGACAAATCTGCTAGGTGCTATACTAAACAATGAGTGATTTATTCTCTCTAGTCATCCCTCCCCCAAGAACAGTCTGCATCCAAATCTTGGCTCCAAATACTCCCACACTGTTTCAGGAGGGGAAAAAAAAGAAAGGTAATTTTGGATTCAATCAGTATTGCCAAAGCCAATCCCATGAGCAGTCCAATGTTCTTACTAAAAGAGATGTTCTAGCTCATGTCAGAGTTTCCATGTGCTCACACATTGTGACAGACAGCATAAAGGTTTCATTTGTGCTCAGTTTTATGTATGCGCACCATATGCTCTGGTGTACTAAGAACATATTGAACAAAGTAGAAGGTGGCTTTGTCCCATCTGTCATGTTCTGGGTGAGGCAGAAATATGTGGCAGGAGGGGAGAAACACCTGCACCTTCCTGGCGTTCAGTCCAGTGTTGGCATGCAGAGGGAAGCCGTAGGCTCAGCAAACAGGGAGGTGACAATGTGTGTCAGGATTGGGAGGCTCCTGGGTCATAGGTAGGACATGGGCCAACAGCCAGGCTTTGGAGGTGCTTGGGGAAAATCACCTCATGACTCAGGTGAACATTAATACTCAATATGAATATTGACACAACTCTGGAAGGTGCTGAAAGCTGAGGTGAAGAGCTGACCCTGAATGGTGGAGTGCATACGCAGAAGGGAGACTGGTTTTCCAACCTTATTGCTTGCCCAGAAGAGCTGAGGTTCCTCTGTTTCAAGTTGTGAGTTAGAATGTTGTAGGGCTTTAAAGATATTTGGGTGCATTGGTCATTATGAAAAAATTGTGAGGAGTCTGCCTTCAAAGTTCTGTTAGGCACATACATAATCTGTACTTCATCTCGCCTACGGAAAGTTAAAATATTTTTTTTAAAAATAATTTCCTCATGTAAATCTCACTGAATATAACATGAAGTAGGAGAGAGCAGAATCAGAGAATAATTTGAGACAAAGTTCCCATTGTACTTCAACATGCTTAATTAGTTCTAATACTTACTTTCTTTTTCTATTCTTTTTTTTTCACAAATAATCACACAGTAGTAGGTTGGAACAAATAAGTAAGGAAAGACCCACTGCTTCTGTTACAGATATGGTCAGACTAGGTGATGGCAATGGTCCTCTTTCAGCTACTGAGTCTGATGTCACGGAGCTTTGCAGCTATACAAGGTGTGAACTTTCTGAAACCTCCATTTACAACGAGCAGAACATAAAAAAGGAAATGGCCTGGAAAAATTTTGTTGCTCTTTTCTTTTTCCATAATTCCTTTCCTACTTGTCTCTAATAACAGAAGGTATTAAGGAGCTGTATAACTTGATTTAACTTTGGAGTTAACCTTTTATTTAACAGGGCTAGAGAAAGAGACCTGCCAAGTTCCTGTGCAAGTTATTTTCTGATTCTATAACTCATATTGCCCTCACATCCAATGAATTCTAACCTAGATTTCATAAAATAATAAAGAAAAAAATCAAAACAAAACAAAACAAAAGCTGTAGTTTACTCAAAGTAAGAACATATTTTTTCAAGGCTGTAAAGTGCTGTGTCACTTCAAAGAATTATGATAATATTTTTTCATTATTAGAATTCCAGTTAGTATCTGTTACCTAAAGGAATCAAAACCAAAAGAAATCTCAAAAGTCTTTAGATTGATAAGTATTTTAAGCTTTATTCTTTTATTGGTTCAAATTCACCACACATTCTCATATTGTCATTGGTCAGATTCCAGCTACACATTTGTGCTTTTGTGTACTAATTAGAGAAAGGGAAGCCCATGAGATTACCTGATCCATACTCTTTCAACCAATCAGCTAGAGACTCTTATGGTATTCTCTGGCAAATGTTATTTCCAAGATTTGGGAATTAATGTGCATTATATGTGTTATCCCTCTCACATCCCAAAGGAGTTTCTTCTGCTGGTTCATTTTTGCTACCTAGGTTGTCATGTCTCTCAACTTAGTTGATTGACAGATCTCTAGATTTTAATATGTTCCAATAGAAAATATTGTATACAAAATGCTGAAGAAAAAACTCCTATTTTCCATATGTGCCAGTTTTTTCACTTTATATAAAAAAATACAAGATGTTAAGGGTTACACTATTTGCTTCCCCTATGACAGATGCCAGACTTTTCTTCACTTTTTTTTTTTTAATCCATTTGATATTTGTCATAAAAACATTTGTAAAACTTGATGCTCTAGGGTTTTTTTCAATTTTTTGTTGTTGTTTTGTTGGTTTTTTGTTTGTTTCTTCATTTTGAAGCAACTCCTTTGCTTAAATTGTAAAAGATTTTTGTACAGAGATTATCTCCAAACTCTCTTTAAATCTTTCTATGCATCTGTATTCATTCTCCTCATTTTATATTATAAAAAAATGCACACTAAAGTTACAATCAGCAGCAACAGTAGCATCATTCCTGTTCAGGGAAATATCCCTAAGGTTTCCATTCCAAACTGAATTTTGGGCTTTCTTTACCATTTAATAAAGGCTCTTTGAGCATCAAATATATTCTTTTGGAACATGACCAGGAGAAAACAGGCATTGGTTTCTTTGAAAGACAGATCCAAGTTACTTTTAACAAGCTGATTTTAAAAGGTAACATTAATTATAGCTGCTGGAATCCATTTTTTCCCCCACATCCTACCTACAAAACAGCTAGCTAACTGCACTTCAAATGAAGGCTGTCTGAAAGATTACAGCAATGTAGAATGTGTGAGATTAAATGGATAACATTTAAGTGACTATTAAAGGCCAATTTATGAATGGTTGAAAAGCACCAGTTTCATAAAGGTCATTGAGGTTCCAGTAATGAGATTTACAAAACTGCTGAGATTAATAAAATTTGCCAGACCTCCAGCTAGACTCCTGCTTTTCAAACTACCTACAAAACACCCACACATTACTGAAGAGCAACACCTTGGAATAATTCCACATGTGTCTCTGGGTAGCAGCTTGGACCTCATAAATTGCCCTTGTTCCAGCTGTTTCAGCACTCCTGCTGAAGACCTTAGCTGATCCAGAGGAACATGCAAATTTGCTAACCTAAACACATGACATTTTCAGCACTGTAGTGATCCCAAATTTGTCTCCCTAAAATAAACTATCACTCCAGTTGAAGGCAGGGCTGACCTGGACACTCCTGCTTCATAGCCTTATATCTGGAAGAACAGCAGAAGCAAAATATGAGAGTCTTGCTCCTACCACACTGTAGCCTACAGTCTACCCTGGCTCAGCACACAGGGCTCCCCATCCTATCTGTGCCAAATATGTGCTCCTGTGTTGGTCCATTTCAGTGAACCATTTCTATCTTTTAACATATAAATAATCAAAGAATCATAGAATGGTTTCAATTGGAAAGGCCTTTCAAAGGCCATCTGGTCCAAAACCCCTGTCATAGTCAGGGACATCTTCAACTAGATCGGGTTGCTCAGAGCCCTGTCCAAACTGACCTTGAATTTTTCCAGGAATGTGGCATCTTCCACCCCTCTGGGAAACTTGTAATATGTTGTGCTATACAGCTGCAGCTGCAAATTTAACTTATAGTGTGGTAAACACTGCGACACAGTAATTTTCTTTGATATTTTTATGAATAATTCAGTAGCAGCCATGGAAGCAGTCTGAGTAGTAAGAGACAGAGGGAAAGGCACAGGTTGAAAAAAGAAACAGTTTCACTCTGTGAGTCTGAGTCCACAGTGAAGCCCTGTCTTGACTACAGGGTACAGTTGTCTTCACATCTGAAAAAAACGGTGAGTCAGAATTGAAAAGTATCCTGACAAAGTATACAAAGGTGACAAAATCCTGGAAAGCTGCCATAGAATCTGTGATCAATAAACCTTATTGATCACAAGGTCTCTTGAGCTGGGAAAAGAGACAGCTGGGACAAGGATATGAGAGATCCTTCAAATCTCAAAGAGCACAGAAAGCATGATCAGAAAAAAGTTGCTCCTTGTTTTTCATGATATTGGAACTAAGTGCCGTGAAATCAGATTATTATCTGACAAAGTGCAAAATGGACAACAGCAAATATCAAAATGATGTAATTCATTTCCTTGAGACAATGTGGATGTCAACAACTAATGTTGCTTCAAAATGCAAGCACTGATTCATAGTGTAAAAGGCAAGCTGGAGGTCACCTAAACCCAAAAGGACAATTTAAGGACTATTAATTACAGATGGACATAAATGGCTACAAGTTAGTGTATTTTTTTTGAAAATTATCTCCTACCCTTTGCTATGTATCTATTGTTGTTGGTGATGGCATCAATCAGGATGGACAGCCATTCTTTGTGGAAAGCATGGCTATGTGGTAACAGATCTGTTTGAAACATGAATTTTGAATAAATTGGTCAGTATTGCAGCTAGACTGAACAGTATTCAGAAAGATATAGAGACGTCCATTAGCATAAATGTCTGATTGAATTCTGATGGAATATTTTCTGAAATACTGAGATAAAGTTTTGCTAGCAATGTCCACACTCTTCAACTCCAAAAACTCTCCAAATTTTTATTCTCTTTGAACTTTAAAATTAAATTAAAAATAAATTTTCTACCATTCCTACTGGGACCAAGACTTAAAAAAATAATTGATTGACAAATTGCCTCATGTTCACCTAATTAGAAACAATGCTTGGTACCCACTAGGTCAATATTAAGTAGAGAACTCAACACAACATCTGACTACTAAGATTCACCTGTTTAATGAAGTATTACCTGTCTTAAGGAAAGAAAAATTAATAATGTAAACATACTTATATTCAAAGAAAGAAAGAATCTGTATTGTTCTTCTGGACATTGAATGACCGTGAAGAAACTCAGATTTCCATACTGCAAATGTTAGAGTCATATAAATTCATGATGTAGTTTCTCCTTGAATTCTGACTTCAGTTTTGTCTAGTATGTTTATACCAGAGAGGGAAAAATACAGAGCATTTTACTAAAAATGAGAACAGACAAACATTTCACAGAACAGGAGAAGCTGAACTATCTTTGTGTGGGAATGAAATGTCAGAGGATAGGTAAATGGATCAGTTGACCAACTGAATGGCATAGACTGTGAGGAGTCAAAACAATCCCCAAGTCTATACCAAAAATCTCTAGTCTTGTAGCCCAGTAAATTTCGGTTGCCATTGCATGCAACATGCCAGATTCTTGTAAATCTCTTAATGACATAAGTATATATTATTATTATCTACTTTAATCATCAGCTTCATAGAATCTAATTTTAAAAACATTTTTCATTAGTCTTTCATGGTAATACTGCGACCTATTCTCCTATCCTGTCAAAATGTCCCACCATTTACAAACTCATGATATTCCAACAAAATAACATTAAACTATTTTAAGTACTCAAAAATCATTATTCTCTTTAATATTTTGGGTACGTTTATCATAATCTACAGTCACCCCTTTTGATCTGATACACCTTTATGAAGACCTTGAAATAGGAATTCATTTTTGGCACTTTGACAGATTTTGTAGAAGAAAGTCAGTGTTGTCTTGTAGCTCTTTTTCAAATACATAAACAGGTTAGGTAGAAAAAAAATCATCTATTTTGTATTGTTTATTTCTGTCTGCTTCTTCTTATTGTTAATAGAATAAAATTTGGCAGCAGAATGAAGGCCATACTTCTTTTTGTATGGTATAATGAGAGAAATAAACCCTTGGTGAAAGGGTAAGATGTTTAAAGCTTTTGAAACTAAGAATACTGCACTCATGCCAACATTTCCTGAGCCCAAAAGATTCATACAAGTTTGGATAACAAAACCACAAGAAAATAGCTCAAAATGGATTGAATCAGTCTCCAAGTCAGCCAAAACAAACTGACTGGTTTTAGTGATTTTTACCAAATAATAGACAAAAGGATTCTCGGGAGAGTCCTTCAGATAGATAGGACAAGTGTTAGTATTAGAGTCCCACATTAGTTTGTAAAAACTTTCTATGGCAGCTGCCTGTGCCTATGGAAGAAGGGACTACAACTGGGGAAAATCTGTTTGTTTTTCCATTTAAGTAGAATATTTTCTCAGAATTGTAAATTCAGAAAGCAGCAGCAGTACTTGGCTTGGAAACTTCACGCTTGCTTGAATTTCTCTGGAAACACTTTTGCCACGCTTCTGAAAAAAACCCAATGTACTTGGCCTACTGATAGGCTTGGGCTAAGGCTGCAAGCACCCGTGGGGTTGATTTGTGGGCTGCACGGTGGAGCCATTGCTCTCACTTATATTTCTTTGTGATGCTCCAATAAAACCATCTCTCCCAATGTTTCATGCTGCTTGGAAGCTACGGAATGATGGTATTATAGAAGGTGCTTGAGTAAGCAGAATTTTTAAAACAAGTTTTTACAATTTAGGACATTTCAAGGGTAAAAGGAATTGAGAGCTCTTTAGAAATATTCTTCTTTGTCCTGAAGAGTTATTTCAGGGGGGAAAAAGCCCCAACAAAACAGCAGTCTCTTCTATCAGTAGACACTACATTTTGAATTATTTTTAAGAGGCACAGCAGTAATACCAGTCTGTAATGTCAGAAGCTGAAAAATTATTTTATTCTTTCTGTAATTTGTGTATTACAATTCTAAATGGTTCCCCCAAGAATCTGCCACCTAGTTAAGTTGAAGGAACAATATTTCACAATTGTTATTTGTACTGGCAGTTCTAAGATGTTTTGGAAGGTGATTGAAGATTTCCATCACAGTAGCCAGAATATGTCTGATTTGTAACATTAAACTCTTAGTTGGTTATCTCAGAGCATTATAATGATGGTAACAAAAATGATCTCACACAGAATGATCAGTGTGCCTGTCCATTATGCAGCACTTGTTCCATAAATGTGGCTTTAAGAATGTGCTTGTTATGTTCACTTAGGCAATCTTTAGGATTTCTTAATAGAGTAATGTTGCCAATATGCAGAATTTCTTTATGTTGCTAAAGATTCACTCTTCTTCATCAGCTGTATCAATTTCAGGATAAAAAATAATCTGGATGTATAATGAGCTTAAACAATGGACATCATTCAAATGTTATGAAGGCAAATGCCAGTGATACACTACAGAAAAGCAATATAATTGAAATATGTATCTAATTTTTACTCCTCATTCTAGCTGGTCTCCCTTCTACATGAATCATAAATTGCAATACTACTTAAAGATACTTCTCTTCTAAAGTGAAAAGAGAAGAGGAATAAAAGATGTATGTCAATAATAGGTAACAGGTATAAATGCTCGACACAAAATGTCTCAGCTTTCTAAAAGAGCCGTACTTACACACTCTCTCAACAGTTACTTGTACAGTAAAATGAGATTGCCTTTCATTTCCACAACAAAATGTCCCTAAAGCCTTGCCTTTGCTTTATACCGGAGTTCTGGGATGCTGTTGCTGATAGTGGTATTCTCTATTCAGAATACACACAATATCTGTATGAGTAGGTTGTCAATAACTGAAAACACATTGGTTATGTAGGAGATGTTTATATTCATTATTCTAAACATTGTCTCATTTAAATCTCTAGCCACACTGAAATTTCAGCAATGAAAGCTGCACTCACCTTCTAGAGCAGAGAAAAGAGATAGTTCCCAAACAATGATATTTTAGAGAACCATTTAAATAAAGCTACATACATTTTGGGCTTATCCCAGTAGCACCAAGGAGACGTTTTTCAGAGTTTGATAGTTAAGCTGCAAACAAATAACTTAATAAAAGTGATATGTGTATGTACTTAGTCCAATATAATCTAAGCACTATATCTTTTTTTCTTTTTCCCACCTCCGACATCTTGAAGTTAAAAATAATTCCACTTATCCTTGTGGAAGCTAAGGCTATTACTTTTTTATTAAGAATAGGATTTGGCATTTCTGAATATGACTGTACTATCTGATGCTTGATTTTGCCACCCTGAGCCTCCAAGTTGTGCTGTGATGGTGGACCCTGAAGCAGTGCTTGTCCTTGGGCTCCTCTGGGGTGGCGTGCCCAGCCCACCAGTTATTTCCCATACCCATTGTGGTCCCATGACTATCAGTCCCTATAACATGCCAGTCTGCCTATATGTACCTTTTCTCTCAAATCTCTTCTTCAAAGTCCCTGTAGAAGATAGAGGAATTGTGAGAGGAAGTTGCAGGTGTGAACATCCAGCCTTTTTTTTGTGCATGAGTGAGGGACCAGCTTTATTCATATTCCACTAAGTATCATTATGGCAGGATATCAGATGCAGGGCTTATATACAGCTAGAGAAAGTGTACATTTTGAGAACATATGTCAAAGAAGAATAGTTACAAGTAACTCTTATCCAAAAGAAAAAGAAATATTTGTAGACTTTTCTTGTTTGTTGTTCTTTTTTTCTTCAGAAAGTTACAACCAGCTGTAATCCAGATGAGATTTTATTTTATGCAGTTACCTCAGGAACAGAAATTTTAAAACCTCCTGTTCATGAGGTTAGAGCCCAAGTGTAAGCACCTGCGATGAAACTGCATAATGATTCAGTGAAAGTAACTTCCCTACAGGCTTTCTGTTTAATGCGTGCAACTTAATAAAAAAAGCTTCACCACTTCACAGTAAATGAAGTATATGAAGCAGATTCAAGTAGAAGGAAAAAGTATCCTACTGAGCTATTATCTTTTTTCCTAACAAAATGAAAATCTAATACTTGTATGTCTCTCCTAGGATTCATGAGAAGATGTTTTAGCATTTTTCAATCCAGAACTGTGGAAATAATTAAAGTGAAATGTATGCCATATCATAGAAAATTTACATCATTTTGGATCTGATGGTTTTGCTGAAATTAATAATTGAACATAACAATCTAAAATCTACTTGTTTTACTACTGCTCATTGAAGAAAATCTAAATTGCAACAAGATACTTTTCATGTTTATTTACATAATGTCCAGAACATATTTAGAGCATTAATATGACAGAGCCAAGCCCCAAAAACAAAAGGACATGTTTATGGATGCACTAAAAATCTACTTTGGAATAGCCATGAAAGCTTGAAAACTAGTGTCTCTTTTTTTAATTGAAGTAGTGAGAAGTGGTGTTTTAACTGATGTGTTGCAGTTTGTTTGCCCAGGAGTAATCTGTAGGATAGTTTGATTTTACTTGACTTTACTTGAAAAGTATATAACTGCATTACAGGTGACTGGCCATGCCACACAGAACAATGCAGGCAGTTTGTAATATGTGTAGTATGTGTAATAGTATAACGACTTTGCCATTAACTATTCTAGATCATTTAGAAGCCATAAAGGAATAAGAAGAAAAGCCTACATTTTTATTTTGTTGTTCTCAGAGATAAGGACAAAGCACTTTCTTCATATAGAGAGATAATCAAAGGCAGATTTTTAGAAAATAGAAGTAAAAATCTGTACAAAATGGAAACAATGTTATCCATAAACTATAAATTATTTCTTCACTGGATAAGATTTCAAAATAAAAATTGGCCAGCTGCTTTCTTTCCACCCATGCATTGATGTTTATCTGAGTACATCAGTTATCTTTTGGTGCATTTGGGATTTAAGAACAGCCCACTTGCACTAACAATCTCTTAAGCAGTGTGTATGAAGTGCTATTTAAACCCCTACAGATTAATATTAAATGCTCTCTTCTTAGAACAAATGCTTGTTTTCAAAGAAACTTACGCCCTCTCGTACTGACAGAGGTATGGATACTGATGCCTTAGGGTTTTCATGAATTTGTAGATTTTTATACTTCTAGGTAGTTTCTTACATTTACAGTAGTTAGCAACCTCTAACCCTGTGCTAGCTGTCTTAAGGGTCACATAATAGCTGGAACACCATGCCTGGGGAACATGTACCAGAGCTAAGACAATTAGATACCGTGTTAGTCAAAACAAGAAAGCAAAGCCCAGCAACCTTGGAGAAGTTCCAATAAGGGAAAGTGGTGTGAAGATGGTGATAAAGGATGGAGTAAGGGGTCTTAAGACCTCCAACTCAGTTCTAGGAGAGGCGTGCCATGGGACAGTTCCAAGGGAAGTTCTGGGTGTGGACATGGGTTAGATTGGATGCAACCTTTAGATATGATAATTGAGTAGTGTTATAAAATTAGTATGCTGCCACGTA
>JAWWEW010000112.1:83858665-84084594 GCA_035583185.1 Anabacerthia variegaticeps | reverse complement strand
GTGAAAGGGTCTTTCACCTGGGAGGGGCAGGTTGTTGTCCCTTGTTTGCTTCTGTAAGACATGGCAGAGTGGCTCAGAGGTTGGCTGGGTATGTGCCCAGCCAGGAATGAAATGAAAGGGACACCTTTCGGATTAATTTACTCTGCATGTTTGAAGCGGTGGTGCATGGGAAAAGACCTCTCATGGTATTTCTGAGGCCTTGAGTTCAACCTAGCACTGATCTTTTCTATCTGTTACTTGTCAACACGTTGTCCTCTTTTATACTTTTATACTCTTTTGTACTCCTTTATATTCTGTACCCCAAAACCCTATAAGTAAAAGAGCTCTTCTCTACCCACATACAGTTGTCTTGGAAAGGTTTTTCCCCCCTCCTTATGGCAACAATACAAACTTAACTCCGTGCATGAATCCACATTGCAGGGCATGAATCCACATAATTTTTTTATGCTGCTGAAAAACAGTAACATAGATGCAAGCACAGTCAGCACAGAGGCTTTTCTGTAGGTTCACTGCCAGTTTAAGTGGATTTTTATTTAAAGCTATCAAAACAGTATGAAGCTTTTTAGGTTTAAAGCATGCAATACTTGCAACCTGTTATTTAGCCTCCATAGCATGTTTAATTTGATAAATGTGGTTCTAACAGATCTAGACAATGACATCAGCACTGTGCCTTCCTCTGTTGTTCCTGGCTGGGCTTCAGCGGGAAGAACAGTAGTAAGCTTTTTATTCTATACACGTCTTAGTGAAGATCACTGAAGTTTTAGACTGTCAGGCTGAAGAAACTTTTGCTCTGGCCAGTCACACAAACTTAGGCCAGATTTAGGCATTTAGAGAACATACACAGCTTTTTGAAACACTGTATTTGCATGATAATTGAAAGCTTATCTTTGTGAAGATTCAGTTGTAGCCTGTTGTACTATTCGTTAGAGATTATACATTGATGCTTAGGCACCCATTAAAATATTTTTCTCATTATGCAACAACTGGATTCACAGTTTCTTTGTTTATAAATGCTTGAAAACAATTGTCAACAGCTTCAGAAGTCCCTTCATGAGTCTAATGGAATTAACTTGTTTTGTTTTCCTCAGGCCAAGTGCATGTTGGCTGTGCACACTCTCATATAATCTCTCAATATTTTCCGGAATTGCACGCTGCCTTCTTTTGCCTTCTGTGCGCAACTCACGCATGCTAAGGAATAGGGATTTTTGTCTGGATACTGGATGTGGTCCTTTTCATGCCACCACAGTGAGACTGAAAAAAACTTCCATAGCTTTCAACACCCATGTTACAGGCAATGCATGCTTCAAAGACCTTTTTAAGAGTAATTTGATGTGAATTTATATTCTACAAACTGGATCCTCTGGGAAAGTGCCACTTCCCTCTAGCTTATCCTACCCTAACAATATTCTCACCTATGGTCTCCTCTTGGTCACCCTCAGGAAGCAGAAGAGTCTTTTTCTTTATAAGTTTACTAGGGATCCTATCACCCCACATGGCAGCTTCAGAAAGTGTGTAACTCAAGCTCTGATCTTCCCAAAGCTACTGAGGGGTGGTGAAAATATCTAATGTGCACAGGCTCTCCACAAATCAGAATTAAAACCTGTCTGCTTCATAACCCTAGTCATTTTACCTTTTAAACTGCTCTCAGGGGCATTGTTGCTCCTTATCCCCTGAAGCCCCTAGTGCCCTTAAAGCTCTGGAAAATACAGCTAGACTAAGTCTGTGGGAGCCCCTGAAAAGGGGAAATCTGGTCTTACAAAACAGAAGGGAGCAAGAACATGGAAGAGGGAGTCCAGACCACAGCTTGGCTTGCTTACCCATGTACAAAAAGTGAACATTAATAGAAGGGGATGAAATCATCAGAGTTGGTGCAGTGTCTTTGCAAGATGGTAAAATATCAAACCCACTTCAGCTTTGAAGATTTGCTGTTCATAGCAGGTCCCCCATGTTGTGCTAATAACATGAGCTCTTCAGGGGCATCATAAGTTCTCACACTGAGGTACAATGCAAAGCCTTCTGTAAGCTCACATTCATATCACCCAAATACTGCTGCTGTAGTTATTTTCAACTTTAAAAAGGCAAATCTTCTGCCAAAAGTGATGGCAAGAACAAAAAGTACTAGTATTATAAGTACTCATGAAAGGGCACAGCACGCTGTTGCCCACAACATCCCTTGCAGACAGATCTCTGTTTAGACAAGTGCATTATAAAATATCACTTTTCCATAGTCTAAGTGAAACTGTTCACTTAGGGATATGGAATAGTAGGGGAGGGTTGAGTTTTGCAGCCAGCATTGTAAGCAAGCCACAATCAACATTAGTTAAACTCTGCCTTCAGTTCTTCTGGCATATTTTATTCACCACCAATTTTTGCTGTAGACTGCTAGAGCTGAAATAGAAGAGGGAGACAGTGTGGGAAATGCTCTTTTAAGTCTTTATGCAAAAAAATATCACAGATGAGCTAGTAATTCAGCATACCATTTACCCTCTGCAATCTGTTTCTAGATTATTTTTAGAAGCAGAACTCATCAGGGCAATTTAAATGTAAGGGCCAAATCCTGATCTCAGTTGCATGAAAAAATAACTGTAGAACCATCTGTTCATATTGTAGACCTGATGATTTTACTACCAAGTGGCCAACTGCTGAAATCATTACAGATTGCTGATTTACTGTTAGATGAGCAAAATTCACATTCATGGGATACTTCTTCATGGTAAGGATATTTGCACTGTCTGTTTCCTTGCCACCATTCATCATCATAATATCTGTATCTAGTAAAACCAGACAACTGAGGTTTGAGGTATCTTGATAATATTGTCCCTTATTCGGAGAATAAGGAAGGAAAGAAATTGAATAATGTGCCATTTCTATCATAAGGTGTCTATGGCAGAATTGGGAAATCATCCTATGCTTACTGCATAACAATCCACAACATTAATGACAAAACCATCCCTTTCTTTCAAAACCTAGTCCAGTGCACAGGCCAATTAATGATGCACAGGAGCTAAAAAAACTTGTTAGCTGATAAGCTTCTTGACAAAGCAAGACAATGTGCTTAGTTAGGGACTAAGCTCTAACATCTCTTTCCTTTGGGATTTAGAAATAGCTGTTTACAGCCCTTGTATTTTAATTCAATTTTCCCATTTAAGCTCAGTTTCTTTACAGGGCCTGAACCAGTCCTCACATATAAACTTGGTGGCTCTGCTGACCACCACTTTCTGCCAGATGTGTGGAGCAGCCAGCAAGAGCCAGGCACTGAAGTAGGTGATACTGAATCCAGCATTCGGAGAAAGTCCAGTCAGCCCCAGGATGAATGAGAACAATGGAACTACTCCTGGAGTATCCAGGATTCAGAAAGCCATTACATTACCTCAGCACTGGATGGGTAATAGGGAGGAACATTTCATTGAATTTTCTGGTTTAGATTATTCAGGCGTAGAAAGCACACATAGTCTGCTGGATCCACACATTCCTAAATAATTCACGCGTTTCTGATATTTCTGCCATGCACAATATCTGAAGAATGTGAGATGTTTACTTCCTCAGAATTGACTCAGAATTCATATAGAAAGGAACATTTAGTTAAATATAAATCAACCCTCTAGCTGGCTAAGAAGAAAAGTGTCCTAAAATGTACTAGTACATGTTTTGATTAGGAATGAAGGAACATTCTATTGCTACACATGTACAGACAATTCAAAACATATGCTCTGTACACAGTGTTTTGGGGCAAAGTTTCATCAGTAAAGCAAACTTAATCTACACTTAGTGACTTATTGAGGTGACTGACCAAAGGAAGCGCTTACGGTTTCCATGTTGTGTCTAAGAAATACAGGACTTACAGGATTAGGCTACCAAGAAAAAAATTTTTGCTGATGGATAAAACATGATTTGTAAGTTGTTATTCTCTGAGCATCTATGGATCCACTGAGAAATCATGTAAGTTGGAAGGGACCATGTTTCATAATTGATTAGTCATTCATATAATATAAAAACCAAAATATTTCTGTTCATAGAAATCAATCTAAAGTATCAGACCAACTTTGGTTTTGAAGACTCTATATCTGAATATCCCACCTGAGAAATACAGATTTTGAGAACTCTAACTAGGAGCTGAGAATCATATTTAAGCTCTCAGTTTGGTTCATGTACTTTCAGTACAGAAGAAAACAGAAAAATGCTCTAAGTAAGTGAGAATTGTTAAGAAGTCCTTAAAAGTCCATGTTTATGTTCTTAAAGTGCTAAAAGGCAATTTCATAAAGTAATTTTTACAGGTTAAACCAGTTTATATCTGCAAGAGCAGAGAAGTCTAAAGGTCTGTTAGTCTCTGTTATATGTGTAATAATTGGGCATACAAGTGAGCGATATACTGAAGAAAGAGTTTAATAATTCGCTTATTCAGCTTCAGTGGAGGCTATATCACTCCAAACTGCTTGAGTTAAGAGGAATCAGAAATTTTTATGTTATTAATATTGCACCCATTTCCAGTGAAATCATGGGGCAAGAAGTCTGGGTGAAGACTGATAGCTAGCTCCGTGGCTGTCTGAAATTCTCATTTAGGAAGTTGGGTTTGCCTCCTTACTGACTCTGTTGCTAATTGTCATTAGTCCAGGGATAGTGTTAAAGTAAAAAGGGCAAGGCATGTTCCTGACCTCATTTCAGAGACTGATAGAGGCTACCCCTAAAATGATGCTACTTTTCACCTAGATATCAATTATTAATAGCAGTGCTAGAAATCACCACCTAGACTCAATCCTTACTTACACTTTCACAGTAAATAATGACCTTGAATAAAACCTTTCCTTTTCTTCTGCCTTCATTTAAGCAATGTTTCAAACCATTTTCTCATCCTCTGAGGAAATAAGAGGTGTTGTTCAGATGCCAGATTGATATGAGGCCCAAATCAGACTTTACACACCTGAATTTTTTAGAATAAAACATTGTACACATTATTGGTAAATATTAATAAGCCTGAAGCAACAACAATAGCTAAAAGTATTCAGCTTGGAAACAACAGCAGAGAACTTGTATGGATGATCAGAATTTTTGATATGCTATGCTACTTCCTGCAAAGAAGTCAAAAGTGAACACTTTCTTTTATAAGATATTGTCTCTGATACTTAATTACATTATCATATTGTACTAGTGTGGTTATTTAAGCAGTAAAGAAAATAAATTTTGCATCATATTTTTATAGATTTCATGGACTTGGAAAAATGTTACAATTGTGCTCTCTTACATAATTTTTATTGTAATAAAGAGATCTTGCAAATTCATTCCCAAAGTGTCAAACTTACAATAAAATTTCTATTTGATGGGAGTGACTTTTTTATTGTTGCTGTTGTTTTGATTGGAGGAGGTGAATTTTTATTTATGCTTCACAGCAGGCTTATTTTGATTAGTTGTTTTAGAGGATAAATGTAAGGAGTTTGGTAAATGAGAGAGATTTACGTTATGCATACATAGTAACAATGGTCCATAGACATTCTCTTTGTGTCTCCTGCATTAAGTTAAAATATAGTCATTAACAAACTGAGAACATCATTCTGAAACAAGCTGATTAGATGTCAAACTCTTGCAGAACCTATTGATAACCCAGTGTAAGTACAGACCAAATATCACAATTCAAGATCATTTCAACATTTCTTTAGTCTTTGATCTAAGTAAGTCAGGGAAGCTTCCCTTTAACATTAAACAGAACCTGTGGATGCTATTAGTCTTGTTATTTAATATATACATTAGACCGTATGAGACACACAAGACACTTGAAAACAAGTCAGTCAGTCAGGCCCATCTAAATGTTTATTAGCTCTCAACTTTTGAGTTTCTCCTGTATGCCGTACTATGAAAACTGGAGAAGGCAGAGCTCAGGCATCACTGTTTCACCTACACCCAGTAGTCAGTAGATTTTTCTCACCAGCTAGCAAAATACATGTCTTTAAAAATGAAAGAAATGGGTAACAGGAAAACTGACAAAGA
Organism: Anabacerthia variegaticeps; assembly: GCA_035583185.1. NCBI lineage: Eukaryota > Metazoa > Chordata > Aves > Passeriformes > Furnariidae > Anabacerthia > Anabacerthia variegaticeps. The sequence continues at coordinate 84,078,615 of JAWWEW010000112.1, read as the reverse complement.
GGTGCCATCAGGTAGGGATGGTCGATTATTCTGCATCATAAGGCACAGCTGCAGGTTGTACTACACTACAAGCTGTGTAATCATGTCATAACAAAAGCTGCTCAAATGTAGTTTTCAAATATTAATGCACGTTAAAGGAATAGTTTATTTGCTTTCCCAGCTTCTGTGTTGCCCTTCCATGACTCTAAGCGGAGAGGAAGGGGTGGTATGTTTGGAGTGCACTGGGGATAACTCATTCAACCCAAATTAGCCAGTGGAAGGTTCATACCTATGCTGGACTTGGACAGAATATATGATTCATAAACCACTTGTGACACCCTATATGGAAACTGACCACCACAAAGAATTAAAACCTTCTCCAGAGGGCCTTTTCCTGTTTTGATCTGAGAAAGGTCATTACTTTCTGGCTGTCCTGAAAGTTAGGAAACCATCTCTTTGTTATTGCAATTCATAGCTTTATTTGTGTACCTGTTTTTGTTGAGCTCTTTTGATAAGGTCTGCTTCAGACATTCCAGATTCCCAAGACTAATAGCAGAGCCCATGGGAGTCAAGCATTACTCACAGTACAGAAAGATCAAGTCTTAGAATGTTAAACCAAGTGTGAAAACACAAGCCCATACAGCAAGATGTAACCAGTGGTGCTAAGAAAGCTGGATCAGGAAGTGCTTTTGATTCTATGGTACTAGTGGGTTGTGTGGATCAGGAAGTGCTTTTGATTCTATGGTACTAGTGGATTGTGGTATAAGCTGAACAGGCTGTGAATCAGTATACTGTAGGATTTGTTAAGCTTAGATGGAGATGGAGACAGGAGGATGCATAATGTGTTTGCCAAGACCAGGGAGATCCTGTTCTGCTCCTTTACAGTAAAGAGGAACTCAATTTCCCTGTTTGGTGCCTTGACTCATAGGCCAAGAAAGCTAGAAATTACTCTGGCCATGTTTTTTTTAAGAATTAGCTTCTATGAGTGAGTTATCTTGCCTCAGGAGAGAACCCTGGGCTCTGTCTCATGGGAATAACATGAGGTCATCAGTAATAAAGTAAGGCTCAAAGGAGGAGAAAATTCAAATATAAAAATGTATTCAGTTTTTCACGACATCTGACTCTGGATGTCTCATCAACGAACGTATGAGAAGACCAAATCATTCCAAAGATTCTTCTAATCCAACCTGCTCTTTTAGAATTTAAATGGATTGTTCCTGCAGTGTAATGCTGATGCCTATGCTTTGCAGGCAGCCAGTGTAGAAGATCTGGCAGTTGTTCAGCAATTCATAGCATGTGATTTATATTTTGTATCCCATTACAGGTTTTTTCTCTCTGCAAGCTATCCATAAATCAATCAAGATACTTATTAATTTGCTTGGTATGGATGGTAGGAAGGGATTGTATTTATAACCACTCTTTGGACTTCAGGGATTTGGCAGCTACTACTTTAAGAGATCGTTTAATTATCAGCATTTAGTATTTGATTGGTAGAAATGATTGCTTACACAGTGATGCTTTTATTGCAACTGAATGAGAAAAATGGTTTAATGTGTGTGATGAATAAAAAGATTGATAGAGATTCCTCTCAGGAAGAAGGGTAGACCTGTCTGGAATAAGCAAGCCAAGGATTTTGGGGATCAATCACAACAAATTATTCCAGATAGTTGACTGCATTTATGGTTGTTGACAATCAAAAACCAGAAAAAAATCTAAGTCCATTACTCCAATATCAGTGCTGCTGTACACGTATCAGTTTATATAAAGGTTGAGATATAGGGTTGAATCTTAGCAAACAAATAGAACTCAAAAGCAACACTCGCAGTTTAATTTGTAGTGCATCACATTATGTTGGTAAGAAAACATTACTAAAGTCTTTCCAGTAAAAGAGATGTAAGTGAAGGGGTGGAGAAAACAATCATTATTTGTCAGGAAGAAGAGAGATGCATCTTATTTGCAGTTTATGGAACTCAGCAGTAGGTGAAGGGAATTGGCACTCTATCAAAGTTTATGTGTTTTATTTCACACATTTTATTTACCCCACATTTTATTCCCATACATCTGTGCACTCAGCCCTGAAAGCCCACCATATCCTAGGATGCATAAAGAACAGTGTGGCCAGCAGATCTGGGGAGGTGATTCTACCCGTCTCTTCTGCTCTGCCCTGGTAAAACACCAGAGGAAATACTGCATCTGGTTCTGGAGCTTCCAGCATAAGAAGGATGTGGACCTACTGGAGTGGGTCCAGAGGAGGGTCATGAACATGATCTGAGGGATGGAGTACCTCTTCTGTGAATATAGGTGGAGAGAGTGGGGACTGTTCAGCTTGGGGAAGAGAAGTTTTTGGGGAGATCTTATTGTGTCCTTTCATTACTTACAGGAAGCTTAAAAGAAAAATGGGGACTAACTTTCTAATAGGGGTCAGAGCAACATGATAAGGAATAAATGCCTTTAAACTAAAAGTGGGCAAACTTTGACTATATATAAGAATGAAATGTTTTATTATTAGCATGGTAAAACACTGGAACAGTTTTCCCAGAAAGGTGGTAGGTGTCCCATCCCTGGAAACATGCAAGGTCAGGTTGGATGGGGCTTTGAGCAAACTAATGTAGTGGATTGTGCCCTGCTCATTGCAGGAGAGTTGGGACTATATAATTTTTTTTTGGAAGGTATTTTCTACTCTCCTTTAAGGACCAGAGGTGAGAGATTTAAGGTCGAGTACTGGAAATGGTTCCCTTGCTGGCATCTGAGTTGCTTTGTCTTTCGTCACTTTTTTCTGAAAGATCATTCTGCTCTATCACGGTTATTTGCTTTCACTTTCATCATTACTACAAGAGTTTTTCAGTGCATTATAAGAACACATTGCAATTGTAAGATCCAGAGATAATTTTGCTGGGTTTTTAAACTGCTTACCATAATCTGAACTATAAGTATTAGCTATCCACCTTCTTCATTGCATTGTTTTGAGTTTTGTAGTCAGCTCAGCATGTCAGTAAGTCACAGAAATCAGAATGTGAGATTCAGCACTAGAGCTAAAACCAAAATTGCAAGTAATAACTGAAAAGCTACAACAGATATCTTTCTAGACCAGTATTTTACTGTATTTCTAGCAAGGCAACCCTTGCTGTAAAAAAGAAGATCAAGACACAGTACTTTGTTTTAGTGGGTTAAAATATTTAAAAATATTTCAAAACATTTCTTAAGGCCCTACATAGATAGTCCATAGATAGTCCATCTTAACATTTAAAATGTGTAAAAAAAATCTTTTCATATTTTATGTATTTTAAATTGTCTTTTCTTTGTTTTGTTTTTTTTTTTTTTATATTACTAACATTCAAAGTACAGTGTTTCCAACGGTTTTTCAGAGTTGCAATACTGGATATGCAATCAGAGAAGGACTTAAGGCAAAACCGATCCATTCCAAACTTTGCAAATGAATAAGAAGTCTTTTACTAAAAATCCCTATGAGCAATATAAGCCTGTCTGGATGTCTTTTTTCATACAGGAAATAGTGGCAAACACATCCAGGTTACCAAGGATTAGTGCCAACGACTGACAAAAAAAATTTAAAAAAGTATAAATTAGGCATTACTCAAGAGTGTATAGTTTTAACCTAAATCAGGAGGTCACTATACTGCTTGCACATTCTAAATGGAAAGCACAAATCAATGGAAAATACTGTTCTTAGGAAGGGTTACATTTCATTCCAATTTTAACGAAGGCAAGTGATCTGAAATTTCCAGTGAATGAGTTGCTGACATTGATCGAACTGCTGATGCAAATGTTAATTTTACACCAGAGTTCTGAGAACATTTGTGGCCTATTATTTTGGAGATTTTTATGCATTTATGATGATATCAGATGGTGTTGAGAACATAGGCCTGCTCCTTTCTTGGCTATATTTTTAAACATATATTTAAATCAATTTTGGAATCTCCATTTATTTCAGTAGTATAGATGAGGCATATGTACTGATGAAAATCAAGTGCAATTAAAAAAAAACAAAGTAAGAAAAGAATCATGGGCAAATAAGTGGTTTATCACAGCAATATTTCTCTATAGAAATCTGTCTAAAATTGTACAGTGCATAGATCAGAAAAATAATTGAGATAATCTACTTGTAAATAACAGGGACTGAGCTAAAAGACAGTCAGAGTCCAGAACTGACCAATGCATAAATATCATTCTTTAATACTGAGAGGCACTGCTGCACAGGGATTAGAAGGTCAAGAAAATAACCGGCTAATTCATTTTTACCAATATGTTAAGTGCTTGGTCCCTGCAAATACACTGATGTGGACAAGAAAAGTAAGGCAAATCATTCACTCCTCAGTGTCCAAAAGCCTCAGGCATTGGCCAGGTAGTCAGTACAGAAATGTGTGAGGGCTGAGGGTAACTCCTTTCCTCTGCCTCTGTCTGCCAGCTGTTTGCTATCGCTCCCTTGCTGGAAGCTATCACTCCACAGCAGGGTCAGTGGAAGGAATTGCCTCTTTTGCTTCAGCCAGATACAGTCAACTGCTTTATTTTACAGTCTTCACAAGAAAGTTCAACTTAGGAGACTAATTTTTCACTGACATTGGTGGGAATTGCTCATAACTTCACCTCTGGGTTCATCTGTGAAGAGGCTTGTTTCTAGCAGAAATGTGATTAAAATAAACTGCTTAAGGTTCAGAGCATGAGCATAATATAAACTAACGTGGCTTTTTCTGCAGTGACATTTGACAGTGATCTTACTAGCAGCATCAGTCTCAGCAGACATGCACTGTGAAACCCAGTGTTAAATGGCAATTAAAAAAAAGTTTTAATAATCAGAGCCTTCTCTTTGTGACATTTCTAGCTAGTACTCTTTGCAAATAATATTTCTTTTGGATTTATGCCATTAGGAATTGAAGTAATAAGGACAATTAATCTCTCAGAATATGTGAGCCAAAAGGGGCATATAAAGTGGCAAAGCCACTTTTTCCACTGATTAATGTCAGGCATCAAATAGTGCAGTGCTTTCATTAAGTTTATTTCTTAATTTATTTATTTCTTCTGTGATGAATTGTTTCTAGCCGCATACTAGAACAATCATGAATTGTAACCTGTTATTTATGATTTATGAACCATTATAAGTGTTCATGGTGTTGTGCTACTGACAATCCTGACAATAAATATATATAGCATACTAAATTCCTGACCTTTGAAATGATCATTCGAGAGAAGGCTTATGTCTAGAATATTAGTATTTGCATATATTAGTATTTGCATAAGGAGTAATCTGATTTTTTTACCTACAAAGGCCTGACAGGAGAAAAACAGAAAAAAGGCAAATGAACTGCTAGCAAAAACCCATTGTGTGTAGAAATCCCGGAGGTGATGGGGCACACAGTTCCTCACTCCAATGTTTCCATGTTTTGGAAGGCCATTTGTTTATGTCTTTTTGAGTAGATTTGGCCAATAGGTCAAATTGTTGCAACTGTTTTGCAGTGAAAACATTCCCCCTCTGGGATGGGTTTTTATTTTGTGTCTTAATTCTCTTTTTAGAAGTCAAATAAATATTCCATTTTGCTGATCTGTAAAATAAGCATTATAATATATAAATTCCAGATATTTATAACATTATTTAAAATGTGCGGCATGTTGAAAAAATGGACATTTTCTCTGCTTCATGTTCAGAAAAATCCCAGAATCCAGAAACCTCAGTGATAAGGAACTGCTGCTAAAAGGAGATCAAAACAACTACTTGAAACACGGTACATTTAAAGGGGTAGGAGGGGAATTCAGTTATGCAGCCTCTAACAGAGATGCGTATTTTTTCCAGGTACTCCTTGAGTACTGCAGGAAAGGAGCTGTTTTAATCCATCTGTAATCTGCACGGGACCTAGAGACCTGCACTAACAAGTGCTGCTATTGTATTTTCAAAGCTCATGACAACATCTCTATTTTAACAGGACGATTTTCTCCTTAAGCAAAAGACTGGAACTGTGTAAACCCACTGAATAGTAGTTTTGGAATGTTATAGTATGTGTAGTATAGAATAGTATCATATATGTATAATAAATATAGTATGTGCAATATGGTATAGTTTCTCCAAACTTTATAAATGTGGCAACAGAAGCATATCATGTAATAGGAAGCACCAAACCGTAATTTTCAGTGCCTTCTTAAGTTTTGCTGTCTTTAAATGTTCACATCAGTGGAAAATGTGAATGACTAAGTGGAATCAGCAAAAAAGTATGCCTAATTCATAATTGCTTACTTTGTGCACAGTAGCAGTTTACAAGCCCTCTTTTCACTGGCAGTTTGAAAAGAACTTTTTGATGGGATATTTGGTAAATTTCAAGTAGACTAGAAATGCCTTGAAGGGCCAGTTACATATTGTGGTATTTACACAGACATCAAAGATTTAGACAAGGAAAGCTAAGACCATCTGACTATTCAGAATATTTAGGAAGAATTCTGTTTGTTTCAATCTAGAATTCTACCTTAAATAGATGTCCCAGTTATAAAATGTATTCCCCTTTCTGATAATCCAAACTTCTACGTTGTTTTTGTCCAAAAATTGCAGTCTTAGGAGGTTTTCTCTATTTTTTTTTCCTTTTTAATCTACACTACAGCATAGATAGAATAATACTGAAGAAAATCCTTCACCGTCATTTTTGCTGTAGTTTTCAACAACAGAAATTCATACATCAGAGTTCAGAACAAGTTCGGAACAAGTTTCCAGCAACCTTGGAAAATAAATAAGCTTTGATTTTTTCTGGACCATTTCATAATGATCTGATTAGTCCATTTTCTAAACCACATGGATCATTTGCATTTGAGTTTCAGAAGTGGCAGCAGACTAATGTGGGTTTAGCACTAAACAAACTGCTAAATCAATAAACTGCCAAATCGATTAATTTTTGCTAAAAAGAAAAAAAAGTGCATGCAAAAAAAACAAAAGGAAAAAAGCTAAGTAAAAAGTTAGTCAACTACTAATACGCTGAGTGCTAATTACTAATACACAGAAGTTGCTTTAAAAATAAGTGCTTCCATTGCAAAGTTTCCTGGCATAAAACTGTGTTTCGTCTTTATTACAGGTCACATGCTTTCATCATCAACTTGGCTGAGTAAAGTGAAAGATGGATCATTACTGCTTGTGTAGTCGCAATCTGATCCTAAATCCTTGAAAATCTAGGGAAACATAATTTGAACATTGCAGCTAAGGTTTAAGACTGGAATAAAAATACTGGTCTTCCAGCTAGTCTGGTATACCATATGCACTGAAGAAAACAAGGACATTTTTATAGTAGAAGTGGATAAATTACATATAGTTGACATTGATGTGCATCAAAGCATAGGAAAGAACAAAATGGGACCATAAATTCATCTCCTGGTTTTTTATGGTATTATTATGGCAAGTGTGAAAAGGGAACATGATTAATATCCAGCAGGGAGGTAAAAGCATATACATACTACTACTGTAGAAACTGCCAGGGACAGACCTTTATTCTTGCAATGCAACTAGGAATCCAGATCTAATTTAACTAAAGAAAGTGTGAGATATATCCTAACAGTAGACAGATTTGACATGACTAGTAAAGCACCTATCTACCCATGCCTTTTTAAGTGTGTAGATTTTTTGGGTGAAAGACTGTATGATAAAAGTGTGTAAAAAATATGAAAGACATTATGTCTGTGGAAAACTCATTCTTTTGCATGCTGGACTGCTGAATAATGTGCTTCCTCTGATTTTGGATTCACAAATTTTTTTTTCACAGGGGGCTAGAAATGATAAAGAGGAAATTGTATGTTGATACTGCCTTTTTACTGGGCTCATTTTACAATATTTATGGCTAATTTCAGAGATGCCATATATTAGACTTTTTGTTGTTTAACAAGAACTCAGTATTTTCAGTAGCAAAAAGTCTTTTGTACTTGGAGGTCAATTCTAAACATTTTCTAGTTGCATTTTTGTATTTTTAGTGCTATTACTTTTGTCCATTGCACCCGCAAAAGAAAAGCTAGTGTAGTAGACTCTTTACAATGAGCAAAATACTTTGTTAAACTGCAAATTTCCTGGAGAAATGTGTGTGTTTGAAGTTCTAAGGTTGCACAAGTAGCAGACTTGCTCTTTCATTTAAAGTGTTGCATTAGTTTGATATCATATGGTTGATATGTTAAGTAACCTGAAATATAAGTTCCAATGCAAAAAAAAAACCAGTAAAGATAAAACATGTATGTGTATACAAGTGTTATGAAGTCACTTGTACTTAATATGTAACACTTTTAAAAAGTCTCACAAAATGACAGTAGAATAAGACACTCTTTAGTAGCAACTGAGAGAATAACAGTATTTGGAAAAATTGGCATTTATTGTTAAAAAAAAAAAAAGAGACAAATTTCCTTGTTCAATAGTTTATCATTCCCAGCAGAAGGAAGTGCTACAACAAAAGTGATAGATCTAGAGATTTTTCTGGTAAGTTATTTCACCATTCTGCACTGTGGTTGTCTCATCAATTCAATGACCTAAGGACTTTGTCTTTGAAGAACTCTGTGGTCAATGCAGTTGGGAAGTGAAATCTTCAGAAAGATTTAATATCAATTACTAATTAAAAAATCTGAGATAAGGTTACAACTATCTTTTTACATTAATATCCAGAACTGCTGGTATTTGAAATCAAAAAGCAAATTTGGTAGTACTAATTCTTGCTGAGAAGCAGCTAATATGATGAGTCCCAGACTGCCTCAGCATTCTTTCTATTCCCACCTCTCTTATAGAGGAATGAAAGAAGCAGATTTTAGAGTTGTAGAATAATTAAGGTTGGAAAAGACCTCCAAGATCCTTAAGTCCAACCTTTGATCAAACATCACCATGTCAACTAAATCACAGCGCTAAGCACCATGTTCAGGTCTTTCTAGAACACCTCCAGGCATGGTGATTCCACCACTTCCATCGTCAGCTCATTGCCATACTTGACAACTCTTTCAGTGAAGAAATGCTTCCTGATGTCCAACGTGAACCTTCCCTAGAGCAGCTTGAGGCCATTTCCTCTTGTCCTGTCACCAGTTGCCTGGGACAAGAGGTTGGTCACCACCTGGCTCCAACCTCTTTTCAGGTAGTCGTAGAGAGTGATAAAGTCCCCTCAACCTCCTTTTCTCCAAGCTAAACCACCCCAGCTCCCTCAGTTGCTCCTCATAGGACTTACCCTCTAATCCTTTAGCTAGCTTTGCTACCCATCTCTGGACATTTTCCAGCACCTCAATATCTATCTTGAATTGAGAGGCCCAAAACCGGACACAGTATTCAAGGTGCCAAGTACAGAGAGAAAATCCCTTCCCTTGTCTTGCTGACCACACAGTTTCTGATACAGGCCAGGATGCCACTGGCATTCTTGGCCACCTGGGCACACTGCTGGGTCATGTTCAGCTGGCCAACAACCCCAGGGCCTTTTCCACTGGGCATCTTTCTGGCCACTCTTTCCCAGCCTGTAGCACTGCATTGGTTTGTTGTGACCAAAGTACAGGGCCCAGCACTTGCTTTATTGACCCTCATATCATTGACCTTGGCTCATTGATTCAGCCTGTCCAGATCCCTCTGCAAAGCCTTCCTGCCCTCCAGAAGATCAACACTCATGCTCACAACTAGATGCTGTCTGCAGACTTACTGAGGATGCACTCAATCTTCTTGTCCAGATCACGGATAGAGATATTAAACAGGACTGATCCCAGTACTGCGCCCTGGGGAACACCACTAGTGAGCAGTCACCAACTAGATGTAACACCATTCACCACCACAAATTTTGTACTCATTCTTCCTAAACTTACTGTAGGATCTGCAGATTTTATCCTTTAAGATAAAGAAAGATAGAAAGATGGCCTCTTATAGGTTCATAATTTTTCAAGTCAGTAAAACAGATGAAAGATTTCTTCCTAGTGTTTCTATATTAAGACCATAAATTCTGTTTGAACTAAAACTGCAGCTTGCAGCTAGAGTAGCTCTTGTAACTCTGTCTTTATTTAAACAGCTTATATAATGAAGGAATCCTTATATCCCTAAATGAGTCTCACAAGTTAGAGTCCCAGTGTGACAAGGACTCAGTAAAGAGTAGGAAAGTTAAGAAACTTAAGAAATAAAAATATGAGTAAGATCCAATAGCAAAAGTATTACAGTGGTGAAGCTGACAATTCTGTCTTTTGAGACAGCAGTAGGGTTGAATTCATCTGTTAATATTAACTGACCTAACAAAAGAATTCCTCATGTCAGAAATCTGCAAAGAACTACACAATTTCATTGTCTCACCCACGTCTGGTCAATCTATGTGTAACCTTTCTGATTTTCCTATCACACACCTTGGAAACTTTTCAGAACTTGAGATAAATAGATAAATCTCTGGAGAATTTAATGTAAGGCCGCTGAGAAAAATAGGATGAAATGCCAGCTTTCAGCAGAATTCAACTCCATTGTAACTGCACTGAGATTTTAAAATGTCTCATTATTCTGCTGTGTCATTTTTGTTTCTTTTTTCCTCTTCTGGGCTTTGGCCAGGTCCTGAAGCAGAACAAGCTTTTGCAAAACATAGCTTATGTTTATGACATATTTTATAAGGTGTAGTGAAGTGCATTATAATTATATGATTTGTCAAGTGAACACTTTCAAAGCATGCTATTCTTGATTGTTAGTTTGAGTCCTGCAATTTAGACCATATGTGACCTAATAAGAGGGATTTGAGCATAAATATCCACTTACTGTAGCCTATTTCTAATTATTTTTGAGATGTGTTGAAATGTTAAAGGACATCACCGTGCCCTCCAGAGACATTAATAAAACAGGAGGCATTATTTGCAAAGGAAAACACCCAGCTTGCCAAAAGAAAAAAAAAAAAAAAAAAGAAAAATAAAAGATTCCACCTCCACCAAGAGCTCTCTGTTAAATATGGAGAATTTTCCAAATGAGGAGTCACTAAGTACAAAGGTAAGTTCTTTGTAGAGAAAAGTGTATTCCCCTGTCTATTGGAATGGCATTTAAAAGCTAGAGGAAAAGAATCCTCTAAAAATACTTTTGAGCAACAATGCACTAAGAGTGCCAGAAAATGATTTTTAGGCCCATGGGTTTGCATAGATAGAGACCTAAACAGACCAATACTCTGACCACAGATGAATACGTGCTCTGAAAGAGAGACTTGCTCTCCAGTAAGACTTTTGTATTCTACTGCTGGGATGGACTGCTCTGTCTTAACCAGATCTCTAGGATAAACCTGAAGTGTTTGTTTTTTCCATGGAATATGGGTCAGAAAACTAGTTCTTGGTTTGGCTTGAGCATCTTCTTAGGCTGTAGAACTATCATGCTCCCTGGCAATCTTTTTGGATGATTCTATACCTCTATGAACGTTTCAATCTTTGTATTGTTTCCTTACATCAATTGGGAAGAATAAGCTTCCCATTAAAATCTGAAGAATTAAGGATAAAGCAAAATGGAAGTGTCATAGTTTGCAAATGAATCATTGATGGGTTTTGCAGTTAGAGGGAGATGGCAATTAGATATATGAAGTTGTACCTCTCAGGTGTTTTTCTTGAACTAAGTCTATACTGATGCACTAGTTTGTTTGGGATTTGATTTTCTCTGAACTTCTGAAAATTTAGAGTTTTTCAGGCAAGCCAAATTTTTTGTGATATTCTCCTCCAGAAGACAAGAGGAAAGTGGCTTCTTCAAGACTGCTACAAGGCTTCAAGGGAAACTAAATAATAAATATCATATTCCTGCATATGCAGCCTAATTATTGTGGAAGAAACAGAATCTAACTGAAAATAAGAGTAACATTAATTATAAAAATGTGAGTCACGATGAAATAGGTAAATTCACAGAAGATAATTAGGGGATCTGAGTACCATAAAGTCCAAACTGTAAGGCTGAATCACATGGATAGGCTGTGCCAAAGAGTGGAATTCCAGACACACCTCTATGCTCAGTATTACTTACTGGTCAGCTCTAGGTAGCCTGTAGCTCAGAGTGGATTTGTCTTTTTGAAGAAGGTTTGTGGGATGGAGATATCCAGTTTAGGGACCTCTCCTAGTGTTATTTTGTCTGAGTTTCTGAAGTGATCTTGTGAATAAAAGTTTTGAAGTTATTCAAAAAGTCACAGGTCTTAGTGATATAACCTATGCCATTAGTGTTCATCTCTCTCTGGAGATATTATCCAGAATTTTTAAAACTACTATGTAAGATAGGTCAAAATATGAAGACATGATATTTGCATTTAGTTTATGTGAAAGAATGGATTCAAGCAGGTTTTCTTAGTTGGAGATATCTGTATTTCTTTTATGCAATAAGGCATCTTACAAATATTTAGTCATGTACAGGTTCTGTAAAAGCAGTAGAAACTGCACAAGAAGCAGCACCTTTCTCACAGTTCCAAGCTTTCTTTAACACAATTCAACACTCGACTCAGAATATTTCTCCTTGAGCATTTTTTATGACTAAATCTCCAGTATTCATTTCAGTGCTCATTTGCATTTTCTGCACTTTTCCTTTATTCCTACCTTTCTCAAAACCACATGGAACAGGAGATGAGCAATTATATATTGCTATGGTAATATGGTAACTTTCATCCTTAAACTACACTACAGTAGTCATATAAGATTTGCTTAATTACTATTATTCAAATGCATTTTATGTTGCTAACCCAACAATCAAAGCCAGGTGTGTGACTTAAGGTTGATGAGAATAACCATATAAGAATGCAACTCAAGGCAGTCTATGTAATGTCTTATGACTGTATTAACTTTTTTCTTGCTTTATCTCTTGGTTTCCTGTCATTTGTCCCTGCATATTTGTTAGCAAATGTGTTGGAATTACAATACAGTACAAAAATAGTAGCAAAGTGTGAAGCAACAGCTTTTCAAGCAAAAAAGAAAAAAAAAAAAAAAGTTTAGTTAAATTGGTAGAATTCTCACGGAAGAATTTAAAGTTTGTATCCCAATTTTCAGTTGTCTTTTTTCAGATAAAAGTAATTACAATGCATGGCATGATATATAGAAGAGTTAATATAGTAAACAATACAGCAAAGTAAGACTTTCCAAAAATTCTTAACAAGGTCTTTTATTGGGCTATGGGTAGTAATAACTTTACTGTGGAAACAGCTGACTTAGCAGTTGCAAAATACATTCACACGTTCTTTTGCTTGAAACAAGCTAGGTGGCCAGAATGCTTTTTGTGTGTTTCTCTTATGCTTTCCCAATGTCTGGCTTCAGCCTCATAAAACAGACAAAAACAAGAGCGAAATAGGAACAAAACACTGGGTAGTTGAATTAACAGATGGAGAGCATCAGAACTTTTTCTATGTAGCATGAAGTAGGGAAATAAAAAGTTAAATGCAAAATGGAAACAAAAGAGGACTGGAAAAAGTTCTGCCCATTTAATGAAGGAATGAAGACTTTCCTTAAAAATATTGCACAAGACTTTTGAGCAGACAACTTGCTTTTTCTCTCTGGAGACTACTCTGAAATGGAATCTCATGAAATTTTAATTGGGTGCATCATTTTCTAAAAATGTAAAGCATTTTTTTTTTTTTATTTCCAAATATTAAACAAAACTATCATCATAGCCTGTAAAACAATGGACCTCTACATTACAAATGCTATGTTAAAATATTGAAGTGATACTGTGGCTATTGTTTGTAACTGTTTAGGTCACTGACATATTTTGTAATAGAATTATAATGGTTACTTCTGTTCAGTTAAATAAAGAGTGTCAGGAAATGTTCCCAGTTACTGAAACTGGAATTGTCTGTATAGCTACGTTGTAAGAAAGACTCATGGTGCATTTTTGGTTCACAATTGCTAGTTCATTTTCTGACAGCTCCTGGTGAGGCTCAGGGACTAGACAGGCCAAGGATCATTCCAAACAGGTTGTTTGTGTCCAGCTACATAATTTCTCATAGGCAGTTTTGGAACATGGGTTATTGAATGCCAGCTGGCTTCACTGCCAAGAGAACAATCCCAAGCATCTTTAATTTACTGCTATTGACATAATCATTCTGTCTATCCAATACTTTTGACTATGTGACATGCCCGAATCCAGCTGTTACCACAGGGATGATAGAAAGTGGTGCTTCTACAGATTTGTCTTCTGTCTCCATCCAGGTCCCTCTGAGAAGCGGAGATTTCCACTCCTATTCACACTAGTCTGGGATTTCACAGCTTTCCCACTTCAGGACTGAAGTTTGATTAATAACTGTTTAAAATTGTCAGTACTATGCAATGCTGCAACAATTTCCTTCTTGGAGTATGTAATAAGTGCTATTGCACCAGCAATCTCCTTTAAATACAAAGTTCAGTTAACAAATGGACAATATATTTAAGCATAATACACCCTTACAAAAAAGCCTGCACATTTGTAGGCACCCAGTCAGTTTTGTGTGTTCAGCCACAAGCAGTGGCAGCAGAGCTGCTGGATGTCTTCTTTTAGCTAGCCCAGGGGTATTGTGACCCATTGTTGTCTCTGGTTTGCCCATCATGGAATGCTTCCTTCAGTCTGCCATTCCTTGCTTAAGGAAAACCACCTTTTTCATCAGACTCAAGCTTCCAAGTTCCCTTATCGTGAACCTTCTACAAGCAGGGGTAGGTGTTCAGCGTCCTTTTACCAGTTACCTAGCCAAGACAAAATGACTTATTTGTGCAGCCTTTTAGGATTGTCATAAGCCTCTTGTCTAAGAGAGAAGGCTCTGAGACCTTGTCTCCCTGCTTTCAACTAACCATGAAGAAAACACACTTTTTTCATGTGGACAAATACTTAACATGCAATATTCCTCTATATTTCATGGCATAAACATGAGTGCTGTGTTCAGTCAAGATCTCTATAAGCAGAACTTTTCAAATGAAAAAAAATCCCCAAACATACTCAAATAGTATAAATGCTTCACAAAGGCAAGGATTGGAGAATTTTTTATTATTTTCAACACTCAGTTGCCCAGAGGAAGTGGTGAAAACTCTGTTGTTCAGCATTTTTAAATTGAAACTGATAAACTACTAAGACTTACTGTAGACAACAGTTTAACTTTGAGAGGAGGATGAAGTACGTAAACTTGTCAATTTCAATATCTACAATGTTTTGCAGAAGTATCATCAGCACTAAGTCTTTAGTAGAACATTAAAGTATCATTTAATAAGATCCATTATGGCTTAGAGACTCCTGAAAAAAAAAGGGAAGCAGTTAGGAAGTTTGAAAAGCATCTGAAAAATAAAAATTTGTTCGGAACAAAACAAACGCTAATTATCTTACAGATAATTAAAGCTATTCATGTCTGTTGAGAATAGTATTTATTTCAAAGAAGTTTTGAGGGTATAGGATGAGAAAGATGGGAGAAGTATGATTTCTCAGATGTTTGATTGCTTATAACTCATTCTTGGTTAAAATAAGCTATTTTTGTGGTTTATGTACAGGTTTTGTTTTGAAGAAAAAGAAACTCATACCTACTTGTATACCTAAAAGAAATCCAGATTGCGGCAGAAAGCCCAGCTTCTGGTAGAAAGAAGTTAATTTACACTTCAAGATAGCATCTATGCCTAGGAAAAAATATAGACTGGAAACTAAACCGAAATGCTGAAGTATCAGTAGCTAACAACAAGCAATACATTAAAAAAACAAACACCTCATCACAAAATAGTTCTAGAAGGGCCATAATGAATTAATATTAGAATAATTAATATAATTAATGTAATTAATAATATAATAATATAATTAATTAATGAATATTATAATAAAAGAGGATTTTCAGTAATGGAGGCTATTTGGTAAACTATGAAGACAGGGAAAGTTATATTACTACTTTAACAAAACCTTGGAATAAAGGCTGTCTGGTTAGACTACAGGTTTCCGAACAGCACCTCGACTATATCATAGTTACAAACTCGGGCACTGAAGCTGCTTTCATCTGTAAACAGAGTAATGAAGGTAAAGTCCGGCAGGAAAAATAATAATGCCACCTGTCAGTAGGTCCCTGAAATGCTTTGGCTTTTGTTAGGGTGTTAACCCTGAATGTCAAAGATTATTCTATCTAATGTTCTTGCTGCTATTTAAATACCATATTTGTGTGTGAGTATGCCCAGCTGTTTCCTTGATGGAACACTTGCACAGTTGAAATAAATGGGTGAATCAGCTCAAGAGAGCAACACACCATTAAATCTGCTCTGGAGTCCTGAACTGCTGACCTCACTTCCAAACAGTGACCATACCACTGTTCATGTTTCTGATAGAACAGGGAACTGCAGACAAATCAGGTCTCAGGGGCAGTATCTAGTTTAAATTTCAGGTTTATTTTTTGATTTGCACTATCATGCACTTCTGAATGATGTGTTCATTCTTGTCATGAACACATCATGATCTTCTCTGAGCCATTCATTTCAATTTCCTTAGCATAGATACTGCCTCCCAAATTGGAAGCGTTCTTGGAACTAGAGATTGCAGGTGTCTTATAATATGAACAAAACAACAGAGTCTGATCATTGTCTGGACTACCCTTAGTCATCTGCACTGTCTGAGTCCAGAAAAGAGTCCACTGCAAATACACATAATCTTTGAAAGATTTAAACCTAACAGCAGTAACTATTTTTGCAAGCAAAATCAGCCCTTTTTTCTAGAACATGTTGTTAGATTCAAAGGGTTATTCATAATGAAACTGAGTGCTCTTAGTATAGGACATACCTGCAGCTTCAGACTAAAAAGTGATTCTTTTAAATCCCTAGAAAAAGCCTCTAAAATTATTAATGTGTGTGCTCCCAGGGAAGAGAGAATAAAATTCTGTTAGCATGAACCTCCATTCACATAACTTAGAAGACTGCCTTGCTTAGTGTGTTTGGCTTTACTGCTTGTTTCAACAAATTACACAACTGTGTTTCTTTTAATTTGGCCACTGGGAGTGTGCTGGAGTTCTGATGCAAACTGCATAGGAAAGACTACCAGCTTGTTAAATTTGGCCACGTAATCCCATGGGTCAGACTGCAAATAAAATAATCACTGAGTCTGTGCCTTGTTAAGCCTGCCTATTCCTTTTGAGCTGGGAAGCAAGGCCAGCACTAAATTCACAGATTCTTGCTGCTTGGACCTTTCTAGACTGAAGGACTCTTTATTAGACTGCTTTTGCAATAAGAAGTAAGGAACTGATCCAACAAAATATTTAAGTATGGTTTTTATTTCTGACACCTGGTTGTTGGTCCTTAAAAGGGATACTCACACTCGTAGAGGTAAGCATGTGCTGAAGGGTTTTTGCTCTGGACTCTCTATCCATGCTGCCCATGATGAGTTTTAACTGAGTGCTGGGATTACTTTTCCCTACAAAAGAGGAGCAAGGATGTGACACCCTGGACGGAAGACAGCGTGTCTTCCTTTTCACTGCTTCTATTGGACTCATTAGTGCAACTGAGTTGAGGCTATGTAATAAATTTAGTGTCTGGTTTCCAAGATGCAGACTGGACTGGTCCTTGGTTGCTGGAATGACTGGGAGGCAGAAATCAGGAACTTCCTTGTCCACAAGTTCAGCAAAAACTGAGATCCTCCAAAGTTATCTTGCAATGGTAGGTACAGGTAAAGCACCCATTAAGTTAAAGAAAATGTGATGCAAAACATCAGTTCATCCTCATGTGAATTCAAAGGCATGACTGGATTAGACAGGAATTGGGCTTTATTGATTGGCATTATAGAAGTATCTTGACCAACTCAGGTGAGTTGATAGTATCATAATCTTCAAGTGTAAAAGGAAAAGCTTTAAATGTATCTGCAAACATGTTTTAATTATATATGGTATCTTCCATCTTTCCTTTTTGGGTTAGCTTGTGCCTGTTTGTGTTGGCAATACAATTGGGTAAATCTCATTACATGGACTGAATTACTCCAATACTCTGAAGCTCAAACTCTTGATATATCCAAACAGAAAAATTGTCTCCTTTTTTCCAAGATAGAAACACACAGCACTTACATTACCTGAGATCTTTCTCCTTCATCCCAGTAATTCTTCCCTGTAAGTGTTGCAAATGCGGTACATACCGCAGCAGGGTGTTTCAGGTGCCTTTCAGATAATTTCTCCATCAGAGCATGTCCCAGCCTCTCCACTGAAGCAGCATTTTCTGTGACAAATGTGTTGGGAGCCCAAGCTGAGCTCTTACATTAGTCTGGCCCCTGCACATCCACAAAAAAAATGTTCATAGTCTTCAATGTCTGCCAGGTCTATTTACACACTGGAGTGTACTGCTCATCTATCAGTTGCATCATACAGCTGTGGGGCCCTTGGGGTATGCCAAAATAAAATCACTGCTGGAGTGAGACTGGGATACTCTCGGCACCCATGGCAACATACTTGTCTCAAAAACCCACATAAGAACAGCTTGATGGCTTTCCTTCTTTTTCTTTTGGCTAACACATAAGTTGGCTACCCCTGCTTTCCACTCTTATCTGTCTGCTGTTTCTACAGAGTTATGACAAGGAGCAGGAGAAGGCATGACTTCTGGGAACAGAGGACAGCCAGCAGTCTGGAGGATACAGGGATGTGGAAACGGAGGCCTGGACATGACAACAACAAACCCCCTAATGCCGTAAGATGTTTTACTGAGTATAGTAGTGCCCTGTCAGGGTGTTTAAACAGTACACAGCATTTACATCCAGTCTTGGCATTTACCCTTGAAATTTGTCTCAAAAGTGGAATCCCCTCGAAGTGTGGAAGGATTCAGACTTGCGTTTTGAAGAAGCAAAAATGGAATATTAAAATCCAACTTTAACACTTCCTCATTGTCCATACTCCGGGAAGTACTTGGGTGGAGCAATATATTTTTCTGTTCAAATAAATTGTATTATAATTGTGGAAGCTCCAGTTTCAGGTACATTTGGGTAGGAACTTTTTAATATAAACAAAAACTTCCCTTCTTCTATTTCAGTACTGAAGATGCAACATTATTATCCTCTCTATTACATATTGTATTCAATGAAAGCAATAAGAATACATACACATCTTGGAGAAAGTCCTCCAGGAAGGAGCTTTCTGGATCATGACTAAATGATATGAGAACTCTTTATGGATGCCAAGATGCTCTTCCTATTTTCTCCATGTGAATGCTCAGTGGTAGACACATCCACTCCCAGTCTAAATGTTCTTTTGTTAAACGAAGAAAATAACACCAGTAAGGGACACAGAGTCTTGCAAACACCTGAAATCTACAAAGATGTACGCAGAAAAGCCTTTATTTTGCTTTTTGAAAACACAGCCTTTGACTGAGAAATATCCACAAGCATCTGTGTGTGTAAAACAGCTGAAAGAACTGGGCAGAAATGACTGTGAATTCCCTATTTCTGAAAATGTTTTTTCTGAACACTGAAACGTCAGAGAATTTTGTAGAAGTTCCTTTTGGCTTTAAAAAGATACCATAAGGTGGAACCTTCTGAAGATAGTATCTAGCATTTATATTAAAAAATAAATTATTATCTAATAAAGGCCTGTTACAGAGCATACAGGGGATATGATGTAAAAGTGAAACAAGCCTAACCAATAAGATGGGGAAAAATAATGTAATCTTTGGCATTTATAAATATGCAATCCATGACAGAAAACATTTATATGTTTTCAGTTGTGTCAAGCACAACAGGAAGAAAGCATATATACCTGAATGATTAATGAAGGCAGAGAAAAACAGAGAAATAGATAAAGGCAAGAGCCACAAACTTGTAAAACAAAACATGGAAGAAACTAGTGTAATCTGAGTTTCCTATCAGTCACACTGACCCATAACAAACTTCTAAATTATGTCAGCCTTCAGGAATGTATTGCTTCACTTTCTAGGTAAGTCAGTGATGTGTGAGTTCACTGAACAAATGCCTTTATAATAGCCATTAATTGTCTTGGAAAAAAATACTCTGTGTGCTCTGGAATGCACTGCATTCATTCTCCTCTAAAACCTCATCTTTGTTCCCAGTAATTACCATCTGTTTCTAATTTCTGACATTCTGTGTCAGTGGCAGAGACTATTCGAGCTTCTGTACACAATATGAGCTAAGATAGTTAATATATATATATTTTATATAGTAAGGTGATTTTTCTAAAAGTAATGAATAAATTTTAGCTTGTAAAGTAGATTCTAATGTACTTCTGCTCATGCCAATTGAAACACAAGTAGGAACTGGAGACTATTTACAAGTCTTGCTGTGAGCAGCCCATACATTCTGCTTACACGTATGTCAAGACTACAAAAAGTCCTTATGAAGTCAAGCTTTGTTGTAAGAACAAAAGAAACAAAAAGCCTGTATCAACACATTTTTCCAGCATAGGCAATTTGTTAATATAAATCACATCCTTGTGTAAAGGAGTCAAGTTATATTTCACTCCTGCACGAAAAGGTTGGACACATTGAGTAAACTCCAAGATTTTGCACTTTGGTCTTTAAAACAACTCTTGGAATCTCTATTTTAACATAAATCAGATGGTTGAAGGATCACACTGTAACAGTTCTGGGGTAGAGTGTTTTTTCTTCCCTGGCTTTGATTTAAACTCTTGCGAAACTTGCAAATTTGCAGAGTATTTAAAAGGATGAAATAGCTTGACCAGCAGGTGGCTTCTGTCACATTGTTCTACTTAAAGATTTACTTGGCTTTTTTGTTTTAATCCCAAATGATATAGAAACAACGTGCCCTTATAACCCACATGCCAACAATTTAAAAGTAATGACTTCCCTACTGATCGACATATTGAGCCAAGCTTTGAAGAAAACATGATTCCCTCAAGGAGCTGCTTGTTTATCTGAAGATTCTACAAGATATTCTAACAGTTGAAGAAAACATTTCAAGAATATGAACATATGAATTTTGGTGCAATAGGTGGAAATATTTCTCCCCTGAAAATAGGTGGCCAACACTTCAAAAGAAACCACACCTATTCCTCTATTAAATTAGCTAAGAGGCTTGTGTCAGTCTGACGTGCCAGCTAATTTTGGGGCCTAATTCAAAATGCACTGAAATAAATGGAAAAAAACCAATGGTGAATTTCCCAGTTGGCTCAGTTAAGCCTGCCTAATCCAGCTATCTCACATCTACAATCCATAGAAGAAGGGAAAAATATAAGACAGGTCAATGTCATAGCTTTCAGTTGAAAAGATTTTCCTTGTTCTTACAGACATATTCATTTTATGAATATTAAGGCCTAGAATTCCACAGCTGCCCCATTTTGATGTGCTGATGGACCCTGAATGCACTTCTGCACCCCACAAAATGAATAGCTCCAGGGCCTTCTGCAGGATCCTCCCTGGCAGCACTTCCCAGTGTTCAGGACAACTAAAATATTGCTCTTTGGATGAGGGCAACAATGAGTAGAATGAATGATATGCATGGGTTGGGAGATAATAGGTATTTGCCAGTGCACATATTTCACTTATTTGTCCCAGCTTGACAATGAGAATATTTTCTTAACCTGATGCCAAACTATCAGCTTATCTTGGCTTTTCTTTGAATTGGGATCTGTAAAATATATCTTTGGAGAAATACAACTGCAGATAAAAGAGCGGTTTGTTTTGTCCTTTTAATTCCTGACTATGAATGCATCAGGAGATTAAATAATGTGGAAAGAGAAGGGATATCTAAGTTAAAGAAAAACGTTGGTACAAGAACTATCATGTATAAACCAGTCAGGAGCTTGGTCTGGAAACCATAATAATTCAAATAATTAAAGCAATGCTATTCTGTAATTACTTTCCTGGGGCTGCAGTATGGACTAGAAATCTAACCAATGTTAAGACACATTTATGAACAGGATTAGATTAAGTGGTTTAGGTAGTAGGGGACTTGAATCAATGACACAAGTAGTACTTTCCAATGCTGGATCACAAAATGGTAAATTAAACTACTGCTGTTCTACCTCTCTCCTTCAAGTAGCAGTATGAAGCAAGAAATTTTCATGTCTCTATAGTTACTCACTTCTCTCTTATCCAATATGTTATGAGATTGAGTTATCCTGGATAACGGTTGCGGAACATGCTGGCCAGGTCAGATTAAGAGTGAATCTGGCAGAAAACATCTGTGTTGAACTTCCTGCATCCATATTCCAAGAAAATAAATTCTGACAGACCAGAGCTGAACACTGGAGCTCCTGGCTGCTGGTGTTGGGCTCCTGAATATTCCAGGTTGTAGGGAAACTTAATCTGGGCAAAGCACTTTACAGTGTGAAGCCACTGCCCCATTTGATGCACTGCCATGTTCAAAAACACTGGGGAGTTTGGTGCAGAGATCTAGGCAGCTCTGCAGGACTGAGTTCTTAGCTTTGGCTTAATGCCAGTCATGCCAGACCCTGCTACCTCGGTAAACAGCAACCCACTTGTGACTGTCTTTCCCTTTTCTAGCTCTGAATTGCAGAGTCTGCTTTTGGCCTGAAGCAGGGCTGGACCTGACCTTGTTGTGTACAGTTACTTGCCTGTAACAAACCCTTTCAAAACACAGTTTGTTGCAAAAAGGTAACACATACCCCAGTGCGGTTCAAGGACTGGAAAACTCCGGGGTCCTTTGCAGACTTTCCTGGTGTCCAGTGAATCATGTTGGAAATAGATTATTTCATGGACTACAGATAATGTGATTCTTAAAATTGTGATGTATTGATGGTGCAGGATACATACATACCACACACAAAAAATTTAAAGCTGATTTTAAGGACATTTAGCTCCTAAGACACATCTTAAATTTACCTTTTACTGGTCCTGACCAGTGACAGTCTTTGTTTCTCTGCTCTACATTGTTATTTTATTTTGACTTCTTCCATTTAGTACACAAGATGGATGGGTACAAAGATGGGTGAGGTATAACCAGCATATGTAAACATCCAATAGTTTTCTTCATTCTCTTTCCCAGGGAAATGAAAATGAGAGTTCTTATAAAGCTCTTTTTCCCCTTGAATTTTTTTATTAGTGATCAGTAAATCAGTATTTTCTTTATCTGTTTTCAGCAATAACCAAACAATTTTGTCTGATATTTTATAAAACTATTCAACCAAAGGAAGCCACGTGTCACAGAAGATTTCACATATATGGTTTACATTTACAACATTATAAATCTCTACTATTAGAACATGGAATGTACCAGAAAATCTGACTGTTCTCACATACCACTTATCCCCTAGCTGCTCTCTCAGTTTATTTCCAGTTGGTGTCGATCAAAACTTCCAGAAAATGTCCTTGTCTCAGAAAACTGTTTTACTGTTTTTAAAGGTATTCTCTATAAAACAGTAAGAAAACTTAATTTTAAAAATATACCACTGGAAAAAACTTTTTCTTTCCCATAGCAAGTTCCTCCTTGTGGACGAAGGTGCCTGAAAGCCTTGAGAGACCTGGCCCTAGGACCAGAAGACAGATACTGGAAGTCCAGGAATTTGCAGCCTTTCCATATGGCAGAATTGCTTGTGAAATCTGAATCCTGGAAATTCAGAGTTCCTGAACATGATCTGACAAAAGCAATAGTTTTACTGGCAGAAATCCTTGCTGGCCTTACTTTTACTGGCAATTCAAGGCACTGGTCTGAATTGTCCAGGACAGCAGGTGACTGGATATTATCTCTCCAGTCAAGATACATAAAGATGGCTATTCTTCAAACTGAAGAGTAGGTCTGTATTTCTCTCCTTGGGAAACCAGGTGCTTAAAGGTATTTGACTAGAAATACTAGGCAAAGATGACAGATGGACACACTCCTCCCTGGGTCTGGGCATCCTCTTCTGAAGACATGAGTGCTAACTTCAGCAAACAAACTCTCAGTCCTAGGTCACAGACCTAATTTCTCTCTGAGCCTTGAGGGATTCAGTCTCAGAGCTCCTACTTCCCAGAGGAGTACCTCTAGGCCATACTCAGGAATGTAGGGCAAGGGCAGGCTCCACTGACTGTCTGACATGAAAGAAATAAACAGTTGCGTGAGCAAGGAATGGGGTTGTTCACAAAGAATGAAAGAAAGGAGAATGGTGGCTGTAACTCCCTGGTATTACTGTCCCAAGTGGTTCTCCTGTCACCCCGTCGTTTTCAGGTGGGGCAGATCTGAAAGCCCTGAGTGTGTCTCCAAGGTTGATTAATGCCTGATACAAACTAACGGTTGGTGCTATTCTCACAGAGGTAAGCTTTACAGAATCACAGAGTCAATCGGGTTGGAAAAGAACTCTGACATCATCAAGTCCAACCTGTAACCTAATACTGCTATGTCAACTAGACCATGGCACTGAGTGCAATGTCCAGTCTTTCCTTAAACACCTCCAGAGATGGTGACTCTACAAGCTCCCAGGGAAGCCCATTCCATTGTTTAATCAGCCTTTCTGTGGAGAAATTCTTCCTAATGTTTAACCTAAACTTCCTGTGTCACAGCCTGGGGCTCTGTCCTCTTGCCCTGTTGCCTGGGAGAAGAGGCCGACCCCCACCTGGATACAACCTCCTTTCAGGTTGTTGGAGAGATTGACAAGGTCACCCCTGAACTTCTTCTTCTCCAGGTTAAGCATGCCCAGCTCCCCCATAAGTTTTGTGCTCCATACTTTTCATCAGCTTCATTGCTCTTCTTTGGACCCACTCCAGCACCTCAATGTCCGTCTTGAACTGAGGGGCCCAGAACTCGACACAGCACTTGAGGTGTGACCTCAGCAGTGCTGAGTGCAGGGGGATAATCACTGCAGCAGTCCTGCTGGCCATATTATTTTTCATACTGGCCAGGATGCCATTGGCCTTCTTGACCATCTGGGCACACTGCTGGGTCATGTTGAGCCACTGCTGACCAACACTCCCAGGTCTTTTTTCACTGGTGTGCTTTTCTTACACTCCGTTCCCAGCCTGTAGCACTGCTTGGGGTTATTGTGGCCAAAACACTTGGTCTTGTTGGACCTTTGGCTAAACTGAATCCCAAAAGCAAACTTCAGGACTATAATAGTAAGAGATTTGCAAAAGATGCCTCCATATTTTCATCTGGCAGGGTTCTTTGTTAGGTAAATAATAGGTTAGGGAAGCTAAAAGTCTCCAAACAAATCTGACAGGTTTTTATACATTTCCACAAGGAAGAATTTTAACATATGTGTCTAACTGGCCTCATCTTTCGTAACTCATGAAAAATGATAGGTAAATGGTTAACATTCTGTGCCAGAATCAGCATTCCTTGTTTTCCTAGAAGCTGAAGATTTAAAGATTTTTCCCCATCAGATGGATTTATGCAAGGATTTATGGATCCTGAAAGAATTGGCTTAACCTGTATTACTCCTCTGTCTTCTGGACATTTTATTTTTAACTAACTGTGGGGTGGGATTTAATATGAAAAAAAGTAAGCACTTCTCCATGATGTCCATGAGACCACAATGTAAGTCTGTTAATTATTTTTTCCTTTTATTTAACATTTTTTGCTAATGTTGTAATACTCATAATTGGAAAAGCTGCTAATTGACACAAACTGCATACAGTAGTAATAATATTTTGATCAGTAATGAAACCCAGTTGCACTAAATCTGCACATTTCAGAGCTCTAGAAATTGTTATTCAAACAAGTTTCCTTTCTTTGGCAGCTGTTTCTGCTTTCCCTCACCTGAACAACAAAGACCTGGAGAGCATGGCTTTTGGTCTATTTTTGGTATAAATGATATCCAAATTATGTCTTGATCTATTTATTTGCAAGAGGATTAAGTTTTCTCATCTCTTCTGAAACATTTTAAAAAGAAGATAAAACCTGTAACAATCTTACAAATGGTGACAATAAGAAAATTTAAGTCCATGAGGGTGCCGCTTTGTCATGCAAAGATTGACTGTGGTCAGAAGTTTATCACAATTAATACCAATAATAAAAAGAGAGGAGTTGGACATAGAATAGGGAAAAACCTAATTTTGAAGAATAAACCTCCAACTGGGATGTTGTTGAATCAGCTGATCCTCCTGTAATTCAGCTGAGTACACTTACAAAAATGACTGAAATAATTTTCAAGCTGCTAGCAATTGTATTTGGGAGCACACAAGGGAACAGTGAAGTTCTAAGAGGCTAGAAAATGGCAAATATAGAGTCTATCTTCAGAAAAGAGAAAAAGAAAGAGTCAGGGACTTGTACAGAAATCATCTTAACTTCAGTTCGTGGAAAAGTACTGGAACAATAATCAGATAAACTGTTTTTAAGCACTTGGAAGATAACAGGGAGGTAAGTTACAGACAGCATGGATTTCCTGAGTGTAAACCTCTCCCAACTAACTTTGCTTCTACTTACGATGGAGTAGAAGGGCTTGTGGACAAAAGATAATCAATAGACGCCAGATATCTCTTGACTTTAGTCAGAATTCTGGCAGTTTCTCACATAACAATCTCATAAGCAATGTTAAGCAATAAGGTCTTAGCAAACTATAGTCAGCTCAGTGCAAGACCAGTTAATAACAATATGTAGGGTTTCTATTTGTCTTAGTGTGAGGATTGAGATAGAGGGTAATATTATTCTTTTATGGCTAGCACCAAGTTGGGATGATCCTCAAGCACACTAAAAGGAATAATACAACTGTGGCAAACTTGAAACGTGATCTAAAAAATAGAATGTAGGCCATTAAACATACTCAGGCATTAGTATTTGTAAATAATCTGATGAACAGACTAGGTGGCAATTCTTCATGAGCAGCTCAGAAGGTTATAATATGTCACAAGCTCTGTATGAAGCAACATTCTCATGTAGCTGGAAAAAGAGGCAAATATCATTCTGAGATGTATAAACAGAAATTTCATGTACAAGGTGTGTCTACCCAATATGATAATGTCACAGCAGGAGCACAATTTCATATTTTCAAGGTCTTTATTCAAGGGATGTATAGAATATTTGGAAAAAGTACAAAATGGAAGAATGATCAGAGGTCAAGAAAGTATTATTTATGGAAAAAATATGCCAAAGGAACTTGGAGTGTTTAGACTGGAGAAAGGGTGTCTGGAGCAGGTGATAACACTCTTTAAATATGTAAAAGGTAATAAATAGAACAAATGCTTCTGCCTTTAGCAGGCTGAGATAGTAGGCACTGCACCTCTGTCCCAAGTGGCAAAACAGTGTCAGTGAGCAGAGCGAGGACTGGAACAGGCTGTCTGATGACACTGTGGACTCTGACACTGGATATTTAGGAGATCAGCATTAGATGATCACCTGCCAAGAATGATTTGGATATAGCCAGTCTTCTTGTGGAAACAGATTTGGTGACTTTGTGAGGTTTCTTGGCCTCGGTTTTCTACAGACTATGATAAATACAACCTAATAATAAAACACTGTGTTTTGGCCCTTTAAATTCAGTATGTGGAAAGTTCTTCTGAAACGGGAGATTTTCACATCGTGTTGCTAAAGACACCGCATCTCAAGCAAGGGAAATGGAACTGTTGAAAACGTCCAAAATGTCTACAGTGCCTGCTGTGCTACAATGAAAAAGAAAACAAAATGTTCTGAAAATATAGAGTGTAGCACATAGTTTGGTCAGTTCATTTGGATGTGACTTTCAACAACTACATACTTAGTGGAAGTTTCTTATAAACTTCAGTAGGTTTATTAGCCATCACCGATAATTAGACTGTGTTATTGAGGTAATGTCCTACAGTAAGGATTCACCCCACCAGATCATAACCCACTGCAAATGATGAGAAGCAGTACTGATGAGAAGCAGTACTAATTGGAAGCCCCTGGCTCACATTTTTCACTCAATTTTTAAAATATATTTTTACAGTTTTCTAAGTACAGAATACAATTTTTAGTAATTATACTTGTCTTCACCAGTACTGTTATCATGCAGGTGTACTGGTAGGATTTCTGGGGACATTTCCTATATTGATGGGCTTAACCACTCTGCTGCTTTCCCAGTGAACAGTGGGGGAGTCACTTTGTTCTGGAAATTCTGAGGAACTACTGATATATAGGTTGCTGAATGCACACACATGATACAAGAAAAACAAAGCAAAAACAAACAAAAAAAACCAAAAACAAAACAACAAAAATGCATTTTCAGCAGTCTGAAGTAACTATACAGTTATCTAGGGAATTCTTAAACCACTGTATAAACTAGTGGACTAGTAGACACAGAATTCCAGACAGCAACAAAAGCAGTGAACTCCTTAGGAACGTGTCCATTTGCATTACTCTTGGCTGCATAAGCCTGAAAGGACAATCTTATACCTAGCCCATGAGGATCAGAGCAAGAAGGTTAGCAAAGGAAATGCTTGGCAGTTATTTTTAACTGACAACATTTTGGGAAACGGTATGTCTGGATAAATAGGTTATTTTCAGGGAAGAATCCACATATGTCAATTTTGCTGTTGACCTGCTGGGTAGTTTTCAGGACGTTCTTGCAGTTCTCTGTGATATATTTGCACCATCTGTATATGGGGATTAAAATGTCTCTCCAGAGTGCTTTAAGATTGATGAGAGCTATAAAGATGATTTTCACAGTGCTTACCCACAAAAGATACATTGCAGGCAAGGAAAGATGCTTTGAGCCTCCAGTGATGCCATGCTAACCAAGGGTCTATTCCAGGACACAGCTTGTTTCATGGGTTCATAAAAAAATTCAATCGACTAGACAGCTGAATGCATTGACCCTATGAAAACAGGTATATTTTTTTCCTTATGGTGTCATTGCTTGATATTTCTTTAAAAACATAAAGTTATAAAAGTATAAAAATATATTCTAGCAATTCATCTCAATAAGACCACCAGCTAGGATTGAGCTGCTTGCAGCAGCCTCCTCTTTTCAAATTATGACAAGAGCATGCTATTGATATATCATCAAAAGACGGATGTACATAACCTAGAAGGTGAGTAGGTTTTAATAACATCTGGTACATACCATGAGTTTTCAAAATTTACTAGGCAGAAAGTTGGTGGGTATCAACATGCAAACACAACATTTTGCAACAAAGAGATACCTTGATGCTGTTTAATAGTGCTCCTTTATTTAAGAGTCAAAAAAAAATTACTTGTTAATACCACAAGGATGGCCCAAAACCAACAAAGTACTTAAATGTGGTACAGAGGGCCAGCCACAGATTTATGCTAAGCACTAAGAGAAACTCTCATCCATTAATGTCAGCCAGTGCTCTCACAGGCTGGATCACTGGACAGTAGATCAGCTGCAGAGTTTTCCTTCTTATGCACAGCTGCATCCAACCTTTCTGGATAACCACTCTGATTTATAAAGTGTAGCTCTTCCCTATTAATTTAGTGCTAGGTCATGTTATTCCAGACAGTTTGCTTTTTCAGTTTGACCAGTGTACTAGTGCAGAAGTAAAACAATGCACCCCAAATACCAGTAGTAACTGGGTAACTGAACAGGTTTTGCTTTAGACTAACAAAACCATGAAGCCTTTAGGATATCCCTGGGTAAGTGAATACAGGATGTTATTATAAAGTGGCCATTCATTAGAAGAGAAGACTAAACTCATTGACCTAACAAGTCCCATCCTGTTCAAGGTTACTGTGAGACAAGAATCAAGGTGAAAAATTTTACCAAATAGGTAAAATTAGTGTATCTCTTAAAATAGTTCTCAAAATCCTCAAATGTGTCTCAAACCCACCATTTCACATACCCTTGTTCCATCATTACTTCAAAACAAAATGAATATGTATGACATTTAAGTCTTGTCAATTACTGTTCAGGCATGGAACCCTGGCCTATTTGTCTGTGATTTCAACTGGGGTAAAGTTTCACCCCATATTCTTGTCAATCCATGGTATACCACAGAGCTTTCATAAAATCAACAACAACAGCAACAGCAACAAAAAGAAAACCCCAAACAAACAAACACCTGGAGACTTTTCTTCACTACAAGCATTAAAAGTGCTTTTCGATATTTAAATTTTCCCATGTTAGGTAGAATATTTCTGTTCACATTTGCTGAAGTACACATAAACCCAATTAATAGAAAGAGTGGTTATTTTAAAAAAATATAGCCGTAATTGGAAGGTACCGCTTCCTATTATTTGACTGACATTTCAGCAGCAAATAGTGAGGTTTCTGTAATGAAGAAGGAGTGTCAAATGTGTGCTTTGTAGACTTGTCAACAAAATAAGATTTTAATAATTATATAATGAGCAGACAATGATACTACAATTGGGCATAACATTCACGAGTGTTCAGTTTCTTGGTCTCTCACATAAGGACCTCCAGACCTTCAGAATGCCATACAAAACTTGAGAGCAGTTAAAATTAGAGGAAGAAAACTCAAACTGAAGGCATTTTCTAGGAATACAAGGCCAGATGTAGGACACTGATGTGGAGCAATGAACATCTTAACAGAAAAAGATGATAGGTCTAAATGCCCTAACGCAAGTTGTGCGCAGAGGCACCAAAGCTGGTGTTGGAATTTGTTAAACTGTGTGACGTGTCACTGAACAAAAACTAATCTGGCTGAGCACAGCATTCCCAACAGTTCAGCTTGGCCAATTTTTCCTAGATTTGACAAATCACAGCTCATTTACAGACCAGAGAACTGCAGTCTGAGACTGGATCACACTGCTGGAGACCTTTTAATTCAACCTGGGGTCAGCTACAGCATCTTGCAGAGGGCTGTATCCAATTGGATTTTGAATTTCTCCAAGGATAGAGACTCCACAGCCTTTCTGAGAAGCCTGTTCCAGTGCTTAGTCAGTTTCACATTAAACAGAAAAAAACTTTTTCTACACTTAAATGGAACTTCCTGTCTTTCAGTTAGCTCCAAAAGCCTCTTTTCCTGTCACTGGAAATCCCAGAGAAGATCCTGTCTTCATCTTCTTCACTGCTCTCCAACATCACATTCATAAGACCCACCTGAGCATTCTCTTCTCCAGGCAGAATGACCACAGCACTCTGTGCCTCTCCGTATGACATATCTCTGCACAGCACTGCCCTTACTCCATAGCATAGCTGTGCCCTGAAGGAGATTTTTCTAAATTGCATCTTACAAGAATCTTAATTTTGCAGCCATATATGTCCTGATAGCTAGGATCCATGTACAAGAGTATTATAAATCCATTTTCTTAAAATATCAGGAGAACATTATGTGAACAGGAAGTACAAGTTCAGGGCTCTTGTATCTCACAGACCAATATCAGGGGCTACACTGGAAGTTAGTCATTTCCTGAGAAATGTATGCCTGAAGCTGAGGATAAGGTTTTATCCTGTGCACATCTGTAGACTCCTTAGTTCCATATGTAAGCAAGACTTTTTTTTTTTTCCTTAACTGATGTCCTGAAAACTCCTTTTCTCTCCATCTTCTTCTTTCATTCTCTGGATTATGGGCTCTTTCTTCAAGCCGTGTCTGGCTGTGTCTTCTGGATAGATTTCAGAGACTGGGAAATGAACCAGCTAGTGCTGGTTGGTTAAATCTTTATTGTTCTCTCTTTTGGTTTCAAGTCTATGTTACAGAGGCCTTGAAATGCATTATAAGCATATGTACTGTATGTGAATGAATGAGGCTGGGCAGGCAGTTATCCAACAATGACTGTGCCTAAATGCAATTCTGACCCTAACCACTTCACTGCAATGCTGTAACAGAGCAGTATCCTGTTGGCACAGAGCCATGACTTAAAAAAATATCCAGTGTGGTTTCAACTCCTTGAGGATTTACAGTTCCTACCAGCTTTTAGTCGCTAGATGTCAGGGCTTTCTCTGGCAGTATCCACCCTAACCAAAATATTGTGCTTTTGTAGTTCAGTATTCTGCAAGCATTTCTTATCAACTGCAAACAAATGCACAGGGTATGCTGATGAACATTATCAATGCAAAGCTAAAGTAGTGATTTTTGAGTATGTGACAAAAGGTTAGATTTGTCACTAAAAAGAAAAAAAAATCACTTTCAAACACAATGCTTAATGAACTGCCTAAAGAAAATACTTGAAAATATTGATCTCTTTGTAGTGGCATGCTTCAGTAACTGTAGTGGCTCCAGAATTTACCACTGTGCAGCCTGAGCCAAGCATCCAGAATTTGTCTACCTCTATGAGATTATGAGAACTTCACTCTGTATCACTGAGTTCCCTCAGAATTTAGAAAGACAACAGCTGGGTCCTCCCTGCCTTGTGGAGAGTGTACTCTGATATGATGAGATGAGTAAAGCTAGCAAAAAACAGAGCAAGGACCATTCTCCAGCCATAAGACCAGGAGTCCAGCCTGTCACCTGTCCCTAAATCATAATCTTTTTATCTCTCCCAAACCAGGGAGCCTGCATCCAAAACACCCTGGGAATAGAGCCTGGCAGGATATATAGGTCCAGTCTGAGAGAAGGCCAGTGGCACTGAGCAGACATCACGCGGGGTGTTATGGTCTAGGGCTGGCTATGTTCTGGGATATGAGCCTGTGCCTTGAGTTTACCCAATTAGCTACTAGCAGGTGCTATGACATGCCTGGCATAACAGCCTGGCCATGACAGTCTGGAGGCTGATGGGAGGGATGTGTCATGCTGACCTTGCCAATTTCAGGCTACCCTTTGGACACAGGTGTGCCCACTGAGGGGCTAACTCACAGCCCACCTGGTGAATGCAAGAGGGACTGGAGCTGGCTGTCTTCTTGCTCTCTGCACAGATGCCTCCATTCTGGCTCAAGTGTGCACAAAGTCTGTTCCATGATATTTCAGGCACTTGTGCCATCGCTCAGTAATCTTGTTTTCTTCTGTGTCTGCTGTCACTGAGTAGGGTTGAGCTGTTCTTTGAAAAATATGTAATTCTGTTAAGGTCAGTGAGCTCTCTGTCTGTAGCTCAGTAACCTCTAATCCTACTTTGGAATGTTGATCCTTCTGCAGTTGGATTTATGTTTTAATCATAGTCACAACCTACACAGATGTATTTAGCATTAATATATTTTAATAGCTACAATCATTATTAAATGTTATAGTCGTAGTATCATTTGAGTTTCACACCTATCCAGGCTTACAGTCCCTTTCACAAAACACATTATTAAGATCGAGTTATTCTAGTGTGATTTGTGCATTTGTTGAGAAGAGATTGGAATATAACCCCAAATTAATTTCATGCAGGCTAATAAACAAGTGACACAATCCTGCATTAATCATGACTGAAGCAAAGCCCTTGGCTGAGGTATGGAAGCTTCCAAAGGTTGGTGCCATTCCCAGAAGTAATTCACAGTCTAAACACTTGTTGGATTATTATTCTTGTATATTTTTTTACGTACACACATATATACATATATTCCTATCTATATGGATACAAGCTGTATACATCTTCATTAGAATGTATTACTTGCCCTTGCACTAGATAATTGGAAAACTGACTCTTTCCCAGACATAACAAGAAATAAATACAAATAGTCAAAGAAGAGATAAATGTTACTATAGAAAGGAGTATTGTGGATTTTAAAAACACAAACCAGAAAATTTTGTAATTGGCAGGTATGTTTTAAAAAGTCTCTGAAATGTGGGACTGGAAAGGCAGCCATCAGGCCTTATGGGACTGTCATCACTATGCACTAGGCTTCCCTTCCCTCTCTAGCACATGTGGTCCTAATTGCTGTGTTGGCGAGACCGTGAAGCTGGATTCTTCATGAACTGGCTGTAACATTGGCAGACATTTACTCATCCACTGCTAACAGTTTTTAATGGAAAATCTGTATCCATTCATGCTAGAAAAATGCTTATGTTAAAACAGAGGAAAATTAAATAGAGAAAACCAGATATCAGTAGCTTCTCCAGCTGCCAATAGTAGATATTCTACTACTTCATTAACATTTATTGTACTAAATTTGAGGAAAAACCAGTGAATGTGATCGAACACTTAAAAATGTTTTGCAGAATTGTACATATTTTTAACCATATTTCTGATTCTACATATGCCACTAATTGAGGATTGTACAGCATGTGATAGCAGATTAAGAAGTTGTTTATACCTGATTCAAATCTATGAACAGGATACCCAGAAAGTAACTTTATCCTTGCAAAATTGCAGCTGCCACATAGGATGACTAAGGCATATCTCCTTAGAGAGAGATAACTCTTCACTCATGGTTGTTGTGCATAATGTAAAGCTATCTGACCAGTGGAATAATAATTCCCATTTAGAAACCCTGCTTTCTTCTTCACGTACTATGAGTTTTCCTGCCCTTCGCAGCTCCAAACACTCTTCTGGTCTTAAATAATTCTTACATTGATTCTGCTTAGAAGGATATTTCTGTAACCACAAGAAAATTAGGATTATGGAGGGAAGTCAGAAATCTTCCATGCCGTTACTTTTTTGTATAACCTAGAAAAAACAAAGTTTAGAATGGCCATGATTGCTAGCTCTAGGTACATTGGGTACACAAATTCCAGTGAAGAAAGGAGCCATTTAACTCAAAGGCCATTATTGCAAGTGAATGTAAGAGGGTAAATTAATGCTTTTTGATTAGTAGAGAAAAAAAGCTGTTTGGCAATCAAAACTGTGAGCTTCTGAAACTGTTTCCGGTCACATAGTCTCTTGGATACAATAGCTTTAAAATGCAGTTTGATTGATCTATAAAACAGATCAGAAGACAGAGTGTCTAGCTATGTCAAGGTGCTCAATTCAGTGATCTAAAGTTTGCAGCTTTGTGACTAGAGTGTGAACTTGAAACTTGATTGCCCACATCTTTTCAGCATCCTTTGCCACCAGTACTCAATCACAGTGTATTTGATCCCACCAATACTAGATGTCAAGCTGTTGTCTTATTCATTGGTGATCTGTAGTTGGTGTTTCCACATCTTGTTCTGACATGTGCTCTGGCCTCTTTTTATGATTAGACCATGCAGTCAAACTGGAAAAAATGTGCATACATTGTGGGCTTAGACATTCAATTCCTTCCAGTAATCTGGACCAAAGCAACTTCTCCAAGATAACATGGTAAATCTGTCTCAGAGTAGGAAATCAAGTCTGAACCAAATGGCCATCTTTCTATGGGAACTCACAAGGGACCCAGAAGAATTAAGTTCAAATTCCTTTCAAAGACACTCTTACATCTTGAATGAGAAATGTCGCCCTACATCTGAAAATTCTTTTAACAACATTGTGATAAACAGATTTGTTTCCCATTTTAACAAGCTGCTGTTTTCCAACAAAATGCAATTTATTGAAAATCTTTCAAACAGATTGTACTCCAACATCCTAACCACTGGGGTGTAGGCTGTTTTGGAGAACAAGCAAGATTGCTTCTTGTATTTTAAATTAAATATTTCAAGGGATTTAATTTTTATTCTATTTTAAAATTAAAACAAATGTTCAAACTTCACAATTTTTCTTAAAACAGTATTCTTATTTTCCATCCAGGAACATTCCATCTGTCCTTTAATTTGCTAGGTCATACTTTTTATGAGTAAATGAAATAAAGCAAATTACAAAATTCTCGGGAAATCTACTATCAGTATTTCTGCAGCATCTTTATGATGGAGGCTCAGCAGTAGCTTCTTAAATTAATTGGTCACTTGAGGTAAATTGAATGCAGTATTTGGTACTGACATTTCTTTTTAGATTCTATTATTCCTTTTAAACACAGTCAGTTTCCAAGGGTAAAATCTAAATATAAAAAGATGGAATCGTAATAAAATCTTCAGAACTCATAGACATATGTACTTTCTGACTTTTCTGTATCTCTTTATTTTGTCTCCTTACAAATTTATTGTTAATCATTAGCTTTTCTTTTGTCAAAAGTTGAAATGAAAGCCTATTTAGTAATAAAATAAGTACAACAATGCTTAAGTAGAAAGTTGCATCTTTCTTCTTGTAAAAATTGAAGATCAATGTCTTCAAGAGCTGCCAGCAGGTAAAACTCCGCATGGACAAGAGAAAAGAAGAAAACCATTTTCTGCTTTTGCATTAACAATTTTTGCATTGAACCCTGGGATACTGGACTCTTACTTTGAGGACTAGTTGCTTGAATCATGAGGATTTAATCCTTCATTTCTAATGACAGATCTAGCCTTAATATGAAATCAGTAATTCTTGCTGCTCAATGTTTCATAGATCTTAAATTAACCTTAGTTAATGATTTACTTTTAGTTAAACATTTGTGTAATGGGCTGATCCTGGCTGGACATTGGGTTCCCACCAAAGCTGATCTCACTCCCCTCCTCAGCTGGACAACAGAGAGAAAATATAACAAAAGGCTTATGGGTCAAAGGGAGATCACGCACTAGTTACTGTCAACTTGAGGAAATTAGTTTCATTTGTTACCAAACAAGTCAGAGTAGACTAATGAGATATAAAACCAAATCTTAAAACATATTCCTCCATCTCACTTCTCTTCTCCAGGCTCAGCTTCACTCTCCAGTTCTCTACCTCCTCCTCCCAAGTGCCTCAGGGGAACAGGGAAGGGTGGTTGTGGTCAGTTTGTCACACATTGTCTCTGTTGCTTCTTTCTCCTCTTGGGTAGGGTACCTCACACTCTTCCCCCTGCTCCAGTGTGGGCTCCTCCAGGGACTGTAGGTAAATCTCTGCTCTACCTTGGATTTCCATGGGTTCCAGGGAGACCACCTGCCTCACCATGGTCTTCCACACAGTCTGCAGGGGAATCTCTGCTCTGGCACCTGGAACACTTCCTCCTCCTCTTTCTGCATTGACCTTGGTGTCTGCAGAGTGGTACCTCACACATATTCTCACTCCTCTCTTCTCTGGCTGCAATTTGCTTCTGTGCAGTAAATTTGAGGTGCTACCACTGTCACTGATAGGCTTGGCCTTGGTCAGTGGCGGGTCCATTTTGGAGATGGCTGATATTGGCTCTATTGGACACAGAGGAAGCTTTCAGCAACTTCTCACAGAAGCCACTTTTGTAGGCCACTTGCTCCAAAAAAGCTTCCCATGCAAACCAAATACAATTTGATATATGTTCCCACCTTCAGCTCTTCTTTTTGAGCAGTTGGCTGTGACATGGCACAGGAGTGCTAGACAAGTGGCAGTGTCCTCTCTAGGGAGGGATGTTGTACTAATTAAATGCTCTGTATGACCACTTTCAGCCCAGGAGATGTCTGCCATCTTCTGCTTGCTTCAGTCATTCCGTTCAGTGGGCCTTGGTGAAAATGGTGAGTCATAGGTATGTCTTCTCTCACTGTCTCTTGGAAGCATATTATTTCAAGAGAATCAGCAAGAAAACAGTGCTTGCACTTTGAGTTCATGGCTGAGTTTGAAAAGCTTGAAAGATTGTCACTCTTGTGTCTCACTACACTAAAAATATCGGTTCAGAGATAGGAAAGGCTTCCCAGAGAAGTACACCTTCAGTCATAAAAGCTTTGATGAAAACTTTGCAAGCCATCTTTCTCTTCTTTTCATCTTTTTTGAAATCACCGTGAATGTCAAACTTAGTAAAGGAATTTCCAAAATGTGGTGCAGCTGTAGGATGTAATCAACTACACTGCAAAAAATGGACAAAGACTGTGGTTAAAAGAGAATAGTCAGCACTCTTCAGCATCAACTGCGAGCTAGTGCTCATGCCTTCCGTGCTCATGCCTTCCAAATGCATGGCTTGGCCTTGCAAGCCGCTGAATATCTTTGTCAGTGCACTAGGGTGGTGCTGAGTAAATCAAATGCAGAATTGGTAGCACTGGTTAGTATTAAGGCTGCAAACATTTCCTGTTATAAGACCTAGTTGCTTATACTTTTGCCAAACTAACTGTTTAGGTTGAAATTTTCCATCCGTGGCATTTGCCCTATGAAAAAATCTTTTGGAAAATTTCAGCCAAAATGTTTCTGCTGTGAAGCAAGAGAAAAACTTGCTATTTTTTGCTGTTAAGAAAACAATCTTGTAACCTTTACTTTGGCGACTCTTGTGCCCTTCTCATATGTTGGAGCAGAAACTTGACATCTGGCAAAAGGGTGGTCTATGTGTCACTGATGTGCTCCTTGCTACCCATACGAGAAACCATTTAAAATGTAAATCTCGGAAACGTCAGATGTGTATGAACTCACTAGCAATTTGCTAAAACTTGACCACAAACATGCCAGAAGGTTATGTTCTTTCGGAGCATACTGACATTTCAGTCCTGCTTAATATTTTTGTCAATGATCTGGACAAGGGAATTGAGTGCAGCCTCAGTAAATTTGCAGATGACACTGAATTGGGTGGGAGTGTTGATCTGCAGGAGAGTAGGAAGAATCTTCAGGAGGATCTGGACAGGTTGGATCAATGGGCCGAGGTCAACAGTATGAGGTTCACTAAGGTAAAATGCTGGGTCCTGCACTTGGGCCACAACATCTCCATGAAGTACTACAGGCTAGGGGAAGAGTGTATGGAAAGCAGCCTGGCAGAAAAGCACTTGGGAATGCTGGTTGACAGTCGCTGAACATGAGCCAGCAGTGTGCCCAGATGGCCAAGAAGGCCAATGGCATCCGGGGTTGTATCAGAGATAGTGGCCAGAAAGCCTAAATGATTGTCTCCCTGTACTTGTGAGGCTGCACCTCAGGTACTCTGGCCAGTACTGGGCCCCTCAATTCAGGAAGGACATTGAGGTGCAATGAGAGAAGGGCAGTGAAGTTGGCTAAGGGTTTGGAGAGTAAATCCTATGAATAGTGATTGAGAAATCTGGGATTGTTTATCCTGGAGAAAAGAAAGCTCAGGGGTAACCTCATCACTCTCTACATCTACCTGAAAGGAGGCTGTAGCCACATG
The DNA here is from genome assembly GCA_035583185.1 of Anabacerthia variegaticeps. Classification (NCBI taxonomy): domain Eukaryota; kingdom Metazoa; phylum Chordata; class Aves; order Passeriformes; family Furnariidae; genus Anabacerthia; species Anabacerthia variegaticeps. Next base: position 84,040,108 of record JAWWEW010000112.1, on the reverse strand, counting down.
GAGGTTGGCCCTTCTTCCAGGCAACCAGCAACGGGATAAGAAGAAATGACCTCATGTTGTGCCAGGGGAAGTCCAGCTTGGATATTGCGAACAATTTCTTCACTGAAAGGGTGGTTAAGAATTGCAAGGGGATGACAGGGAAGTGTTGGAGTCACCATCCCTAAAAGTCTTCAGGAAACTATGGGATGTAGTACTTGGTAATATGGTTTAGTTGTCATGGTGGTGTTCAGCCAAAGGTTGGACTCAATGACCTTGGAGGCATCAGGGAAACCTCTGATACAAATATAGGTTGAGGGATGAACAGATTGAGAGCAGCCCTGCTGAGAAGGACCTAGGGATGCTGCTGAATGAAAGGTTGGACATTAGCTGGTAATGGAGATGCAAGATGGAGAGCAACTTTTTACAAGAGCATGTAGTGACAGGACAAGGTGAAATGGTTTCAAAGTGAAAGATGGTAGGTTTAGATTAGATATTAGGAAACAATTCTTTAGTGTGAGAGTGGTGAGGCACTGGAACAGATTGTCCAGAGAAGTTATGGATGCCCATTCCTGGCAGAGTTCAAGGCTAGGTTGAATGGAGCCCTCAGCAACCTGGTCTAGTGGAAGGTGTCCCTGCCCATGGCAGGGGGGTTGGAACTGGATGCTACATGAGGTCCCTTCCAACTCAAACCATTCTGTGATTCTATGATGATTCTATTTTTCAAGCTCCCCTCTCTCTGAAGCTGTCTATATTTCATTCCCACAAAACAATAGACTGCGCTGCTTTTCCTCTTGGTTCATTCACTAAACCCAGAATGGAACTGTGCTGTCACTCCACGTATTCTTGTAGGATTATGGGGTTTTTGCCCCTGTTTTCTGCACTGCGAAGTCAAGTGTCAAAGGAAAGCATGCCTTACTCAAAGACACATGGTACAGGATCTGAACACAGGGCACCCTGGAAATGATAGTGAAGCAAGCAAGAGAGGTAGATGGTACTGTAGAGCAGAGACTAGAAGAAGATGGGAACTGACTGACCAAAAATCTATGGCTTGAAAACATGGAAGGAAATATAGAAGCAAAACAAAATGAAAAAGAAACACCACTTATGAGGGACAATGTAGTCTAAATCCTGTTTGAAATTTATGCTAACAAGTATGCCATTAAATATTGTAACAATAATGAAAACATTAGAGAAGTATTATGAAAACTTTATGGGAGTAACAAGAAGTTTAACTATCTGTTGGCAATAAATGTTACACTTGACTCATTTAAAACTCAAAAAAAATCCTGCTATCAATGTGTGATATGTAATAGATGAGAATGGCATACAAGTCAGGTATATACTTTCCTAGATTTCTTGTGGCTGAATGGTTATTACAGAATCACAGAATGGTTGAGGTTTGAAGGCACTTCCAGAGGTTATCTGTTCCAAATCCCCTGTTCAGTCAGAGCCACCTCTAAACAGTTGTCCAGGCTTGTATCCAGACCACTTTTGAATATCTCCAGACATGGTGAGTCCATGACCTCTCTGGGAAGCCTGTGCCAGTGCTCAGCCTCACAGAGAAAAAGTGTTTCCTGATGTTCAATCTCCTGTGTTTCCGTTTCTGCCCATTGCCTCTAGTGTTGTCAACGGGCACCACTGAAAAGAGCTTGGCTCCATCTTCTATACACCCTTCCAACCTATAATATATTTATATACATTAATCAGGTCGCCTTCATAAATATGGAAGGAATTGTTCTCATATATTAATTAAAATACAATGGAAAATAATATATATATATATTTAGTATGCCTTATATGTTCTTCCCTTCAAATACTTTGATGATTCAAGTGAATGAATTCCAAATATTAATAGCAACGTGATACTTCTGGTAGCTTTTGAAGAGCAAAAACCCCAACCTAGTTATTTCTTCTTAAATTTTACCAAACATTTAAAAGAGGGAAAAATTGGTTTTCATTCAAAATTATTCAGAGTTTTCTTCAGCACTTTTAACAAATGTATTGCCCACTAGCTTTCTGCCTACTTTTTTTTTTTTTGAATGACCAGTCACATAAACTTTTGAATAGTGCAAAGCCAAAAGAAAATGTTACCTCTTCCAAAAAAAAGTGTTGTGCTGTGTGTCTGCTTTCAAGAATAACAGCAGTTTCCACAAAAGTGCTTAGATGCAATTTTCTTAAATTATATAATGAAATGTTATATTATACACTTGCATATGATCACTACTACATAGACCCAGAAAATCATTTTTACTAAAATAAAAATACTTTAACACTTGATTTGCTGCCTAAAGGGTCTGTAAACAGGTCTGATCACAAAGCATTCTAAACAAAAAAGAGGCACTGCTCCACCTTCTGCTCCCATCCTCAGATTTGTTTGCTGTGATGCTGTGATACCTCAAAGTAACATCAATAAATCGGGAAATCAATAAATAAAGTTTTCTATGAACCTCTCTTTTCCTCTTTCCTATGAACTTCTCTTTTCCTGAGAATTTTACATAACACTCTTTAATCATGACCTTGTTTTCCATTGCTTCCAAGAGACATTAAATTCTTTGACTTTCCAGAATCAAACCTTGTATTATTTTTTCTGGTCTGTATGACAGTGAGTCACACCGCAAACATGGTTCTTCTATGGCAGTTTCCAGGCTATAATTGGATTTCTCAGTAAGTGGACAAAGAAATGCAATCCTAGTGCAAACCATGAGATTTTCTCACATGGATATGGAGACTGAGAACCTGCATCTTGGAATTGGCAGGGCTAATTTGCACAAAAGCTGAAACAATAACAAGTCTATAGCATCTTCTCAACTCATCCTCAAGGTGGTCAGAAACTGATTTTAAACCTAGAGCAGGTTAAAAAGCCTTCAGATTTGTGACATTTAGATGCACAAAAACTGAGAAGGCCTATGACAAATAGACAAATATGCAATATCACTCCTAATACCAACTCACACGCAGATGAACACTTTGATTATTTTTTCCTCTGTTGATTCATAATGCTTTGATGGAGTAATCCTGAAGCTAATAGAGAAATGTTAAGGATGGAGATCAAGAGAATTTTAAATTAAGAATAAAACATAATCAGAAAAGGAAATAACTATTGCTCTTTGGCTGCACATGCCGTGCCAGTGCCCCATACAGGCTACTTGACAGGTGGAGATATTTCCAGCCTGGACAAGAAGAGAAGGCAATGCTCCAGAACTCACAGTTCACCCCACAGTTCAAGAAACAAACCAGGTGGCCCTCTTAATCATAATAAGAAGTACATAGCTCAATAAATATTCTGAACAAAGTGGCTCAAAGTGTGGGGCACTAATTTGTCTGAGATAATAAGCACACTGAAACAGCTATAGAATAATTCCTGATTTTTAAGTACAAATGCAAGTTTATGTCATTATTTTCCTTCAGAAATGATTAATCTGCAAATAATTTTTAATGATGACCTTGATAAAACCAATATTATATCTGTATGTTCTAGTCTAGTCTAGCAGTAAAGTGATTTCTATGTGGACTTACAGGGACAAGGCACATGTTCACTGGAGAATGGTGAATGAATCAGAGAAATGAAACAGCAAACTTCAGTGCGTATTTTGAAGTGAGGATCTGCAGCCAACTTCATTGAAGTAGGAATGATGTAGGAATGACATAGGCTGACATAATGACATGGGCATTAATTTCCACCATTGTATCACACTGCCTCATTGGGTGTGATATTCAGGACCTGTTTGTCAAGAAAAGAATATAGGAATGGTTTCTGCCACAAGGAATACAGGCTTTCATAAATTCATCGCTCTCTGCTTGGTTTCACTGGCTACTACTGGGACTAGTTTAGTAGTCAAGCGTTGCTGGAAGGAGAGAGTACTACAAAATATGTTACACAATTTGAATACCTGTGGAAGCAAATAACTTAGTCCAATCACAGAAAGTCTTCTGTGCTGTTTTTCTTATGTTACCCATCCTTTTCTTATCCCTCATAATTCCTCTCCAGTTGTAATTCCTGTATGTGTAGTAAACCAGCTTTAATTATATTCTGGTTAGTAGACTTGGTGGGAAGCATCTTGCCTACATTCACAGACACACATAGTCACCACCTGGCTCTTAGTGGGAAATAGAGATGACTGTGCACTGGAAACCTTTCATACACAACAGCACAGGACTTGCTTTGTTGACCCAGCTCTCCCTCTTGAGAGGAAGCATGTATAAGTGCAATCACATGCCAACATGTCTGAACAACTTCTGGACCAAAGCCACCTTGGACCCACGCGTCCAGACTCTGGAAGAGCTGGTCTGTGTTTCTCTGCACCTGAGTATAGATGCACCTTAACTTCAGCTTCAGCAGAAATGGATTTTGAGTAACTGAATAAATAGTAATTTTTTTTTTTCCAGTAAATTTTCAATTATTCTGTGCTGCTGAGTCAATCAGGATCACTTGCTGTTCCAGGCATCCATCTCAATAAGCACCAGTAATCAGATGCAGAATATGTATCTTTGAGTCAATAGAAAAAGATGTCTTAGTTGTCAACAAGCAGTCATAACAATAATTGAAGTTCAAACCCTTTTAATGAAGGTTTACGCTAAGAGTAATCCCACACATGTTCTTCATAATGGCTTTGGAATTTTATTTTTCTTGGCGTTTCAAATTAAATGTTATTTATATGTGGCATTTGATGGCAAAGCCATGCAGAGGCTCTTTGGGTTCATATGTGACTGAAGATCAAAACAATTCCCACTCTAAGGAAATGAAGGGCGACATACTAGCTTAGCTAGAGAAAAGGCTAGTGTGAATGCCAGGGTGGTGGTTGGTATTAGCCAACATAGCACAATAACTCAGGTACCCTATATTTATTACCCGCTTTGATTTCTAAAAGATTTGTGCCCAGGAATGGGCACACTTGGTGCTCAAGGACATCATTAGATGTGCCAGTAAATCAGGCTGAGGATCATACACTGGACTAGAGGATGAATACTCAAATAGGGAACATTGTCCCTTCTTCAGTCTGTTAAATGGGAAAAGGATTATGATGAAAAACTAGGATGTGGTCAGAGTATCAAAGGCAGCGTCCATAAGCAAAACTAATACTGCTTTTTATAACTTCTAACTGCTTGGCTTTGCAATAATATTCTTTTGAAGTTTGAATACGTGAGTAGTGCGCATGTGGGATATGCATATTTACCATGAGTCATCTTAAATACATATAATTTAAACCATTGGAATAATAATGAGAAAATGCATGTAATGGTGTTAATACTTAGTGTAGATACCAATGAGTACATGTGGTTTTTCAATATTTACAAAGTAGATGCCTTTGGCATTACCTAAACATGAAACAGTTTGCATCTGTAATGTCACTTGTATACATTTAACGCAACCTGGGGCTTAGTGGGGCAGTCTTTGAAAACAACCCTGTATTAAATTCATCTTTTTACATTCTGGAAAGTATTAAAATTATTTAAACAGAAGAGTGGAGTTAAATTGCTCTGTGGCTTATGAGGAACAGATATTGCCAGCTGAAACACTTGGCAACCCAGCTAATATTGGAATACCAATACCAACCACAGGCATGCATTTCATCCTCCTCAGAACACTTTGCTGAGAGGAAAGACTGGGGAGTTCTCCTGAGACTAACTTTATAAAGTCTTTCTTTTAAAAAAAGAAGTCAATATCAAACTATGTTGCTGTAATAACCTGAATGATTTATGATGAAGCAGTTTGGGACCATCAGGGTCTTCACTATAGCTTTTGAAATGTCAATGTAAAACTGTGGGAGCAAAATCATTGAATACTGTGGGAATTTTAATTTGTGTAAAGGGTGGTGGCTGGTATTAAGATCTTTTCACTGTTTTCTGGTAGAAGAATTTAAATTATAAGAACATCATAGCAATGCTGCTTAATTTATTTTTTTTTTTGCTGTTTTTTTTTTTTTTTTCATTTGTTTGGTGGGGGTTTTGTGGCTTTTTGTAGAAAAGCTGTTTGTTCTTCCAGGCATGGGTATTATATATTCCTATATACATGAACAAAAGTTAAAAACCACTAATGATAATAACAATTGCTACAGTGTGATCCTTCAGACAGTGAATTAGCTGCCCAGATCTGTTACTACTTTAGTAACACTTAGCTTATGAGGAAAACTCCCCTTATCTGCTCTTTCCCCTGAGGAGGGAAAGATGAAGATGCAACCTGACTAAAACACAAATGTATTGGATGCAACATCATTTTTTTCAGGTGTAGAATAAAACTATTTAAGCACACCTAAGAAAAAACACTCTACTCTTCATATTGTTTAATCTAATATGCACTCTTCTGTCAGAACTGGGAACTGGATTAGGGGACTCATTTCCTATGCTGTTGCACTGACAGATTTGTTGTGGCATCTGTAGTGGGGAGTTGTGATCAGCAACAAAGAGTAGTCTGGAAGCAGCATCAGAAGGCAATTAAACACCAGTCCAACCACAGCCAAAAAAAGCACATCTGACTGGCATCTGATACCAATCATGACAATCCCATACTCTTTTCTCACTCTTCTCCTTTACAGTGTGACTCATACATGGCTTGCAAACATGGGCTACTTAATTTGATATGTTTTACTTAACTCTGAAATTGCATTGTCTGTTGTTCAAAGAAATATACTGTTTCAATTTCATACTGATTACCTTAAACAAAGGTAATAAGGCAATTTACTCCTAATTTCTGACATTTGCAGTAGATGATGCCTAATCATTCTTCCAAATCCATAGAAAATTAATATCATAGACATTTTCCTTTACTTTCTGAGCTGTGATTCTTTGCAATCCTCCTACATGCCTAGAACAGAAAATGATAAAATTTCCTTAAAAGTTGGTACATTATTCTGTAGAGGCAAATTACTTTTGGCTAGGGAGGTTCTTAAGGCAGAGAGTTGACAGTACTTTTCCACTAAACTTGTGTTCCACCAGGAAACATAGCATGCCAGGGCAGACTTTTGATCTTTCAAATGAAAGATGTGGCACTAAATATTTAAAAATTCTAAGGCTCATCTAGTGTACATGTGTGTACTGCTTTTTTTTCCATTACACTCTAGAATTAAAAGTCGGTTAAAATTTCTACATTTTTTAAAGAGAATATAGATTTCTAAAGAAAAAGCATAGTACAAGTGTATAATCGAAACTGTCAGAAGAGGCATAAAAACACAGTTTGAATGTTTATGTTTTGCTGAACTTTTCAATGAAAAGAGGTAAATTTCATTTTAGTGAGTATACTGACAGCCAGGTCTGTCACTCTTCTGAATATATATCTATGAGAAAAAAAAAAAAAAAATCATGGTTTTATACTTTTCAATACCTCTAAAAGTAGTTGTAAAAGATAAAGTAAAGGTGTTTCTGAAGTGGCACAAAAGTTCAATCTCCATCAAATACGGAAACTAATTATTTTCTTTATTTTCCTAATTGCGCTGGAAGGGCAAAAATATATACGAAAGATTGATACCCCTGAGCTATATGTCCTGTACACCACCGAGTAGCAGAGGAGCCTTGCTCTGAGCAGATTATGCCTTGAATAGACTTGACAGGGAGTAGGGAGGAGAAGTCACGTATACCCGAGCCATGATGTGTGACTTTGGAAGATGTCTCAGTATCAAGATGTTGCATAGGTGGGTTTCAACAGGAGTGAGTCTGGGTAAGAAGAAGATAAAGCAGCGTATGTGAGCAAATCCTGCAAGATGAAGAAAAAAAGAGGTATTTGTGATAATATCACTTTAACCAATCTCTAAAGTTTGTCTAGCCGAGCTAAATGGGCCAGAAGCCACTTGTTTTCTGTGGCATATGCAGGAATGATAGGTGCTGGAGCATGTCCAGAGTAAAGCAATGAAGCTGGTGAAAGGTCTAGAGGGGAAGTACTATGAAGGGATCTGTGGTTGTTAATCCCAGAGAAAAGGAGGCTCAGGAGAGACCTTGTCTCTCACTACAAGTACTTGAAAGGAGGCAGTAGCAAGGTGAGGGTCAGCCTCTTCTCACATGCAACCAGTGACAGGATAAGAGGAAATGGCCTGAAGCTGCTCTAGAAGAGGTGCAGCTTGAATATCAAGTTGAATTTCTTCACTGGAAGCATTGGGAGGGACTTCCCAGGGAAGTGATGGAGTCACCATCCTTGAAAGTGTTCAAGAAATGACTGTATGCTTCATGAGAAACTTCATGCTGTGGTTTAACTGCTGTGGGGGAGTTCAAAGGTTGGACTCAGGCATCTTGGATGTCTTTTTCAACCTTAATGATTCCATGAGTCTATGATAGTGCAACAAATAAATGCTTTTCCCTTTCTCTAGGCTCTCTAGAGTTGCTACATAGATAGAGAACAAAAATGAGAGTTAGAAAAGTAGCAAAAGCAGAATGATACTTAGGCCTCTTCTCATGAGGCAAACCAAAATATTAGCTACCTATTAAAGCATGGTTTCCTCTAGTTTTTGTCATATTATTTTTTAACTGTGTTCTTTGGAAAATGCAACCATAAAATGTTTGGAAATTAAGCTGGTGTTAGTCAAGATAAATTAAAAGCATATGCATGAGTCACACCCTTGGTAGGGAGTTAATTTAATCAGTAAAAATACGTTAAAAATATTTCAGTGAATAGTTAGGTCAGTTCCTTCTTTGCATACCCTTATGTTAAATTAAAATACTAGCAATATTTAATCTTTTAATCTTTGTGATTTACGGGGTGATTGCTGTCCAAAATGCAAACTATGTCAGTGCAAGTATTCATTAGGAAAGGCCTGTAGTCCTCAAGGCTTTGTAAAACCTGGGCTTGGTTAATATACTGATGAAAGTAATCCCTTCCAAGAAAAAAATGTAGACCTCCAGCATAAGTAAAGCAAGTACAATTTTACTCTTGGATTTCATACATGTCCATTTGGTGGATTTGTTACCAAGTAATACACTAGGTTATTAAACATCAAATCTGAGTACTTTAAAAGTCTGATAATGGCTCTCAGGAGTTACTCTATGTTTCAGGCCACCACAAATTAGCTCTTCAAAAAGACATTAAAAGGAGAGCATGTTTCTCTTTACAAATGTTGTTACTATACCAATTACTAGTTTGCATGAACTAAAAATATTGTCCTTTTTCTTAAATGGGGTAATATTTCAGAGTCAATTTTTATTCTATATTTCAGTCAGGACCACTTTATGCTTTTCATCAGAGAATTACATCTTTATAAAAAATTGCATGCTCAAAGAATATTTTCACATGTTGACTGATTTGGTTTTAACACACTGCCCTGCTTGACTTGCCTACAGATATGAACTCATATCCTTTCCTATGGAGTTGAAGACTCCTGAAAACTTTTTGTTGCTTTCTTTACCTCAAAATGATCATTTCATTATTTATATAAAGTGAAACTATAATTAAACATAAATTTGGAAGAGAAGTATAAGTTAGATCCTTGTTCCAAAATACATACAACAGGGATCTTAGACTGCTCCTCACATTTGAAGTCTCTAGTTATTACGCTGTTTTTATTTATGATTTTTAAAAAAAACCCAAAAAAAACAAAAAAACCCAAACCCACATTGAAATATTGGGGTATCTTTAACAGACATGCCAAGATAGTCCTGTTATTAGAACACATGAAATGAAAGGAGAGCTTGAGTGAGTCAATTTTTTTCATTCTGGAGAGGAGCTTTGGAGGAAGTCTTATTGGTGTCTACAGGTATCTGATAAAGTCATGCAAAGACAATGGACTCAGGTTCTTCTTAGGGGTGCACAGACAAATATCTCTGCCAATGAGACAGAAGAAATGAACTGCAGACGATGTTTTTTCTTTCAGTCAAATAAAATAGCTATTTTCCCTCACAAAAAGACAATTAACTAAAGGAATGCCATCTAAATGTAAGTCCTTATAATAATTCATTACAAAAATCAGAATGTACAACACAGGGTAGAATATAGCTTTTCAGATGGACTGGTTGCAAGCACTGTCAAACTGCCAAGGTCAGGCAGGATACGATGCTGAATATGTGAAGGAACTATGAAATCTTCTGGCACTGTGGTGGCTCATGGTAAAGCTACACTCTAAAATGCTTATCTAGAAGGACTAGTGCTCCTGTTACAATAAATAGGATCAACTCTTTAGCTGTCAAGGAAAATCTTTGCATAAATATGCTCTTAAATTTATTGAAATGTATTTTTTTAATTTTAAATAAAGGGAACTAATTCTTCCTGGGAGCACTATGTCATTTGAATTTTCAGATGAATGTGAAATTCAACCATGAAATATGCAGTTCTTAATCAAGACTTCTTGAATAATTGCACATTAATTTGGCATTTCAATTCAAGTTTGTCCCTTAACATTTAACATCTATTTTATTACATTTACACACTTAGCATATCCTAGAATTGTGTCATTCCATGATATATACCACAGATACTTTCTGTCTGTGATTTTTTTTGGTTCAGGTTGTAATGTCTCTTTTTCCATATCAAACACAATATAATGAAATATAGATAAAAATAATGAAAATGAAATGCCTATGCCAAAGCTTTCATCAAGCGTCAGCAATTTATGGAGACCAGGTTGAAAGTGAACATAGACAGAATTATGAAAAAGCAGCATTTTTATTGGAGCATTTAAAACTATTGAAGCCAACATTCTTTCAGTTTGGTGAAGGTGGATTCATTCCCAACTCTTATTTTAGTAACAGATTTTTCATCCAGCAATATTAAAATAACTCCACACCTCACAAATCCTCTACAGCAGAATTCTTGCCCTCCTCTTCTTTCCTGGCATCACTGGTGTACTGTTTTCTCTGCTGAGATTGCAATCTACTTAGAGAAAAAGAAAGGGAGATTTCATTCTCTCCCTGAATTTTCATTTGAGTGATCCCAAATTCTCATTGAAGTACTGGTTTATACAAGCTGAATTGGGGGAAACAGATACAATAATTTATAGAATTAGATAATACCTTTAAAATATGTGCACAGCATATAAAATCAGCATTGGGCTACACAGGAGGCCTCCCCATGCTGTCATGTAGCTGATGCAGGGGGCATTTATATTCTTACTGTGGTCATGGATGTGACCATCATCTAGTGTAGAGCTATCTAGTCTAGCTGTAAATCTTGTAGGCTGCTGAAGAAATTAAGGGTGACACAAAGCAAATAAGGGGGAACAGATTAGTGCATTATTTGTGAGAGTTACTGAGTGCATCTCAGGTTAATTGTTCTTAGATTTAAAGCTAATTTTCAAGTGTTGGATGTCTTTAAATCCAAACATGCTTTCTGTCATTCTTGCCAAATTTCCAAATGTAGTGTGAATTACTGATTAGCTGTTGTTTTGTATGTCTACGGCCTTATAAGTGTGAGGGAAAACACTGGATTAGACACTAATGCATACAGATTTTCTTTTCTTCATATTTCAAATGTATCTTTGAAAGGTCTGAATTTACATTTTTACACTGGTAGTGGAAAAAGAGGATTGCTGTACCAGCTTTCATTCTGCCGAGGGCTATGGGAGAATGGAGTAGAATAGATCTGTGATGATGGCTTTAGATACTTCACCTTTAGTGTTTATCCATGTTGCTATATAATCCATCTGACAGGCACAACCTTCAAGCCCTGATCCACTCTAAACATTTAACTCAGTGTCTTCACTCTGTCTCTTGAGTGTCGTTGAGCAGTAAGATTCTGTAAGGTTATATGTTAGGATACTCCTCTTTTAACTGCTCTGCCTTGCATGAACTATTTAAAAAGTAACATAACAGTTACGTAAGTACATAGGATAGGAATTATTCTCTTTTCTGGTGCTTCAAGTGTTAGCCTGGCAGGTGGGACTCCAAGGATTCACCTCACTTTGCTTTAAACATTCATTGTATTTACACATCTCCATGTTACACTTCTGCCTTTTGTAAGGACTCATTCCACATTCAGGAAAACGAAATAGAGATTTTAAGTTTAAATCACCTGGACCATTGTTACAATGCACCTATGGGGACGATAGTGGCTATAGAGATTTCTACCCTGTGGTTAGTCTAAAGAGGAATAGACCATTTTGGCCATTATGTGGTCCTAGCTGAGAGTCAGAAACAAGCTCTGTTTAGATGTTTAGATCATATAGGTAAACAGAATAAGTGGTATTTGGTTTTAATGTTCTCACTTTTGTCTCTCAAAAACACCTGTCGTTTTCTATATTAGATGTTATGATTGAATTTGCATTTTATTTGCCCTGGCTTAAGACTAACTGGATAGTAGCAAAGCGTTCCTCAGACGAGAGAGTGACATATATATACAGTGGACATCCTGGACACTTGAAAAAATATCCCTACCTGCCCAGCTCAGCATCCACTGGTTTTACACAGTAATGGAATGCCTGTATGATCTGTGCATATCATGAGACCTGGCATTGTAGAGAACAGTATAGACAGAAATGTCCTTTGTGGCATTCAATGTTGTCTAGCAGACCCTAGAAGAACTTGGTGGCATAAGGAGATGCGCTTCTGCAACTTGAGGGTCAAAGAAAAATGTCGTGTTTGTTTTAGATCTTAAGGTAATCAAATCCTCAAAGAGCTTATTTCTTGCTGTTATTTCAAAGAAACTGGGGATATCCAGATCACAGAATTACAGAAAAAGCTGAGATAGAAGGGACGCACAAAGATCATTGAGTCCAACCCTTAGCCCTGCACAGGACCATTCTCAAGAGTCACACTATGTATGTCAGAGTATCATCCAAATGCTTCTTGAACTCTGCCAGGCTTGGTGCTGTGACCACTTCCCTGGGGAGCCTGTTCCAGTGCCCTACCACTCTCTGGCTGAAGAACCTTTTTCTAATATACAACCTGAGCTTCCCCGGACACAGCCTCAGGCCACTCCCTTGGTTTCTGTCACTGGACACCGCAGAGAAGACATCAGTGCTTACCCTCCTTCTTCCTGTCATGAACAAGTTGTACATTGTGTTGAGGTCTACCCTCAGTCTCCTCTTGTCCAAGCTGATGTAGAGATATGAATTTGATCAGATGAATCTCACTTTTGTGAATTGATGAATGCTATTTACACAAAATGTAAAAACATCAGAGGAAATGAGATTAATTTCTCTCTTAGAAAGGCATAAGGTTGTTAAGGTATCATCTTGAAATGTGTCAAAAAATGCAGTATCTGGACATATTTTTCCAAGGATGAGTGAAAATTCTAACCTTGAACTGGTGAATAAAAGGGAGAGGAAGAGAACAGCAGCAGTTTAAGGAATTTTTATTTTGGGAATCCTCTCGTTTTTGTTTTACTTAGAATATATGAAATGTTTCATCTCAGGCCAATGTGTTGTATTGTATTAAACTATTTTTACTACATTTTCATTTCAGTAAGGATGAGAAACAAAAAATATTCATAGTTTGATCCAAACATTTTTTCAGCTTGGCTGGTACAAAGAGAAAGCATCTATTCAAACAACTGTAAATTCTTGATATTAATCTCATACCAGACTAAATCAGGCATCACTCCAATAAAGTTATTTGGATATTTTGGTATAAAATAAAGCTATATAAATGAAATCAGAATCAGGCCTTGATAGCAACCACTATGTAGAAGAAACATGCTGAAAACTCATCTAGTCTGAAGGATATGAGCAACAAAGCTTGTACCAAGAAGGTATTCCAATAGAATTTAACTGTTCCAGACAAGTTCCCATGTGAAAACATTCTTTCATATAAAAAAGAAAAAGGAAAAAAAAAAAAAAGAAAAAAAGCTTTATTTCAGACTAAAGCTAAATCCACCAAGCTGATTCTGGTTTTGTTTGCAAAGCAATTATTCTGGGTTAAGGCCTCTTTTAAATAGTGTCACAGAATCATCAAATCATAGACTGATTTGGGGTCATGGACAGGGACACCTTCTCCTAGACCAGGTTGCTCAAAACCCCATCCCACCCGACCTTGAACACTTCCAGGGATCGGGCATGCACAACTTCTTGGGGCAAACCATTCCAGAGCCTCACCACCCTCACAGGTAAGAACTGCTTCCTAATATCTAATTTACCCTCTATCAGTTAGAAGTTATTACCTTTTGTCTTATCACTACATGCCCTTCTAAAAGTCCCTCTTTAGGTACTGGAATGCTGTTATAGGGTCTCCCTGGAGCCCTCTCTGCTCCAAGTTGAACAACTCCAGTTCTCTCAGCCTGTCTTCACAGAAGAGGTGTTTTCACCTTCTGACCATCTTCATGGCCCTCCTCTGGACCCATTACAACAGGTTCATGTCTTTCTTGTGTTGGAGGCCCCAGAGCCCAACACACTCTAAGTGGGGTCTCATGAGAGCAGAAATGTGGCAATGAATGCACAACCTCCCTTGACCTGCTGGCCATACTACTTTTGATGCAGTCCAGGATACATTTGGCTGTCTGGGCTGCAAAAGAACATTCCTGGGTCATGTTGAGCTTCTCATCCACCAACACCACCAAGCCCTTCTCCTCAGAACTACTCTCAATCTGTTCATTCTCCACCTTGTATTCGTGCTTGGGCTTTCCCCAACCTACGTGCAGGATTTTTCATTTGGTCTTTTTGAGCTTCATGATGTTTACACAGGCCCATCTCTCAAGCCTGTCAAGGTCACTCTGGATGGAACCCCTTTCCTCCAGCATATTTCTGGCACCACACAGCTTGGTGTCATCATTTGACAGTGACAGAGCACTGGAACAGGTTTTGCAGAGAGGTGTGGAGTCTCCTTGCGTGAAGGTAGTCAAAACCTGCCAGGATGCAATCCTATGCAACATGCTTTTGGTGAACCTGCTTTAACAGGGGGTTGGACTAGATGAACTGCAGACATCCCTTCTAATCCCAACCATTTTGCCATTTTTGCACAAACTTGCTGGGGATTCACTCAATCTCACTGCTCATGTTGCCAACAGATATTAAAGAGTGCCAGTCCCAATACCAACACTTGAAGAATGCCGCTTTTCACTGCTTTCCTTTTGGATATTGAGGCATCAACCACAAGTCTCAGAGTATGAACACATAGCCCATTCTTTACTCAACAAGCACTCTCTGGTTGAAAAATCCTCCTCTTTCCAGTTTAAAGACAAGGATGACATGTGGGATGGTGTCAAATGCTTTTCACAAGTCCAGGTAGATGGCGTCACTTGCTCTGCCCTTATCTACCAATGGATAGGCCATCATGGAAGGCCAGAAATTTGTCAGACACAATTTGCCCTTAGTGAAGCAATGCTGGCTGGCCCCAATCATCTCCTTATTGTCTATATGTCTTAGAATAGTTTCCAGGAGAAGTTGTTCCATTATCTTTATGGGCACTGAGATCAGACCACCTGACCTTTAGATCCTTTTTTCCCTTTTTAAAAAGGGAGGTTGTGTTGCCCCAACTGCAGGCAGTAAGAACTTCACCACTCTACCATGACTTCTCAAATATGCTGGATAGTAGCTTAATCACTTCATCTCTCATTTTCCTTAGGACCATTGCATCTCCTCCGGCCCCATGTACTTGTGCACTTTTACGTTCCTTAGATTGTCTCAAAGTTGATCATCTCCTGCAGGGAGTAGTTCTTCATTCTCCTAGTTCCTGCCTTTGCCTTCTGCGCAATGTGGCTGGAGCACTTGTTGGTGAACAGTGCAGTAAAAAAAGTAATTTGGTACGTCAGCCTTCTCCACATCCTGGGTAACCATGACTCCAGTTTCCTTACAGAGAGGGTCCACATTTTCCCTAGTCTTCCTTTTATCACTGACATACCTATAGAAATTTTTCTTATTGGCTTTGACATCCCTGGCAAGATCTAATTCTGCCAGGACTTTAGTTTCCCTAACCTGATGTCTGGCTGCTTGGGCAATTTCTCTGTATTCCTCCCAGACTACCTGTCCCTGCTTCCACCATCTGTAGGCTTCATTTTTGTGTTGAGTTTGTCCAGGAGCTTCTTGTTCATCCATGTGCCAAGCCTCCTGGCATTTTTGTCTCACTACCTCTTCATTGGGATTCATTGTTCCTGAGCTTGGAGGAGGTGATCCTTGAACATTAACCAGCTTTCTTGGGCACCTGTTCTGCCCAGGGTTTTATCCCATGGTATTCAACCAAGCAGATTCTTCTGAGGAGGCCAAAGTGCTCTTCTGAAGTCCAGAGTAGTGAGTTTGCTGTGTGCCTTCCTCACTGTCCTAAGGATCTCAAAATCCACCACTTTGTGTCCTCACAGGAGCCATTAAGTAATGGTTATTGTGAAGTAGTTATTTTAGACAGCTACCAGTCAAGACAACCCTTATCCAGTGCACATTCATTCCTTTTTTCAGTGGGTGACCATTTCAGTTCTTCTGTGTGGGGTGGTAGCCCTGATAAACTCCTGATGGGTTAAGGGAAACACCCCTGGAAGATGCTCTCAGGAACCATTGTCAGAGGACAAAGAGGCTCCAGGAGTTTCCTTAAAGTCCTCAAGCCAGATTGACAAGATCAGTGAAGAACGGAGTGTTATGGAGATAACATGGCCTTTGCTATATCTTATGGAAGCACAGGAAGCCAGCCTTTAAGCCCATGTCATCTGTTTATCACCCCAGGAACTATTACTGCCTATAGCCACTCAGACTACCTAAGAAAAAAAAAGTACAGAAAGAGATTGGTCATAAGCAAAACTGGGGGAAAAAGAACCACCATCTCTGCAGGGGTAATCATCAAGCTGCCCTGTGTCCTCCCACGCCTTGGACAGTGAAGGGGTGAGCAGTCTTTTCCTGTTTTCATTTTCCTTCCTATTACTTTATGCCTTATACCTTTCCATCTTTACCCCATAGTTACCTTTATTTACTAATTTTACCTGGCTAGCATCTTTATTCCATAAACACTATACCTTGCCTTACATCGTGTAACCATCAGGACTTTATATTGGTTGCGGTGTTCCTTTAAGGTGTGTAATTCCTTTTGACATGTTTGTTAGTGGGAAGCAGCTATCTTTGTGTCACAGAGAGTGTTGTGTGCAATTCTTCTCCACGCTACAGGTTACCAAACAGGTTTAGATTGTTGTTTTAGGTTGTTGTGCTTCGGGTTAGCCTTCTGTTGTTAGTTCTGGTTAGTTTTCTGTTGTTAGTTAGGTATTGGTGAGGGAAGGATGTTATTGATGCTGTATTGAGACTTAGATTGAGCTACTGTCTGTAGAATATGTTTTGTGCTGGCTACTTTAGGGTCTTTTGTGTTATTAATTAAACATAACTATGCAGCTAACACAAAACCCACAATAATTGTCACACCCTTGTATTAATAAAAATAATTTTGGGAACTGCTAGAGTTTAGTCCCGTTTGTTTCTACTGCTGGGAGTGATATAACTGTTAAGGGGACCTTGTGGAAAAGGATCTCTTGCTATAAAGTGTAGTTCTCATTGGAGTATTAAAGTTCTTGTTCAACCAGTGAATCTGTCTTAGCAAAGGGTCCCTGTTAGGTGGAACGCAGACAGATTGTGTTGGACGTTAAAAGGCCTTGATATTCTGAGGATGCTTATAGCTAATAAAAATATATTAATACAAGTGGGGGCGGGAGAAGAAATCTTTGCATTTCTGCCTTCCTTTTCCCCTCTTTTAATGTGACATTCTGTGTTCTCTTTTCACCTTCATAGCAATTTTCCCTCTCCCTTACTTGTTTTATATTACTTTTGCTGCATCAGCTTTCTTATAAGGTTCTAATTATAGAAAGAAGTCTACAAGATTTTTATTTCACATTCAAGGCAACTTGCACAACTAAAAGAAACAAAATCTGTAAGAACAGACAAACAGACAAAGAGATTGCTTAGATAACTTAATGATCTGTGATGTCAGTTTCAAAAATATGAAAAGCAGTGACATAGCTAGATAAAGCAATGGTCTGTGTTGGAGATTTGCACTGACATATGATCCTTCAAGGAAAAAAAAAAGTATTTAAACAGAAAATAAAGTTCAGATGACACAGATGGAGACATAAACCACAATACATTGCTTCTTTCTATTTTGGGCAATTGATCTCATAGCTACATCTTCCCCAGAATAGGGAAAACATGGAAAAATTACCATGATCATGTATTTCTCATGGATGAAGCCTTT
Organism: Anabacerthia variegaticeps; assembly: GCA_035583185.1. Classification (NCBI taxonomy): domain Eukaryota; kingdom Metazoa; phylum Chordata; class Aves; order Passeriformes; family Furnariidae; genus Anabacerthia; species Anabacerthia variegaticeps. The sequence continues at coordinate 84,022,129 of JAWWEW010000112.1, read as the reverse complement.
GAACCGATCTTGGAAGGAGTCATGGGAATATAGAACTTTAAGAGTCTGAAAAACAAGGTATAGATGAATGAGTAGCAGCTGAACAGAAACATGAGAAAAGCCATATGAATTCAGATTAAAGGCCTGTTTTGCTTAGTACCCTGTCTCTACCAGTGGCATTAAATGTCCCTATCTAGTAATCACAGCAAATCCATATTCCAAGTACTTGTTCGGTTTCCTCTTAGAACCATGTAAACTTGCTGCATGGGCTTTCTGCCCCATGAAGGTCTCGGTTCATGTTCCACAGCCACGTCCCCTCTTTTGTTTTGGTGCTGACCCTTGATGATTTCTTCTGCAGACCCTTAGTTCTTCTGTTGGAAGAGCTAGCAGTCAGGCAGGGTGCCCTCTCAATGACATTCATGATCATGCAACCTTTTTCATATCACCAATGACTTGTAACCATAGACTGGCAGCCGGTGTTGCAAAACCAATCACCAGCAGAAACCCCTTATACCTAAAAAGTTAATATTTCCTTCTTTATGTTTAAGTTATTTTCAGACATTACCTTATGGGGCAGGAGAGAAAGCTGTTGCCATAGTGGGAAGTAAGACAACAAAGAAGATATCACTCCCTAGAACCGAAAGTTCCCTTTGTTAGTATTTCTTGCACCTGAAGTGTTTCACACCATCACTTTTTTTGTCTTTCATGTGATCTCATGTCATATTATACATCTTTCCTGGCTAATAATGATGACTAGAAGATAGTTCTTTTTCACAACCCTTTTCGTTACTGCCTCTGAAACAATACACGTGAGGCAGCGAATACTCCTTGTTACTTTTTATGATATGATTTGGGACGCTGGTCACCCAAAGATTTTCTCTGACCTAAAGGACAAAGTCAATACAAAAAAAATATTCTTTTACACTTTTTAAAACAGATGCATAGTCAAAGGTTTAGAGGAGGAAGTGAAGAGAAGAAAAAGAAAGTGATGCATCTCTTTACTTAGCTCATGGATGAACAAGCCTCTCTCTGCATAGTCAGGCACCCAGAATGAAAGATGTGTGTCAGAATTCTCCACTATGAGAGGGGTTATATAAGGTGCTTGTCCTCATATTGTTGCGTATCTTCACATTCTTATGAAATAGACGTAGGGAACTACATTTCCTTTCCTAGTCTTATATTTGCAGATAGATCAAATTCAATCTTTGAATCGTCACTTATGATTCACTGACTTGTGATCTGGGATTTCCTCCTATCAGCCCGTTGCCTGCTGTCTTCCAGTTTGGAAATGTTTCTGACCTTTGGGAAGGACAACATATGATTCTTACCTGCCAAGAAAAGGAATAGAAACAGCTAACAACTATTGTCCCACTTTGTCAAATTATGAAAAGTTGCATGTAAATTGTATACAAGTGTATGTATTATATGAAAGTAAGGAAGCATAACTGGTATGCTTCATTTTCAGCATAAACGAAGTGGGGATAGAGGGAATAATTCAGAAGAATCCATCAGAGACATCAGAAGATTATAACTGATTTAAGGTAAGATAGAAAATAATAAATCATGATTAAAATACAAGCAACAATTAAGAAAATTGCAGAAGGAATATTGTCTTCTTTTACAATAAGTAGAGCTTGTATAGCAAAGCAGAGCAAATGAAAAATAACAAAAGAAAACAGCATTGTGGGCCTCTGTCACAAAAAAGCTTGAGATCAAAAATGTAACAGGATAAGGAAAAAACAACTTATTCAACTCTAATTGAGAACTAAAATGCTGTACATGTTAACTCTTTTTATCTTCCTTAAGTTGTAAGAAACAGATGTTTTCTTACATGATGATGGTGTAAGAACCGCTCAGTGTCTGAACACTCAACCTCTACACAAGTTTATCAGTTGCTAAAGAGCAGTTACTGTATTAAATCAACCACTTTCTAACAAATGATCGTATTTTCACTAAAAGATAAAAATATGTTTGAAAAGGTTGTGACATCAATACCGTTTTGTTTTTTTTTTTCTCTGAAATAAAATCAGAATTCTTGTCAGGCAATTCAGTTAAGATTTCTTAGTAATGAGTCACAGAAAGGAAAATCATAAAAAATACTGTTGTACACATCACTTATGTAAAACTTTTAACCTAAAAAGAAACAGTTAAAAATATTCTTACAAGTTTGGATTTTTTTCCTATTTATTTTTATTTTACAGAGTTATCAAATGATGCTATAATATATTCTTTTGTATGCTAAAATCACATTATTTTACACCAGCTGACAGGATGATGCAGAGTTCTGGAAATCTCATTCAACTTTTTCATGTCCAGAGCACAGATTTTTCCAGAAAAATACATTTTCTTGACATTTTCTAGGCCTTCAATATGCCTAAAAATAGAAGCAGAATCACATATTCAGGCTTTATGATAATATCTGTTCTTCTAATTTTAACAAAAATAAGTAGGTATTAATTGTTCCCTTCAGTTGCCAACTTGAGATTTCATGAACAAATTACAATATAAATATACCTGATTTAGCACCCCATTCTTTTCCTGGTATGAAGATTTATGGATGTCATCACAGCTGGGATTGTTGTGGTTACATTGTTCTGAAACTGATCTTATACATCAATTTCACATTTTGGAGTTCTGCCATATTAGCTGAGCCTCAAAACTTTAAGGCACAGAATAAGCAGTGGAAAAGAAGTTAAATATGTATTTTGGCTTTCCCCAGCTTGTATGAACCTGCTATTTTTAAAGCCTTTTGTTTTTCAGCAAGAAATGCCTTCCCAGCAGTCTATACTCATAGAGGAAAAGAAAGAAAAATCCCACAATCCAAATGCATTGTCATTATCATATATCTTCAACTAATTAAATAGGGTGTGTTACTTCAAAATTCAGTCAAATTGATAGAATTGATAAAGACCAGTGCCTTCTTAATAAATAACATAATTTTTTGCTTCAGGATGTCAGTAGGTAGTTAAGTAAAAGTTATCTCATGCTTGGTGTTTTGTAGGGGCAAGTGGCAGGGGCACCTACAAGATCTTTTGTTGCGTCATGGAAGAGAGAAGTGAATAGCAAAAGCTTATTTAAGGGCTACATTTGCCACTTCAGTGCTCAGCAGCCCTTGTCATCATTGACATCATCAACATCATCAACAGTTTCTTGTCCAATCTGTAAGGCTCTGTCACAGTGTCTTAAAGTGCTTTTTAAAAATCCACAGACATTTTGGTTTATGTCTGTAACACAGTGAAATTAGTGTCAATAGCCCTTTAAAACTGAAAACTGAATTCTCGTATGAATGGATGCAGGGTTTCTCAGTGAAATGAAAATATCTAGTCTCCTTATTCCTAATGAACATAAATAAATTCTCTTTGTGTTGTACAGTTTCTATTATGTTGAGTGCATGTTAATGATCAGTGTGGTTTTTATTGAGTCATGAATTGGAAGAGTGCTTTTTCATTACTTTAAAGTTTTCTTTTTCCACAGTCAATCACAGACTAGTTTCTGTTTGAACTTTCTCTAGAGTTTTCCAGATGTTCTGCTTGGACTTCATGTTGCTGCATTTTCTTCACTGGAGTTCACATATGGGCTTTTCATTGAACTAATGAAAACTTTGTGAAATCCATATATGTATTTAGCATTTGAGAATACAGTATAATATAAAGCTTTCTGTTGCTGTTTGTCATTCATACTTAAATTGGCAAGATGAATGCAAGCCTGTATGAGTGAGTTTGCAAACAGCCAGAAGATCTTGCTTCTTTTCTTTCATGCTGTGTGTATGTGCCCCTTGCTGTCTTTTGGTAGTAGATAACCGCATTTTCAGTGGTGCCTAGGTTTTGGTTCCATTTCAGCAAGTAAAATAGGAAAACTGAAGGTCAGATAAGAGGTGTGTTCAAACGTGTGTGTCAACAGAGTTGGTTAAACTGGAGGGTTGCTGATTTCAGGAACAGAAATCAGTGAGGAAATGAAAAAATCCCCCCCCCCATTTTAATCCATTTCTGTTAAATAGCAGTAATGGACAGATAACCCCAAACACTACATTTCCTTTAGGCTGCTGTGTGAGTACTTGACAGGCCCAGAGGGTTTTGCAACATGAAGTCTAACCAGAAACCAGTTCCAAATGATGTTCTCCAGAGACTGATACTGTTCAATGCCTTCAAGGATGGAATACACTCTCTGAAAGTTTGTGGGCAATACTACATGTTGGGAAGCAGCCAGAACAAAGGAGCTGAAGGCATACAGAACTGGACAGGCTGGAGAAATGGGCAGACAAGAACTTCATGTAGTTAAAAATAAATTAATACAAAGTTCTGTATCTGGGGTAGAATAACCCCATGCAGCAGTGTTCTAGGGGTGGCTGAGGTCTGCCTGGGTAAAAAGTAGCTTTGCAACAACAAAGGCTAATGTCATACTGAGCTGTGTTAGCAACAGTGCAGCTAGAAGGCAGGAAAAATCATTATTTGTTTTTTTTTCCCTCTATTCAACCCTTGTGAGTTACTTCTAGAAGTGTCCAGATTTGGACTCCTCAATACAAGAAAGAGATTGACAAACCGAAGGGCCCAGGGCAAGGTCACTCTGCAAATGAGGAGGTATGACACGTACAAAGGTATTCAAACAGCTGGGTTTGTGCCTTGAAGAAGACAAGGTTAAAGGAGGAATCTTAACACTGACCTCATCTATCTAGATTATAGAGAAGATAAAGCCAGACTCTTCTTGAAGTGCATAGTAAAATAATGGGAACAATGGTCACAAAGTTCAAATTTCAGTTAGATATTGGTAAATAATTTTTCACAATATAGTCAAGAACTGCAATGGATCACCCATAGAGCTTGTAGAACCTCTATCCTTAAAGACAATTACAATGTAACTGGAGATTACTGAGCAACAAAGTCCAATTAGCTGGATCCAGCTTCAGATCTGGCCCTGTTTCAGAAGTCCTTTCTGGGTCCTATCTTAATGATTCAGTGGTTCAGTTTGGGTCTTTTTAATGCCTTGCAGCGACACTCTTCTATTTACAAGAAAATATTCATACTGAGAAGGTAATGATTAAAGTCATTACTAATAATTTTGCTTTCCTCTACCTCGAAAGGTACTTTGAGTGCTCCCTGAGGAAAAAGACAGTGTTTTGAAAGGACACTTTAAGTTTGAAAAGGAAGATTCTTTCTATTTGGAAGTCTTTGGAAAATTTTGGAACAGACTAGTCACAAACTATCCAAGCAATGAGAATGGTTGGTCCACCAATCATACTGAACAGAATTCATCACTTCATTTCTAGAATACTCGCATATCAATTGTGTTATCTTTTCACTAATGGTAATAGAAAGATTTCTGCATGTAATCTTGGGACTGTGACCCAGTAACATAGACCTGTAGCTCTGCTTTGCTTTACTATGCTACTTAAGATGGTATTCTGGGCAGAAAAAAACCAACAACATCCCTTTCTTTTCCTTGCATTAAAAAAGCAGAAATTTTTTCCTATGAGAAGATATACTTGAGGAAATTTTGTAACAGCGAGTTTTCCCACAGGGAAATGGGGATTTATGACCACTTGGCTTCCTTGCTTCTTGGCAGGTCATGTGATGGGGACTGATAGTGGGGCTCCTTGCAATTTCCTGATCTTATGACACCCTCATAAGCCGGAGTACAGAGCTCCTCCCCAGCTCCCAGGATCCAGTGCCCTTCAGCAGGCTGTCACAGAGTGAGGGAGTATGGAGGGCACAATGCACTTCAGAAACATGGACATGTTCCTGAAGTGGAAAAAGAGAGTTTGGTTTTTCATTCCCCCCCAAAAGAAAAAAAGCTTTTCAAAACATGAAAACTTTTGCAGACATTACATTAAGCTTTCCAGCTGGGTGGGTGTCTGTGCTGAAGACCCATCCAGTCTTGACTAAACTTTTCAGTCTAGTCACTGAGAATGTAGTAGTGGCTGCATAGCCCAGGAGTGCTCATCTGACGCAGAGAGGTCTTCGGATTTTCCAAGGAAATGGGCAGTGAGCATCCCAAAGATGACACAGGTGACAGAAAACTGCTTTATCCTATTTTAAAAAAAACCAAACCAGATGATTTCATAGTACATTCACCCCACACTGATTCATGGAAAGATAGAATTACCTGAGACAAATCGTGAGAGTAAATCAGTATTACAGTTGTGTTGCCTTCCCTGGAGAAACCATATGTTCTTGTTGTTCTCTGCTCATGGGAATTTTGGGGGAAAGTGGTCACATTTTTGTTTGAACACATTTGTTTGGGGAAAGTGAGCACATTTGACTACATATATCAGTGTCTGCACTCATTCTTTAAAAAGTTTATTACTTTTCTTTACACCAAGAGTAGCTTTCGGAAATTATGAGACAGTATGATATATAGTGCAGATGATACTAAATATGATTAGTATTTAAATCATTGCAGTCTGACAAGAAGAATTGCCATAATGAAGAGATAAAGACATGCAATACATAAATCAAGTTCAGACATCAACATTTTTAGATCTCAGCCAGGTCTAAAGAGAAACATACACATGTGTTAGTCATACATCTTTGAATCACAGACATGTGTTTGCACACCTTTGAGAAAACAGATGACATTCCCATATCCAGTTAGAGTAATGATATATATTTTTGTCTTTGAGCAGGGCTTCACCTCATTTTGCCTGCAGCATTACTCCACTTTCTTTGCATTTGCTTTCCATATGTAAATTACTAGGGCCAAGCCAGGAAAAGGACTCAGGTAAGTACTAGAAAAATGGAAATAAAAAATTCTGTTTGCCATAGAAAAAAGACCTCAGAGTTATCACTGACAATGATCTATAAATGTTGTCTCAAATAGCAAATAGCCAAAAAATGTCAATAAGAAGGTGGTCATATCAAGATGACCATTAAGGAGAATAAAAGGGGGTAAAAAACAACAACAACCACAACAAAAAAAAAACAAAAAACAAACAAACAAACAAAAACAACAAAACCCCCCAAACAAATAAAAAACCAAACAAAAACCAAACCAACCAACCAAAACCAAAACAAAACAAAAAAACAAACTACAAAACCAAAACTAAAACATGAACCACAGCAGCAGAAACCCTCAACTCCAGTCATATAAAAATATTTTGCTCTCACATCTTCAATATTTTGTGTGGTTCTGGTGCCCACAGTTGCCCATTGCATCTTCAGGAGGTGCCAAAGCTGGGGCTGCCCCTCTGTTGTAAGAGATCATGAGACAGGCAGTGTCAGAGTTTGAAAAACAGACGACTAGGTTTTTGAGTGTCAGGCTCAGAGATACCGATGGGAATGCAATATTCCTATCATTGCTAATGGAGAGACAGTGGATGCTGGGTCTTCTAGGGGGTGCACCCCAGACAGTAGTCAACTGTATGTGCTTTCCTGCTACCCGAAACAGAGTGGCTCCTTTATGGGCAGCTCTTGTCAGGCACCTGGGAAGGTACAGAGGTGTACCATATCCACTCCAGAAAGCCCTGCAAATATGGAATAATACTATGTCAAAGGAGCTGATGGCTGAGGTCTCATCTATGTCACATGGCACTGTGGATTCAGGAGTGCCTGGTCCCTGCCATTAGTCCACCATTGCCTCAGTGTTGAAGGATTCAGTGTCAATAGCTCCATGGCTTTATGTTGGCTTCTTCATGCAGATGTTCTGAGTAATCTGCAGCAGCCTCAGACTCCTAGCTTTGACATGGCAGTGGACTGCCCAGTTAGGAAAGAGTTACTTTAACCACATCTTTTGGTGGTGCTTCTTCAGAGAGCAGAAGCAGATGATGCCTTGTGGAAAGAGGCACTCTGGTTTGCTGTTCCTTTGCAATTCATACTGACATTACTCCTGGAGAAGTGCATTGTAATGGGCCCTTAGCCTGAACAGGACTGTGTCAGTGCCTTAATCTCCTGGCTGATGTTAGTGCTATCTTCCCCTTTCTCTTTACCATAAAACGTATGGGCCTTAAGGACCAGAAAAAGAAAATATTCTGTATGTCTTTTCCTCTCAGAAAAGGAATAAAACCTAAGAGTCATGGTGCATGGCAACATACATTGTCTGCCCACCAAAAGCATTTCAGAGAACTCCATAACTCATTAGGTTACACAGAATGTGTGGCCAGTTTGATGTTATTTCTTCACTTAAACTGCAAAGATTTTTCTGTACATATCATTGTATATACATGAATACAGAGGCAATCACCATTTGATAAGATTTAAAATGTCATCATTTATCAACTCCTATTGCTGAGTATTTAAAAGCATTTGGACTGCCTTCTCCTTTTGGATTTTTTTGGAGTTTTTTTAAATTTCCTTCAGAAAATCAACTGTGATATTTTCCACATAAAGCAGCAGCAGAGTGGAAGTGCTGCCTGTGGTTAATCTCCTATTCTGGGTCATCATGTTTGTTGGTCTCCAGCTCACTTGGAGCCAGCTTGCTGGCTGGGCTAATGGGATTTCCAGACATGCCTCCTCTCCTTATGGTTCCTCACACATGCTCAGAGCTCCCAGAAGGCATTCCAGAGAAAGGGTTGCCCTTCACAAAAGCTTGTCAGAAGAAGATTTGAAGGATGAAGATGAATCTGTATTTCCCTGATCTTTAAAGCAAGGCAGTGGCCTCTCTGTCTACAGTGACCTCTGCATTTCTCATCTCAAGCACAAATCAGTGCCTCAGCTTTACGAGTGAAGCTGTCATTTGAGAGTGGCTTGGGCAGTGCAATCAAAATAACCCTAGAACACATTTTCCTGTGCCAGATTTGGACTTTGACAATAAGCATATTTAATAATTAGTCTGATCACATGCCAATTCACCATTATATGGAGATATATCCAGAAACTCAAAATTATGAGTCTGTGAGGATTTGTGAAAGTATGAGAAACAAGGCAGTAGCAGAGGAGGTACTGATTTTCTAGATTACTTTCAAAATTTTTCACAAAGAGATTTGAAAGGAATTTTACATTCTTAAACTACACTACTTTAGTTTTACCAGACTAAATAACCTGTTCCTGGAATTTAAAGATAGACGTCATTGGTCATTAAATGATAATCAAACTAAACTTCAAAATCCGAAGCACCTATGCTTACACCATTTCTACCAGTGGCACAAATACATGTCTTAGGCTTTATTCCTTCATCCCTCCTAAAGATTTTATGTAGGTTTAATAGACTGCTACCTTCGTTTACCACACAGCCTTACAAATGGTGGTGTCAGGTGATTTACTTCTTTAACAACCATAGACTCTTAAATTAAGCTGAACGTGACCCAGTTGTGCTGACACACCAACACAAAGGAAAGAAATAAACCCTGCAACCCTTTTAGTTAACATTGCCATGATTGTCCAGAAACACAAACTATGTATTTCCAAAAATAGTAGGCTGAGACTCAAATTCATGAGTTATCTAGTCAATGAAAGACCTGATACAATAAGAACATAATACTCTGATTGACAAGTAGCCAAATAGACATGTAGCAAAAAAAAAAAAAAAAAAAAAAAGTATGCTTTTACTGTGAGAAGGGCTTTGGTAATTTGTTGAAGGACACTTGCATATTCTTCCTGTTAACAACACCAGAAATTAGAGCAGACACTTTTGCTGCAGCTTGTGCTGGTTTTTCCTATGTGCGTGAAGGAGTGACAAAATATCATAAAGGCACGCATTTTCTTTGTAATGGATTGCGCTTAACTGCAGCTTCCCAATAACTTGTTAGCTCTTCAGGGTTTCTTCTCTCTAATTTTCCAGTGACAAATTCAAATGAAGAAATCTGCTCCCAATTGTCTCATTATCTGTTTTATTAAAACTAAAATGTTGATATTTTTCAAAAAGAATGTTTGTGAGAAAAATTGATAAATAAATATCCATTAGTAACATTAAATAAAAGGAAGCACTTATATGAGACATCATATGTAATTAAAACTTAGTCTCCATTTTAGAGCTTTTTTGCCTTTTAAGAGTTATTTGTTTTGGGAGAAACTAGGGAAAAGTATTTCACAAAGTTTTTCTAGGAAATCTTAGAATATCTTGAGTGTCTTACAGTCAGTCAGGGGAGCTTGTTTTCAATGGCTGCTCCACAGTGGTATATGTGCTTATAGATGAATTTCCAACATGTGTAACAAAACTATTTTTTTTAATCTTCTCTGCAATCTTTTCACATATCTGCATCTTTTCTGAAGTCTCGGTCTCTAAAACTGAAAATTATTTTCCAACCAATGGCATACCAACTCTGAGGACAGTAAAATATTAAAATTTTTGGTTTATATATGATAATCTTATATATTTGCCCTGTTTTTGAGGTAAGAACACATTTTTGATGTGTTGAACCTAAATATATGTAGGTTGATGTCAAATTACATTTATAAATCTCAGGAAAGGAAAATTTCCTTGTCTGTGTGGTGCTGATGGCAGCATTGTTACATAGTGTAGAAAGGGCTGTACTCTGTATAGTCTTGTTAGTCTGGTCGTTTTTATCTGCAGACTCAGTGGGGGGGCAAGTAAGCAGATCTGAGAATAAGTGACATTTCCTTCAACAGATGCTTTTCAGAGTGAACTTATCAGGACTGAACTGGCCATGTTTGACCCTACCTCTGAGAATAAGACTGAAAGTGATAAACCCTGAACTTACTCAATTTCTTTATTTCTCTCTTGTGGTGATTTGGCCACAAAGGGTCTGTAATGCAGATTTGTCACTTTTCACTGTTTTCATATTAAGAATGTACCTTTTATAACAGATCTGGGGCCACATGTCCTAGATGAAGTTTAGGAAGAAAAACTGATATGTAAAGAAGACTGGCACAAGCCTCTACAAGGCAAAGTAACACAGTGTGAAAAGCAATGTGATGTTGAAATGATCAATGGAATTTTTCCTAAAAATCTGTCAATATACATTAAATGATACAAACATGAGGGTAGCATTGAATCAAACAGGGTCCATTTAATTTTGTAGATGTAGTTGATTTCATCTGGGAATCTCATTGTGCCTTCAGAAAAGATGTCAAGATATCTTCCAACATTAACCACATGAGCTACTTTGATTTTGGCCTTCTACATATATAATGAAAATCAATCTAACTGTTACATTTACATTACACATGTTGAACGTTCTGTTGAATCTTTTCAGTACAGGGAAGCTGGACCACCTGAGACACATGTAACCTCAGAATCAAGGGAGGGACTGAAATGACCTCGTGCATAGTTGCAGTTCTACAGGTAAGATGTAGAATCAATGGCAAGCAGTAAGCACCACCACATCATTTTATGGGTCTTTGGTCAAATGTCTGCCATAATTACCATTAAAAGCATGAACATCCTTCCTGAAGAGAATTCAGATCTCCCTTCTGAAAAGCATACAAATGTATAGTCCCTGACAAAAGCCCACAGTGGAAGGATTTTGGAAGTTAAACTGAGCCAACAGAACCATGTCAGTGTTCAAAAGATGGTTTCTTAGCAGCTCCCAGAAGCATTCACTATTCCATTAGAAGAGTTGATTTGGAAAGACTGTATTTGTATCCTTGCATTAAATTTCCCACGTCCTGCTGTGAATTCCATTCCTTTGAGAAAGGAACCATCAAGCCTGTATCATTGGAATCAAACATTCAAGAAATGTGGTAGGGGGAAGTAGAGGCGTCAGCGGATGGCAGCTTGCTTAACCCAACCACTAGATGAAAAGCAAATGTATTAAGAACTCTGACGTCAAATGACAGGCATCTTTCCAAAAGAAATTCTGTCAGAACTTCATATAAATCAAAACACAGATTGTGAAGCTTTTTATTGGCAATTGCACTTGTTCATGAAGTAAGATAAATTAATAGGGAGCAGAAAGGTAAGCCAAAAGGCATCTTCATTTTGCAGACTTTGCCTTGCAGCTCTGGAATTTCCTGAACTGACAGTTGTTAAGAAAATCCAGAGATGGGGATTTCACATTCACAATTAGTTGCAAAGTAAAATAAATTGCAATCACAAAAAAGACTTCCTAACTGGACATTTAGATGGAATTCAAGACAAAGGAAAGCAATGGAGGAAGGTGCATTTTAGGCAGCTTTGCTCTTCTAACAATGACCACAACCAGGACTTTAAAGGCCAAGAAATTTAGAGGTGTTCTAAACTACTTATGCCTTTGTATGTCTTTCTCTGAGTTTTATGGTGGCACATAGTTGAGCCAGGAATGCAAATTATTATTTTGGGTTCAAAAACCCTCTAGGGACTTTTCTAGACTGTCACAACTATGACAATTGGAAAGCAGACAAGCATTATGGTAACAGTAATCCAAGGGACAGTCTGTCCTCAAAATCACTGCTGTCATTTCAACTTCATTTGCCCAAGCCTAGACTGTTCTCCAAGAGAGAGCTGACAGAACTCACAGACTGGAGATAAATACTACAGTCAATACATCAACATTTAACTTGAAGGAGGCAAAATTTATTACTTTTTGAATATTTTTAATATTTTGAATATATTGAATATTTGAATATCAAGCATGACTATTTTCAAGTACACTGTAGCATATTCCCAAGTCCACACTTTTTTCGATTAAAATTGTATCAGTAAACAAAATCTAGTAAACAACTAATAGACAGACATTGACAAAGAGTGATTTACCTTTTCCTCGCAGAGATATCCTCCCAAGGGCCCTGTGTCTCTCCTTTAACTACAGAAGTGTATGGAGGAAACCTGAATTTTGGCAATGACCTTCAGGTCTGAGATACATCTTTAGACACTGCTAGAAGGTACTGATGGAAAAAGACCATATCACTGCCTTCATGCTTTCATGTCTTGTATATACCTGGGTTTTCAACAGTGGGTTACATTAGAGTTGACAGTGTCATTGTTGCATCTGTCAGGTTCTGTGGAAGAACTTAAATAGTTTTTTCATCTATTCTAAACAAACAGAAGCAATGGTATAAAGTTTTTACTTTTACCTAGTTTTCCCAATTATTTTGTTTTCATCCTAAATTGTTTATTTTGTTTTACAGAAGTTAAGCCTCAAATTTGTGATTAAATTGGCTTGTGATTAAAAATACATAATGTAAATATGCATAATGCTTGCAATTAAAAATTGTTAGTTTTAGAAGGTCTTTGGTCTTGAGGAAAACCTCAAACTCAGCAACAAAATCCTGACTATGGGGATATAAACCAAGAATCATTATCCAAATAATTAATGTTTAGGAAAAAATCACAACAGTAAAGTTAAATAAAACTTTATATAGTCATTCAATAAATATTTTTAGAGATAGAAAATATATTTTTGCTTCTATTATATTATCATTACATTTATTATCTTACTCTTATTTATGAATAATAAATCTGTGTTAGAGTAAAAAACTTCTCAATGAAGTTGCATCAGTTGAGAATCTTTTATGATTAATTTAATATAATTTTAAATAATAAGTTTGCTGGTGGTTTAAAACATGGCATTTACCACAGAAAAAAGATTTACAAAGATTTCAGAATATGCATCTTCCTCACTGTAAGGGAACATGGCATAGGTGCATCCTAATACTGATTGCACACTATAATTTAGGTGCTCAAGGGTGTAATGAGAAAAAAAAAAAAAAAAGACACTTTGTTCAACTACACAAGAATTGAAACAAGCTGTTTTCTACAAAATAGTCTCTGTGTCCATGACATGTTTGTGTAAGTTCATCTGGAGTCCTTGAGGTGGCTATGAAAACTTCCTAGGTCCTAGCAACCTCTTCAACAACATGAGAAATTGCAATAAATGACACTGACTTAGCCGGGTCAAAAGTACAAGACTTAACTCACTCAATGGTGTAGTTTTTGGACTTCTCTTTTGCTTGTTGAGGAACTATGAAGTTCACAGTATCAGGATCTGAACTATGACCAAGGACCCTTGCTGAGAGGAACAGGCAATTTGTATTTTTTTGAAACTCTTTCCTGAAGCATTAACATTCTTCACAGTTTCTTCGACATTTTTACATTAGTTGTAAAATATGTTCACCACATATGTTTGGTAGCTTTGTACTTTTAACTTGACCACCTGTGATTCTAATCTGGGTCAGAAACCTATTAATATGGCTTTCTGGTGAAGATAATTTCTACCAGGACAGGTCAGATGTTTCCAGTCAACCAAAGGTGATAATAAAAGCTCTTCTGTGTCAATGCTGAGACAAGGGAGCCACTGGGAAGAAAACTTTGTCTTGGGTGGCATGGTAGGTGAAGGAGGAGACTCAGGTCAATTAATTCCTCTGTATTTTTGTTTGTTTTATATTAAGTCCCTGGAGATATATCTATTAAAAAAATTAAAACAAAATAAAAGAAAACAAACAAACAAACAAAAAACCAAACAAAGCCCCCAAAACAAAATGAGAAAGAAGGCAGACCAAGAACAAGGTATTTTCTTCAGAATGGAGAATATGTTCCTACTTGCCACCAACAACAGTATTATGAAACTTAATGATTAGTGAAATGCATCAATGCTGCTCTTCCTCACAGTTTATATGTACACTTCTCTTGTTTTAAGTTTCTCTTCATCTTTCCAAGCCTCTGCATAAAACATGTTGCAAAACAAGTACTTCTCACCTGGACAGTTAATGGAGTTGCAAGTCTTTTAGAGGGAACAGAATGCCACAGGATACTTACATGTTTGCACACTTACTTACGCATGTGAATCATGTTCAAAGCTGTTTGAGTTGACAAGGTACTTCAGACTCTATCTCTTGGCTATTCAAATTCAGAACATGCTGAAATGTATCATGATTCCCTTCCAAGTCTGCTCAACATGATACAAGCATGCGAACAGGGCATACACAGAAGTCCAGGAGCCACAGCCACAGTAAAAGCATGGGTTAATTTTCCCTGAACCTGGAAATCAGTTTCTAGGTTTGAACTGTTTTCCAGACCTCCAGGCATCAAGTACAGCAGTGCTGGCATACCTATTTCCTTTTGAGGCTGCAGACATCAATAACCCACACCCTCCCGAGATTTACAGAAAGTACAATCAGTGTTCCAATTTCACAGATAGGTAAGTGAGGCATAAAACTAAAGCTGTTCTCTAAATTCTTCAGGTATTAACTTTCCACTGTCATGCACAATCAAATTGACAGATTTTTATATCCTAACCACAGTGCCATGTTCTAGCCCTCTGTCCCTCCCCTCCCCTCCCCTCCCCTCCCCTCCTCTCCTCCTTCGCTTCCCTTCCCCACCCCCCGTCCCCTTTTCCCCTACAGCATGTTTTCTCAGGCAGAAAAAGAGATTGGTTTCAGCTCTTTTGGGGCCATTGACTTTGAAATAGGTTTATGAATGCAAAGCAGCTGAAAACCTGTGTCTGAATGCCCTCAAAACTTATAGAACACTCTGCTCTGAGATGAGCACCTTTCAGCTGAGATGCAGCTTTTCACAGTGATTAGTGCACTTCATTTTGAAATTGCTTGTGCAATTAGTTGGATGTGACAGAGCATAGTTTGCCATTTCTTACAAAATTAGATTTTGACATTTACCACCTCAATGCAATCAAAATGCTACAAACAAAAAAATCCTCCAGCATTTTGATTATATTTATTATAGTACATACTTAGTCCATTCTAACAACATTTTCCTCTTAATTGGAATCCAAATTTTTTCCACAGACAAGGAGTAAGAGTTGCTGGAATAAAAAATTATTAGAAAATTAATTCAAACCAAGTAAAACATGAGAAAAACTAAATAAATTTGCCTTGGTTTCTAAATGAAAGATCATCTCATGAGAAGAATTAAGAAGATAGGAGGCCCAAGAGAAAAATCTTGCAGTGAAGATCCATCGCTGTGCACAGCATCTGAGTGTAACAAACTGTAGACTGGACTACAGACTTCTCCAGGTCCTTTCCTGTGTGAATTCCACTACAATCCTTTCACCCTAATAATTATGTGAGTTAAAAAGAGTAGCATAAAGGAAATGTGATCATCTGACAGTTATGTTAGTATGACTCACACCATGAAAGCACGCAGTGATAAGGCCTGTTTCCACTGACGTCAGTAGGAATCCTGCTTTTGGGTTGATTTCCAATAGTCTCTTACTCAGCAGGAAAATGAAGAAATGCAAAATTTTTATTCCTGAAAAATGTAGAAATGGCAAAATATGTGGCACAGCAGACTAAGTAAAGACAAAATATGTTCAAAGACATCTTTATGCTCTTATAAACACTTCACATTATTACAAAATACAACACTGTTTCCCAATTTAAGGAATATACTTCAATATTTATCTCAATTAACAACAGCATTGTATTTTCTGAGTATTGTCTTGTCTTTTTAAGCTGTATCTCTGAAGAATCAGACATTCTACCTTTGGAAGAAACTTTGAAATCCTGTAACAGAAATGGTGGGTCAGTACCAACTATTCTGTCTGTATATTCCTGCTAAATTATTTTACTGCAAATGAACTTAAATCACCCATTTTATTTTTTCCTCCTGTGAGTAGTTTTGAGTTTAGAGTGATTTTTAAGAGCAGTTCAGCTGTAGTAGTTCCAAGTTGTTCTTAGATATGTTGCAATCTCTTCTAAGTTATTTGTTCCTTTATTCTCGGTCTGAATTTGGAAATCTTAAGATGACCTCTGAAATGTGGACATAAATATTTACATACCAATACCCAAAGCCTTCCTTTTCCATATATGGTTCATTACATCTTGAACTGTATAGAAGCTTTAAGAAATCAGTTTGTTTGTTTTTTCTCATGGACATATTCAGTATAGTTCATAAGCTCTTCGCTCTCTATGCAAAGAGAGCCAGAAGTGGCGACATTGTAAAATGTTACTTTGAAATTATACAGCATGTTTCATCCATTTTGAAAAAGGAAATGGGGCTTTTATCCTGATTTCATGCCATTAACTGGAAATTTCCAAAGCCAGCCTTCACCATTGTAGGAATAGGAATGCCAGATTAGAGACAGTCTCACACTTTTGGTCCTTCATGCCAGTTTATAAACACCTCTTCATCTGCACGTTTCTCTTGGTATGTCCTAGGAAGTCTGTGCCCTCAACACCTGTAAGCTGTCAAATACAGCATTGCTGTATAAAAGGATTACTTTTCAATAATGTATGTGTCGTATTATTTATGATGCAGAAATTGGATTTAAATATACCCAAAAATTTATGCATAGTTGTTAAAACAAGAATGGTACTGAGGTGCTTTTATGACTTTAACACTCACTGTTCACATGTTAAAGAAGATTACTACAATAAATAGATACAATGAAGAATTTATTTTTCAAGGTGCAAGCGAAAGTTCATTGCGGTTTCCATTTCTACCCCCAGAAATACTTGAGGCTAACAAGTGTTCCATTCCTGTCATTTATGAAGATAGTATGCTTCAGAAAAAGTCAGCACTGTTTTTCAGCTTTCCTTGTGCTCTGGTGCAAAGAATACACTTTCCTACTGCAAAGATTTCCAGTGTTAAGAATACAAGGAATGTATGTGGTTCTGACAGAATTGCTATGTTTGAAACATTGGGTCTGTCTTAGATTAACAGCATGTGAGCTGTGTTATGTGGGAAGTTTAGTGATAATATACACAATCTTTAGCCTTCCAGATTCTCTGGTAAAAGAGTCTCGATTTGTTTCACACAAAGATAATTCTGATTATATCAAGACTCCTACGAATATCACATGTAAGCTCCATTTAGGATAAACTGCATCATCTTTCTGAAACACTGATGTTGCAAGCTAAATACCCTCTGCATCTGACAATCCTGCCAGTGTTTGAAAGTTGTTTTAACAGGTCTCACTTTAAGTATGAAATTGCACATCTGGACAGAGTCAGAACACCTGGAATATACTCCCAAACTGCTGATGTAAATTTGAAGATTTTTGATAGACAGTGTCCAGATGAAATAATATGAAATTAGTTATTTCATCCATGTGCCATAAAATGTAAAGTTCACCTTAGCATAGCCATGATGACCAAGATGAACCACTTCCCTGTTCCAATTTTTCTTCTGGAAACTTTCTTTTCCTACTGAAAACATTTTTGTTACTTTTTTTCCTTTTACCTGTCATCCTTCTTCATGTCCAATTGTCCTAGTTTCCTAAAGGATGGAAGTGATCACTGTCACTTCCCTACAAAAACCTCTTCTTAAGCTTTTCCTCTTCAGAACCCTTGCAGCCCTCTTGAGCCTACTGGGATAAACTAATTTAAGAAATGGTCTTTGGCTAAGAAACAACAGCAAAAATAAAATAGATCTCTTTTTACAAAATGATGCTATAAAAAGACTGAAAAACAAAGCAGCAGTATCTCAACCAGACTGAAGGTCGGCTTTTCTTTTTGCTGTTTGACTTTTCTATTGCTGAATACAAACAGCAGTGTTGGATGCCTATTTTCCACAAAGAACATATCCATTTTTAAGTACCTTTGAAAGAAACAGTATATGCTGGCTCAAAATAAGCACAGTACTGCCAGAATTCTTTTTCCTCTGTGAGGCAAGTCATGTTCCTAGAGGCACAGAAGTGCCAATTTAGCAAAGGTCAACACGATGTACATTTTTGATGTACCCAGCGGTAATCTTGCTCATCACCAGTTAAGATACTAGTGTTTGCCATCATAAAAAGCCAAAAGATCAGTCTGAGCACAATGAAACAAACTTAAGAAAGACCTTGACTTGAAAAAGATTTCTGCTTTTTCATTTTATCCAAAGAATAATAATGTGCAAGACCTATCAAAGTTAAATACATTTCAACCAAATATTTGTTTTGGACTTAGATTTCATTTCTCATATTTATTGCACTATTCTTTACAATTTCTTTTGAACATTCACAGCTAGTAATGTATTTAATATCCTCCATCATTCTGTAACTAATTATTCTTTTTCCTGGCAATTTTCCATTTTTCATTTGTTTCATCTTTCCTGATGCACACAAGGCCAAAATATTCAAACGAGTTTCCTAAAGTCTGCTCAGCATTCAGGAACACAGGAATATCTGGGTAATTTCATGTGCTTTTTCAAATTGCCAGTGTTTACTTCCTTTGGAAACTTGCATGGGAAGGTCATAGGCAGGAGTTCAACACTAGCCAGCATAAATAAAAACAAAACAAAACAAAACAAAAAACCAACCAAACAAACAATAAATAAATAAATAAAAACGCAAAACAAAACCCCAGCCTTATAGAATCTAGAATGTGAGTCGTATGGGCTCTTTCAATCCATGCTTCAACTGCAGCCAGAAGCACTTATAACTTTATCAGTCCTAATAGCAGTTTGTTTGAATTACTCTTTAGGAGCAGGACAACTGCAGGCATTGCCCAGTTTCCCAAGTCCTCCAATGTGTACTTTTACACCTTATGGTAAGAAAATATCCTGGTATTTAAACTGATTTTCCCAGTTGCATTGTACCTCATCTGCTGTGGATCTGAGCATACTTATACCTACAAATAAGTATTTCAGAAAGAAAAGACTTATTTGTCTTTTTGAAATTTTGTACACTTAAAAATTGTTATTAAATGCTTCCCCCTTTCCATCTTTCACCCTTTGCATGCCAAGTTTTCTAGATTTTTTTTCCCTTGTTTTCCTCTACACTGTTTTGAGTTGATCTACGCTGAGGTACACTGAAAGACCTGCTAAAAGCTAGACATAGCTTAGGCCTTACTAATGTTAATAAAGCAGTTTATTGCATGCCTCTTGAAAGCTACACTACAAAATATCCTAGAACATTATTATGTGACATAGTTCATTCATATTCAGACTGGGATCTACTCCAGCTGACAAATTTGCTGAAGAGCATCTACTTGAGTCATTGTTCCCCTGTCACATTAGTACTTTTTCCCCAAGTTGTTGCCTAACACTTTTCATAGAGAATTTCATCCCTAATAAATTACCATTCTGTTCTTTTAGACTCCTCATTTTGTCTTTGTTTTTAAAAGGCATATGTGATTGTAAAGCAAATATGATTCTGAGCCATTAATTAAAGAGTAACTTCTATGACTGGGTGAAAAGACCTCAAGGATTGAAGTATTTATTACAAATCTTGACGTTTCAGATGTTAATTAGATTTTAGCTTATCCAAAAGTGACAGAATAATAAATAGCCCAAATTTATTTCTTTTTTCCTGTAGTTAAGAGGCAGTGCTCTACTCTTTCAGAGTTGGATGTTGCCCTTCTAATTCTTGCCATTGATTACTCTATAATAAAATACTATTGTGAGCTCTCTGAATGGTTAATACTTAAGTTCTGTTCGTAATATAAATCTAGGACAAACTTTTGCTAAGTAGAGTCTCTCATCTTGGGCCTTGCACGAGGCCCATGAGTTAGGATATGGATTCTTGTTCCAGCTGTTTTCCATCAATCTTCTCCAGTAACAGGCTGGACATTGGTGAGGTGAATATGTCTCATCACAAGCTACTGAAAAGATGTATTAACCACTTCCTCCTAGAAATGGGATGAAGTTCAAAATCTTAAAGCTTCTTCATCACAACTTAGATTGATCAAGTCTGTATTTCTCTGTTCTAGTCTTGTTCACAAAATAAATATGCTTACAATAGCACTCCAAGACAACCTAGAATTTAACCTAATATACTTGATATTTTCTTTGCTGTTAAATACTTAAATACTTAAAATTCTCATACATAGTGCAACAAAGACAAAATAAATCAGTTACAATCAAAAGATTTTGTTTCCATATTGTAACACAAACCAGCAAAGGGAACTGCGAAAACATGCATCCATAAGATGCCTCCAACAAAATTTAGTCTGTGTGCAGTGTGTTTATGTGAAGTTCATCAGGAACTGGACACAGAAGTGACAATAGCAGCAGTCATGTCTGTGTTCTGTCCAAGCTACACTGAACTGCACACAAATCCTCACTTTCAGTTTTCCTTGCAGAATCCAATGTCTTGTGTTCTCTAGAATGAAAGAACTCAGTGGAGGGATTTTGTCTGCAGTTGGTAAGAGCATTTCTTTCACCAAATGGTG
Source organism: Anabacerthia variegaticeps (assembly GCA_035583185.1). NCBI lineage: Eukaryota > Metazoa > Chordata > Aves > Passeriformes > Furnariidae > Anabacerthia > Anabacerthia variegaticeps. Next base: position 84,001,295 of record JAWWEW010000112.1, on the reverse strand, counting down.
GGCAAGAGCAGAGCAGATTCTCTTTCCAAAAGAAGCATATTTGCCTTTTTCAGAAAATACTTTGTAAGATTCATAATGTGATTTATTTTTGTATGAACGACCAACCTGTGAAACAGATGTGTTCTGCTTATTTGACCAAAAATTAATTGAGACTCTAAAGAAGAAATAACAGGAAAAAAAAATCTCAATTTTGAGGAAACGAGTAGGAGAAGAGATTTCCCATTTTCTCTTCTCATGTTCTAGTGCATGGCAAGCTATCAGCTGCTAAGTACTGAACTGCTGAAAATATGTGTTCAGGTTATGAAAGAAGCTGGGAGTGTCCCGAAGAGGTTTTGAATGCATGCACATGGTGTTGACTCTATCACAGGAACAAACTTGTAAAAGTGGAACCATATCAAAGAGAAAACTACAATTACAGCTGATGGTCCTTGAACCTAGTGAAGAGCCAAGATGAAATTTCAGATGGTTTGTTTATCTCAGGGGTTACAAGCCTCTGACATTTCAAGAGATATTTTCCACCATGGCAGAGATGTTAGTGGGCATTCCATGTGCATGTGGTTTTTCAGCATGACTCTCCCTCTTGCATCTATTCCATGTAACCTTTTGTTCATGTGCACAAAACATTCTACTAGGTACTGGTTAAATGGGAACTATTCATAAGCACACAGGAATGGGAACTAAAACAGAATAAAGTATAAAATTCTGATTTTTCAGTCCAAGCACATGTCAAAGTTGGACCAGCTACTGGGAGTTTTAATAAACTGGAGTGAGATGAAATTCCTGTAAACAGTGTATGTACTTCCTTTATGTTTCAAGGCCTGTGAAGGAAAGATATTAATGCAGGTCTTTCCATTCACTGCAAGACCTTTTGAGAGTTCCTCTTTCTATATGGCCAATTTACTATAATTGTGCATATTAAAAGGTTGGAAATTTCTATGGCTTGCCAGACAAAACTTCTGGAGAAGGGACTGGAAATTAGTTTGGAAGGTATTTTGTGGCCTGGAAATAACTACAGATGTTAATTTCCAGGTATATATATATATTTTAAAAGTCAAATAGGAAGAAAATACCTACCTTGCACAACTATACAGGATTCATTAATAAAAGAACAGTTGTTTGAGGCAATTGTTTATGTCTTTAGCTGTTTAACACAAGCCTAGGTTAGGAGGTGGGGTTCCCTCTATGGTCATCTTTAAAGATGACTGCTAGAATCTGTTATTTATAATCCAGCTTTGCTGCTCTGATTTGTCCTCTTCAAGCACCATTCCTTCTCCATAGACAATAAAGACAGATAATTTTGAGTATCTAGCATTTTCTTCACCATCTGTTAGACTGTAGCAAAGAACAGTGTTGTCATGAACAGGACATACATTACATCATTGCCGTAATATACCTTAAAGTAATGTCTCCATCAGGCATAAATAGAACACCTTGTATTTTTAATTTTTTTTCTTGTCTTCTAAGACAGTGCCCTTCACTATATCTAGAGACCTTGTAGAGAAGCTAAGGAAGAATCAAACATGTCCCATAATTTTTTTGTCCTCCAAAAATCTGAGCATTTGAAAATCAAATCTGCTTGATGATGTTTTAAGATACTTTGTGATTCATATTATTACCCCTTCTTTTTTTTCAATTTAATAGTACTACTTATATTAATTGCAGAAAATACATATGTAAAAATCCAACTATATGTTAAACAACCTGATACACAACAATTTTGAGAGCAGAAGCAAGTAAAGAATAATTTCCTATTAGGGGAAGTGGGAAGAAAGTACCATTAAGAAGTCTCAGTAAGATCTATTGCCATAGATGGTGGACAGTGCTGTACTACACAACCCCTGACTTCTTGAGTCAAGGTCCTAAATCAGCTTTGCATTTAGAAATGTAGCATGTGTGAAATTATCATACAGTTATCTGTAATAGTACAGTGATTTTCTAAAAAGCAGATTTTCTAATCTGCTAGAAGTATGATCTGAAAGTTGTATCACACTGGTGGGAAAGGACACAGACACCACCTTTGTGTGCCCAAGTTTTTTAAGAGAATCATAAAGCATCTTGACACATTGTTATGATGGCACCCTGGTACCTTGATTGGTTATGGAAATTGGACTTTAAATCAGTAAGGTGAAAATGTAGGTTACATTTTCTGAAACATTTATAATTTCAAAAAAAAAAATAAGCAAACATCATTTTGGCTTGATCCCATAGATCTTCCTGTCCTTATTCATTCTTTCTGACCCATATTCTGACCTGTTTAAGCCTTGGGGTTTGATCCAGTAATTTGCAAAACTATTCTGTCATGGAAACAACTGGCTTTCCTAGTAAAATGCAAAGGTATAAAGCAATTGCTACAAATCCTCTTTCCCACCATATTTTCTCATGTCAGATGATTTAATCATCACACTCTGGACAACTAAAACTCTAAGCACTAAATACGAATTCAAGGTTATTAACTACAACTTACTAAATTGGGAGGATTTAGTGTGAGAATATAGCATTTCCGTTACATTTGTCTATTCCTGTTGAATAAAGGAAAGAAAAAAACTCAGATGAAACACTGCAAGACGATATTTATCTGGAACAAAAATGGGTTACATAGCAGAGAAAAAATGTGTGCAGACACCAGAGGTCAGTGAAACCTATCTTGTCAGCAGGGACTGAGTCGAACAGTAGGACAAAGGTGCAACTTCAGCTAGCAGCTGAAATTCATTAGATTTCCAAATGTAAATTCCAACACACATAGGGAATTTGAGCTTTGAGTCTCAATGTTATTCTGTACTTACACCACCCCCACAAGATATCTATTATTTTTGAATGCTTTCTTTGCTTTATTTTGACTTTTTTCATCACAATGATGTTCATTTGAACTAAATATGTTACATAGGAATTAACAACATATCCTCCAATAAAACTGTAGAGAAACACAATGTTACATCTTAGCTCGAATCTGCAAACACCATTAAAAGAAGAGAATTGACAGGATGTGCTTTTTTCTTGCTATGTATAGTAGGTGATCTACAAGTGTAGTGTTCTTTTCATGCAGCCGTGTTTCATAAAGAATTATACCACATCTGGATAAAAGTGACCACAGAGCAGATCAAAGTCACAGAGAGATCAGGACTGGAATGTCACTCTGGCTCAGAACAGCAAAGAATTGGTTTTCTGAGGTATTATGAAAAGTTCTTAATGCCCTGTTCTTTCTTCTCCAGCTGTCATCCCCTTTTTTAATGGATTTTCTCTTCTCTATTTTTTTCTTACTCCTCTTTTTACAAGTTTTCTTACGGGAAAAACAAATCGAAGAGCTCTTAATTTTAATCTAGCTTTAAAAGCTCCAAAGTCTAAGTAAATCTGAGATCAGACACAGTTAATAAACCCTAGCCCTAACAGGAATAATTTATGATAGTTCTCCTTTAAGCTCCTCCATGATTTCCTGCTTAGGAATATGGCTGTCATCTTTCATCTTCTCTTTTTATCTAGACTGTTCTTTCACTTTTCTTTGATGATGTAAATCACTGTAGCTCCACTGAAACCAACTCAATTGTACTAATTTAGAGCAGCTGAGATATTTCTCTGTCCTCTGCTCTGTACTTACTTGGCAACAAGAAGTCTTTATACTACCACTTTATCTTTTTGGTTCTTAGACATTTGCTCTGTACTGATTTTGCCAAATTGATTTTATTTTTCATTCAAGGTTGCTTTTAACTTTTCTGCAATTCAAAGATACACTCCTTTTCCTCTTCTGCTTTTCTCTGCTGAACATTTTCTTTTGGAACATCCTGTAACTCTATAATGCAACCTCTTCCTCTGGGAGGAACCAGGCCTCTGTAATAGCTATTATGGCCTAACTTCCATTTGTCACATTTGTGTCCACCATTACACTTTTTTCCCTGTTTGCACTTTGTTAGAAGCACTTAATTTATTTACCATTTTTCTCCAAAAAAACTAAACATGATTGAATTTTTATTATTTTGCTTAACTCTGAATGCCTTTATATAGTCTGTATAATTGAAATATGAGAAACATTTACTCAAAACAGCTATTTCCATGTATGTCTGTGTTAAAGTTGTTTTCCTCTCTCTTCAACAGGAAGAATTGGTTCTTAATTAATTTGTAAAATTTTCTCTGTCATCCTTGATATCTTGTCAGGTTAGATCGGTGGACCCCTGGGAACCTCATGAAATTCAACAAGGCCAAGGGCAAGGTCGTGCACCTGGAATGGGACAATAATAAGCACAAATACAAACTGGGCAGAGAATAGACTGATGGCAGCTCTGAGGAGAAGGACTGGAGGCTGCTGGTGGATAAGAAGCTCAACATGTTCCAGCAATATGCATTTGCAGCCCTATAAGACAAACACATCCTGTGCTATGTCAAAAGCAGTGTGGCCAGCAGGTCCAGAGAGGTGATTCTCCCTTTCTGCTCTGCTCTCATGAGACCCCACCCAGAGTACTATGTGGACCTGAGGACCCCATCATAAGAAGGGTGTGGACTTCTTGGCATGAATCCAGACAAGGGCCACAAAGATGATTAAGGATCTGGAGCACCTCTCCTATGAAGACAGGCTGAGAGGCTTGGAATTGTTGCAACTGGAGAAGAGATGGTTCCAGTGAGACCCCACTGCAGCCTTCCAGTAGCTAAAGGGGACCTGGACGAGAGCTGAAGAGGGACTTTTTTCAAGGTCATGTAGTGATACGACAAGGAGTAATAACTTCAAAACTGAAAGAGGGTGGGCTTAGATTAGATATTGGGAAGAAATTCTTTACTGTGAAGGTGATGAGGCACTGGAACAGGTTGCCCAGAGAAGTTGTGGATGCCCCATCCCTGGAACTGTTCAAGGCCAGGTTGGATGGGGCCCTGAGCAACCTGGTCTAGTGAAAGGTGTCCCTGCCCCTATCAGGGGGGTTGGAATTAGATGATCCATTCTAATACAAAATTTTCTATGATTCTCTGATTTTTCTCTTCTCTCATTCCCACATGTTTAAGAAGGCATATTAGGTTCATTAACTGCTGTTTTGCTCAGTGATGGTACTCTTACTTCCAAAATGTTGTGATGGACGAAAGGAAACATAGCCTATGTAAGAAACTATGAATTTCTTACAAGTTCAACTCATTCTATAATCAGATAATGAAAATTCTTAATTAATACAAAAAGTGTTTTAATAAAGTAGTTTAAACTGTTGCTCAAAAACCTCACAGAATCTATACCAGCCTTCTAGTAAGTCTCTGTGGCCTAATCTTGACAATAAAAAAAAGTCTGTTGCTTACAATGAGTTGTTAGCATTCCAAATTCTTCACCTGGAGGACCATGATGCTTTTTATGAGAGTTTCTTTGTTCTCAAGAGTTCCATGCTCTCCATAGTGATGTTCTTCCCTTCCTTTTTCTTGGGGTTCACTTCTGTTTATTTTCTTAACATTTTTAAGACAGTCTGCTCACATGTTCATTCTGTTTATTGGATCCCGATTAGACAGTTCTTGTTGTCTCCTTGTTATTTCTACCATCTCTACCTCTTTTTCTGACTCACAAGGTTGAACTCCTGCAGTGTCTATTGATGGACAAGTCTGATTTATGTTAGTAGTGTGGGAGATCTGCTGTCATCTTAAACCTGTGTTCCTCTGCACTGCATTTTATGCTATTCATGTACAGTTCATTCCTTATAGAATAACTATTTGTTATTAATATAAACTGAAACTGAACTAAAACAACCTTAAACATTGTTTACCTGACTGCTAGACAGTGGCTTCCACAACTAAAACAAGATAACATCAGCCCAAGAAAAGCCCAGGTAAAAACAGATACCTTTATATAAACATATATATATATATATATATGTAAACACACTTTTATAATGCAAGAGCAGGAGGAAGGACACTGAATTTTGACTTCTTAGAATAAAAATAATTGCTTAAAAAGAATCAGAAATTTTATTCAACACTTGTCTGAAATTTTAAGTCAAAATTAACACTTCTACAGCTGATAGCATGACCTAATGAAAGCCAGCCATAACAAAAATTAAATAATTGCTGCTTCTTTGCATCATCATTGTACAGGAACATTTGGTTAAACTGTGCTTCCCCTGAGGAACAAGACTACATGCGCAAAAGTCGCTTTGTAATAGAGTAGATTAGAGGATGGAAAAAAAAAATCCAGTACTTTCCCTTTATAAAACCAGAATTTAGCTATTCTGAGATGCCAGGAAAATGGCTCATGAAACCAGAAATCCTTGAAAAGGGTACTAAGGACTTGAATAGCTCCAGTATGTTTGGTATACTGGCAGCAAAATGCCTTTTCCACCAGAAATTCTGCCACACATCACCACACTTCTTAAGAAATATGGCCCGCTTGAAGCCACATGAAAGCAGGTTTGAATTCCATTGGAGAACTTTAAGCAGCAGAGAACAAATGAAACAAAAATACATGGTTGTTATTATCTTATGAGAAAGGGCACAAAGTATAGGTCAAGGGCACCCTTGCTGTAATGACCACAAATCAATTTCCTGGCACTACTCAGTGAAGAATCATAATTCCACTCTTCAGAAATGGTTGTGCTGGTCCACAACGTATTATCACACTAATTCCAAGCAAGATTTATACTCTTTACTGGTGACTCTTTCTGCACCTCATAACAATGAGGCAGGAAGTTCTGAAAGTACTGTAAGATACCACATCCACTTCTCCAGCAGATCCATGTCTTCCTTTGATGACACAAAGTTACTCAAAAATTATAAGTGGCCTTAAAAATGTAACATTAAAGGAAAGCATCTTTATATCTTCAGAAATCTATGAACTGAGTCAGTCTAAATTTAGCTGCTTAAACAGTAAATCTTACTAAATCATTCTTGCAGTTTGTTTCTCATTCCCTTCAGAGCTATTAGCAGCAAAATGAAGGTCTGATTTCAATTCCACTTTGGCTGCACTAACATTCTTGATCTGAAGTCTATACAAAGTCTACAGCAAAACAATGGTAATCAAAACATTAAGATTAGATTTTATATTACTATACAGAAGGAGGTCTGGGTTCAGCTTCAAGAAAACAGCTACCTAATTGAGGATGACATTTCCATACATAGCCTGAAATGGCTTTGAATGTCTGAGACATTAACCAACCATTTCCTACCAGAAACTCACAGCAGACAGAGTGGAAAAATAATTTCTGGCTAATATTTCTGTAGTGATACTGCCATGGGACAACAAAAGTGGTAAGCAAAAGGGATCAAATGCCTCCAGGTTTTACCTTCTGCTGCTGTCTAGGAAAAGAGGTAACAACTCCAAGGTGGAAGAGTAAAGAGGAAAAGACAGAAGACAGAAGGAGTATGATGTTACTTCACATCACATCCACATTGTTTTGGATCAATTTGTTGTGTCAGTTTTAACTTGGTGCAGAGACTGTTAGCGGGATATATGCAACCTGAAACTGAAAAGGAATTTTTGATTAATTATCACACATATTTAGGATTTGATGAGCTGTTAGGCTAAGCATCCATGTGCTCAGCACTCCCACACATAAGAAAGAAATTACTATTTATCACGTATACACCTATCTTGCACAAGAAAACCCCTAGACTTACTGATTGAAGGATCATGGCGTCCATGAGGCAGTAGTCTTGCTAAGCAGAATTAACATTTACGTTTATGTTGCTATACTCCATGAATCCCGTGTGCCTGTAGGGAAATTCAGTCCCTTTGCAGAGTCATACACAGCTTTTTCAGTGTCTTATTTAATTGTGAAGTACCTTAAAATGCTTTGAAATAAATTGCTTCCATTTTGGCATACTGGTGTGGTTGCTAGTGTTTATCTTTCTATACCATATCATTTACCAAAAAGGAGGGAGTATCAATTTCCTCCAGTTCTCTCCCTGACAGTATTTTGAAGTAGTAAAAGAATAAGCAGTTTATAAGAAAATTGTTCTCATTCCTGTAGAGACATATGTACATTGCCCAAAAATACTGCGGTTAATGCAATCACTTTAATTAAAGAAAGATGCTCTCTAAAAATATCTTTGACCAGCACTTCATTCTTTATCTGTTGAACAAAACAAAGTTGTTTCTGAATCCCAAAGTCAAAGAATTAAGTCCATATTATTTCTGTTTATAAATCATTAGCCATAGCAATTTTCAGACAGTAAACCTCCTGATGTTAAGAGGCAGAAACACGTACACATTAGTCTATGCTCCAGTTACCACTGCTCATAATTGGCTTAACAGCTGCTGACTACTGAATATTCAATTTCGTTGTAAAATTTCAAGTATTTTATATTGAAAAACTAATTAAGGATGAGAAATATATAACTTTTCTGATTAAGTTGAAATTCTGTATCAGAATTGGTATCTCTTCTTTCCTCAGTAGCCTTCAAACATATATTCCCTCTCTTCACTCATTGCAAATTAAAGCAGTGTTTTGCTACTATTCTTTAAAATTACAGAAGTATTGATGGCATAGTTTTAAAATTTAAGCTCATATTACTTTCCAGATAAATCCAAGATTTTTTCAATCAGTGCTAATTCAGAGACATCATAAATTTACAATGATATGGTAATATTTCCAGAAGATTTATGATCCCATCCTAATTTCTACACAGTTGTTATCTCAACATTGCATGATAATTTGCTTTACTCTTTAAGCCTTATGTTTCTTCCTTTTAGTCTTGCTTGTTATGAGCTTTATTATTCTCTCTGGGGTAGCACAAAGAATAGCTTGGTCCTGGTCAGTTGAACAAGCTGTTAAAATCACAGCCAATTCCCATATCACCTGCTAAAATCCCACTTCCCATCTGCTCTGCTTTCTGCTGCTGCTGTTTCCCCTTTTGTAGGACATGACAGGTATCCTTAGCTGAGAAGGCGGTGACATGAGAATTTCACAGCCTTGATTAATGGGAAGAGGAGGCTCCTCCCCACTAGCTTTTCACCACAGCCCTTGCCACATTTTTTCAGCACCACCATCATCACTCACCTTTACAAATAACTGGTACCCAGATAAGTGTGTCTGACTTTCTATTGCTGATTTGCATAATAAGTAAAAGCACAGACAGAACTTGTAAGGAACTTTCTGCACTAAGAGCCATTTGCATTATTATGGTCATTCCATATGGTAAAACTCAAATAATATTAATTAATTTTCATTCTAAAAATATGCAAAAACCTATTAATTCTCAGTTAAGGAGGACTGAAAATAAACAACTGTTCTTTCACATAGGTAGCATGGCTTCTACCCACAGGCTGTGTCCAAGGCAGAGAGTACCACCAACAAGTGAGGGGAACAATCTGAGAGTCAAAATACCTGTATCCAAATTCCTGTGACCAAGATATTTCTGGATGTTTATTTTGAATGTAAGTATAAGATTAGTTACCTTTTCTACCTCCATCACAACCTTTAGATAATCAGTATAGAATCATAGAACAACAGAATGGTTTGAGCTGGAAGGAAACTTAAAGATCAGCAAGTTTCAACTCTCTCTGCCATGGACTTGGGCACTTTCCACTAGACCTGGTGGCCCAAAGTCTCATCCAATCTGGCCTTGAACACTTCCAGGGCTGGGGCATCCACAACTTCTCCGGGCAACCTGTTCCACTGTCTCATCACCTTCACAGTAAAGAATTTCTTCCTAATATCTAATTTCAACTTCCTCTTCTTCAGTTTGAAGCCCTTCCTACTACTATGTGTATGATAAGTGTAAAAGGTTCTCTGAATCATTTAAGTAGAATTCATTATATTGTATCATATTCTGTTAGTACTTTGTAGTCAGGTTTTATTGCTGCAATCATTTCTTCATCTCCATTTCCAAGTATGGTAGCTGAAAGTGGCATATTTCTCATATAAGTCACTTCTGTCACTCATGAGATCTCTTGGATCTGTGTATTTAAATAGTTCAAACAGGGAAAAACAGTAGTGTTTTGACATTTTGGGTTTTTGAATGTGCTTTGGTATTAACAAGTAGCAGAAAGCTTCCTGTGTTAGGCAATAAAGCAAAGCTTTTTTTTCCATAAGTGGAATGTCATGCATTATCAAACTGAGTTTTCCCTGTTACTAATAGTTTTCCCATGTGTTTATTTAAAGGGTCTTACTGAATCACAGCTCAATATTTTGATCCCAATTTATTTTGGGCCTTTTATTAGATTTGGGTGAGCTGTAAATTTGGATCATTTTAAGTATTTGTTAATATGCTGCTCCAGTGGTATGTATGTGGAAGAGAAATTAAATATTTAAATTGTTTACATGACATTTACTAGTCTTCACAATTTAGTTAATATAGAAGCTACCTTATGATATTTTGCTTATAAAAACATGAAATAAATCTCTCAGGAGCAAAACTTTTATATTTATTTTCATTACTTTGACATTTATTTTCATTATTTATATTTTAAAATTTAACTCTATGATTTAACATTCAGATATCTCCTTCATAGATTATGGAATAGTTGTACTAAAGACCATATTCAAGTTACATTTTACACAAATGCAGCTTAAGACATAACACTTAAATTCTGTACACTTTAGGATAGGGTTTACTTTCCCACCATGTAAACAGTGTTATACAACAGGCTCAGGACTTATGTCCCAGACTTTGATGTTTTGTATTTGAGACTTTGATTTCAAAATGCTATTGGATCTGTGTGTTTTCCAGTAAATCTTTAGAAATCTTCAACTGAAAACAGAAAAGTTTTGCTTTCTTTCATAGTAAAGAGTTACTCTGTAATAAAGTTTCCAATCACATTTAGCCCTTGTTGACCAGTACAATATAGCCCTAATTCCAGAACATATTTGGAAGGTTTATTTCCTAGTTTGGAAACAGTGAGGACACACATTTTGGAGACTGCTCCCTTGACAGCTTGTGTTTACATTTTGCACATAGTTTTATTAGAGCCTTGGATAAAAATGGAGAAAACCTTCACAAAAAGCACAGTTACGTATCTGTGGCAAAACTTGTAGGGATCCTTGAAAAGCTGCTACATCTAAACGTTTTTTCAACCTTAATAAAATTAAAATAAATTGGAAATGAGAGAGAAACTAAAAGACAAGAAATCTGACAGTTGTGTTTATGGAGAACAGCGCAGACACACACTTTAATTTTGTCCTACTTAAAGGAATGATGTCTCAGCTCTATTCTATATTGCATGTTGTCTTCAAAGTCATCCCTCTTTCTCAGGTTACTTGAAATCCTTTTCTAGGGTCTCTTTTCCCTTTGTTTCAGAAACAAGTATTCACTTTGTCAGGAAAACTGTGAGCTATATCGGACAGAATATTCATGAGGATTAATCTTTTTCCCAGCTTCTTGAGGCAAAAAGAGCAAGGAAGAGAAAAAGAGACAGACAGGCAGATTGTCTTTTGGATGATGACTCAAAAAAGGAGCTTAATTTAGACTCTGTGCTTAAAAATAATCATTGTGAATAGGCCTTGTTTATCCACCCCTACTCCTTCTGACTTTATAACATTGGCGAACTTTGAGGTCCCTTTAGATGAACTTTAAAGGTCCCTTACAACACAAACCATTCAATGGTTCTATTAAAAAATAAAAACAACCACTCTAATAAAAGGGAAGCAAATACTAAATACCAAAGAGGCATATGTACTTAATAGTAATATAAGCATGGATGTAGGAAATAAATACTCACAATGAAATTATTTCTCATGAGAATTAAGTTTTTATGGTGATTCCCCCTTTAAGTAAATCAGGCCTGATTATCATTTGCAGGATTCATCATCTCTGAAATTTCAGTCAGACTAGTATACTATATTAGTTAAAGATACATAAGTTTTCTGTAGTCCCCATGGATTAATGGAACTAAATCCATACCTTGCACTTTTTTTCAGTTTACATCTGCTTTTTGCTATGTGACATAGATTGTTTTTATGTAGTAATGACACTAATTAATCCAATATGTTTAGGACGGAATTGAATTTCCCCATTAACATGAAAACCTAAGAAATAATCCTTCAGCAGTTAATGTTTTACAAAGATAAAAATTTATGAAATTCAACAAATAAGTCTGCAAAAGAAAGAACTTCTCACTGAATTAGTCAACTGCTTGTCATTCAATAATCATGACAAGAGCTTTCAGTTTAATATTCTTAGCTAGTGAGAGAATTACGTCTTCATTTTCCTTTCTTTTAATTTCCCATGAGTGAGATAAACTGCTAGTTTCCCCATTGGCAATCATAACTGCTACATTGTAAAAGTACTAATTAAGGATTGTAGGATAAAACAAGTCTTCAATCATTTACCTTTACTTCTCACCGACTTTCATCTGCTTTCTTTGACAGTTATACAACCGAAGCTTGTACTCCATGAAGTCACTTCTCCCATACCAGTAATCTAGTTAGTAGAAGCCCAACTGGACAGATAATGTTCCTGAGATACTAAAACTGAATATTCTCTATTCCTTACCCTTGATTTTTGAGGGTAAGTATTTAACCCTTCCAAGTGTCTTTAGGATAAGTCTTGTTGCAGGCTTGCTACATTTCCCATTATTTTACTGGAAGAACTATCTACCCATAAGGAAGCACCTTTGCTCAGCAACTGCACTGTTGAAAGGTCTCTGGACACCTGAACAGTATGTACATGTACAGTGCAGCGACAGTTCTCACCTGACACCTCATCTGAACAACCCCAACTCTTTTCTAAAGAACCAAAACACACAGGCTGTACTGCAAGAGCAGTCCACAGCTGGGGATAACACAGAAGTTGGCAGTGGGCTCATCATGGGCCTGCCTGCTCCTGAGCCTGGCTAGTGGGGCTTCCTGGCACCATGTCCAAAGGGAAAGATCCACTCTGCCATCATCAGCCTGGCATGGACAGACTCATGTTTAGCACCTCTGCCCATCATAGGACATTGACAGTTTAACTGGGAGGCAATGTGAAGACCCAAAAGCGGAACATCTTTTAAGAATAACACATTGACATGCCCTAAGATGGGCAGAGTGTAGAGGGGTGGAAATCTGGCCTCTCAGTTCATCATCCAGAAAAGGACTTGACTGGGGTTATCACAGTCATGTAAGGGGAAGACAGTACCAATTTTACTATCAAAACATTACTATAGTTAGCTAAAATGATTGATTAGGTTCTTTGGGTTTTATGATAAACTTCTGTTGACTTGAGCTCATCTGTTTAATGCATTTACTGTGAATAAGGAAGATGTGCCCTTGCTTAAGCACCCAAACAATGCAATTGGCTATTCTACAGGGCTGTGTGCTGATCTAAGCTGCATGCTTCATAGTTTTTGTGTCTAGAATCTGATTCTCCTTCCTTGCTGACAATAACTGGTCCCTAGTTACAGAAGCAAATTTAAGGAAGTGCACAGCATGGGACAGTTTCTTGTACTGTCATAGTTTAGATTCTGATGCCCTGAGGTGAGGTTTTAACTTTGCTAGAGTGGTCGTCACAAAGAGTTCTTTCAGGAGAGAAGTTAACTTCAAAGGGGTGTTTTCTGGAAGCCATGACAGGCAATGAACAGCTAGCAGAAGGGAACATAAAATTGCAAGTAGGAACTGAGTCTTGAAACAGTGCTGTCAGAGAAAATGGAGCTTTATGGAGTTCTTGCAAAGCACAACAGGGACAAAGGGCCAGGGGGCAGACAGAAGACAAAAAAAAAAAAGAAAGAAATAGAAAAAAGTTGAAATACATAAGAAATCAATTGGCCAAATCCAGTGTAGAGAGATATGCCATCAGGGAATAAAATACTAAAAATAATCTCAGTGAGTTTTCCTCTTTTTCAAGAACAATTCATAAAACATAAAAAAGTTATTTTACATAATGTTTCATAGAGAGGCTGTGTTCAGGTGAGCCCCTTTTCTCTTGCATTTAGTTGTCTGATAATCATCTGCTACAAATGCTCCACAACATATGGTATTCCCAAAAATATTGTTTCCGATACAATAAAGAAAGCCATTTGCTGTTCTTGAAATACCATTCCAGACAAGGCAACTCCAACTCAGTAGTTTGTAAAGCATCAAAAGCTGCTTATTTGCAAACAATTACTGGGAATTAGTATTTCCTTGCCTGTAATCCTTGTGCAGGTTAGTCTGATATTATCCCAGTTTGTGAAAGGACTGCACTCAGACAATTTTGAGGGGAATGTAACTTACTTTACTAGGAATGTGGGTGGATCCCAGTACTAATGTTGGAACTAGTCATTTTAATCCTTTAATTCCTGTTCTGATAACTGGAATTCTTCAGTAACCATGTACTTTTTTGGCTGGAGGGACACTGGGTGCCCATTCTAATGTTGTATTTCAAATGTGAGATGTCTGTCTTTTTTTTTTTTTTTTCCATATGCAGAAGATTGCACAGATTCTGGTGTATTTAGAGAGAGGACTGTAACATCTGCTTGTATTGTGAAGTCTGGTGACTACCAAGTGCTGAGCTAAGCTCTATATTTTCCTCAAGGCATTCCTTTCCGGTAAGCATCCTCATCTCTGCTTAATTTTCAGGAAAAGGGATCTTCCCACTTGCTTTCTTCAGAAAATTTAGTTTTTGATAATGTTAGAGGCAGTCTCAAATCTTGAGTAAATTGTTCCATGTTTATCCAATCTTTAATTAAACTTGTTTCTAAACCCACAACCCAGTCAAATGATTATCCTCCAGTGACTTGTATTCCCTGTGAAGCAGCTATTTTTATATGAACTCACTGCTGAGTCACAAACACAAATTCCTGTTTTGTTTAATGTATGTGATTTTTCAAACAGTGCTTCACATTTGAAAATTATGCCTATTCCCCAAGCATAGAGGAAGGGAAGTGTAGGATTTTCAGAAGCCACTTAGAGCATCAGGATGCCAAGTTTCCATTCATTTTAATGAAAATTGGGCACCCTCACCCTTCAGGCATGATTGCACATTTTCTCTTTACAATATACACTGTCGAAAACTTGTGGGAGTTTTTTTTCATAAATCACAATAATTTTATTATTTCTCACTTTACTGATGTCACTTAGAAAGGAAAGAATATCTTGGTTCAGACTAAAAAGACAAAATCATACAGAGGATCATATTTACTGGAAATTACTGGGTTCGTAAGATTTTAAAAAAATGAGGATGTTTCCTAGACATATTTTCCTTGCTTTGGAAGTGTCTCTAGTCTTAGAACAGAAGACAGATGTGTAAAAGCACTCCAGGCTTCCATCACTGTCCTCTCGTCCACATGTTTTCATATGTCTTAGGAGCACTGTACGCTTCACAATGGAAGGATTTGATCCACTGCCTTCCTGGACCCCAAAACTGTATTCAGTATTTGATTTCTTTTACTGACCAAAAATTCTTCTCTGAGAAATTTTAACTGATTGAAGTTGATATTATTGCACTAAAAATTTTTGGTTGTGACAAATCAAGTTTTTTTAGAGATATAAAAATGTCACAGAAATTCACATCACTTTCTTACAGTTCCTTAGAAAGAGTGGGAATCTCCTGCATGTCTTGGAAATAAATATGGAAGTATATTGAAGACAGTAAAATTTGCTCATCCCACATACAGACATAGAGATGCCCAGGACAAACATGCAATGCAATGGGCTTGTTTCTTCTTTGGTTCTTCTGCAGAGGAATATGAGTACTCTGGGTGGAAAATGGAGTACAGAATGAGCCTTCTATCAACCAAAATGAGCCCTTACTCATGGCTGGATTTAAAGGCTGCTGCTCTGGTTTGGCTCCGTTTCAGCTGACGGTGTGTCATATATGTCAGATCTTGTAAAAGGCTTCAGTAAAAGCTAGGAGAGCTGCCAATAAAACCAAGTGAAATTTACAGCTTTTCCCGAAGTGATACTGCTGACTTGACCTACAAAACTTGCAGTTCTTCTTTGCCTCTTGGTCTGATTTCAATATTGCACCTTGATGGACCAAATTTAGTGTTTCCTGTCACTGCATTCACACAGTTCAGGATATACTTCAGATGAAATCTGAACTGTGGTTTCCATACCATAAATAGCTCTTAGTTCATTACCAGTGATCATACAACATATTTTTCTGCTAAGTCAATCTGCCTAGGGGAAACATTTGAACATCTCTTTCAAGATGATACATGCAAAATGGAAGCATTTTCACTCACCTTGAAGATTTAAAAGAAGAAAAGGCTTCATCAGGCAGAGAAGATTTAAGAGAAGAAAAGGCTTAATCAGGCAGATCCTTGTGCAAGTTCAATAACAGTTTCACAGAAGCATTGCACTGCTGGCCATTTGGCTATCAGTCTACGTTCAGTTAAAACTCTTAGCCACACCTGGGACTTCAGAAATAAAGCTGGATACATCCTTTTGACTCAGTGAAAGCTTCTATTAAACATTCAATTACACTATAGCTGTGTTCCTTCTTTCTACCTCATGCATGATCACATACAAGGTTAGCCTGAAACCCACATGCTCTGGACATACACTCTTTTTAACATTTTTTACCATATGTCACTGTCCTTTGTGTTAATTCTCCATTAGCACCTGCAGCTCTCATCAAATTCCTTTAGGAAGAGACTGCAGTGGACCAGAAGACCAGATGATGGGTGAACCTGTCCTCACAGTGTTACCAGCTTACTAGCTATGACTGCTACTCAAGTCTAAAGGATGTTGGATTGGGCCCAGATTTCAGTTAAGAGTGGAGAGTCAGTGAAATGATTCTCTTTGACTTCTGTGAACTTTCAATCAAACTTATTAACTGAAAAGTAAAATGTTCCCTTTGTACAGACACGACAAGGACTTGAAGGTTGCTTGGCTGGTTTGCTTCTTACATTTCATATTTATTATGTTCACTCTTAATGGGGTTTTCTAATATTATAGGCATGAAGACTGTTTCAGAACATTTCTACTACTGGAAATGCTTACTTCTATAGAAAGATTGTGTGATATGGGGCCACGTTTTTTGTTTCAAAAAGATCTCTAATGCACATTGCCTACGATTAATGAGACACCAATATGCAGATTTCCCAGACATCATCTCCCTTTGTTCACATTACATTTCCTTCTAACTATACAAGTCAGAATTTTGACTAGTCTTAGCAAATAAGCAGAACCAGCAGAAATTGGAGAGGAAAAGTTGTTTTTTCCTGTAGACTCTGATTTACCCCTTTCACCTGCAATTCAGAAGGGAAATAAACTGCTCATTTCTTCAATGTATGTGTTCTCCTTTTTGCATGCTCAGACCATGCACTCCCTCCACTTGTAGGAAAACTATTTTCATCCTTCAAATAACCCTCTGGCTCTGACCACCAGCATTCTGCCATTATAAATGCACAGGTAGCCACTAAGTGAATAATTAATGAGCATCTCAGAAATAATTCAGTGACTTTAAAATGAAGCTTAAAAAGACAGGCCAGCTGACTGCATTGGGAAAAAAGAAAAAAGGTAAAAAACCCACAACAACAAAACCAAACCAAACCAAACCAAACCCAAAACATATACACCAAAAACCAGAACAAATCAAAGCCAACAACAACAACAACAACAACAAGAAAAGACAAAACAAACAAAAACCCAACAAACCAACCAACCAAACAAAAAAACCACAACAGAAACAACCTTTTCCTTCATTCAGTTTTTCTCTGGGAAGACTTTCATTCCACTGTATTCATTTCCACATTAGCTGAATGAGTCTATGCTCCTGGGCTCTGTGAGATTCATATGGTATATCTTTTACATTGATGAGTTGATGACATCGTGTATAATGTCTTTTCAGAGCAAACTTTCAAGAAGAGTATTAGGAGTAGGGATTAGGATGCATTATTTAGTACAAAGCAAAACAGTAAATTGAAACAAATTTGTGGCAGGCTGTAAGAGGATGAAGCAGATGGGTTAAAAGATGTGGAGATAGAAATAAACTGATGAGAAAATACAAATTAAGATCCCTGCAAATAACCTCCTTGAACAAAATTATGGCAAAAATACCTTCAATATGATCTTTCTCTCCTCTCCCCATGCTAAAAGTCTATTGGTCTTTTTCTCTCCAGAGCATAATTATCCTGAGGAAGTCTAAAACTCAGTAAAAGAGAATGTTCTCTGGCTGCCGGAATGGGCGAGCACTTCAGCAGTGCCCTGAATGGATGCATGTCAGGAAGCAATGTGGGCATAGAGCATCCACACTGCACATGACAACTTCTGCTGGAAAGAAACACGGGCTCATAAAGTAAGAATCCTTATAATGAGATACTATATTCTGATGAAAGTACTCTTATGACACCTGCAACCCTTAGATGCAATACAATTTAACAAAGGCTAGAAAAGTGTGTTGCTTAATTAATTTGTTGAATAATTCCTCTTTTTTTTTTTGCTTTTTTTGTTTGTTGACAGCTTTTTAAGTCCTCCAGTGAGAACATTGATTAAAGGGACAAGAAATTGTGACAAATTAAAAAGCAGAGGTTGTGATCCAGAAACAATCACTGAATGAGAGGGCTTGATCCATCTGGTCATCATTGTCACAGCTTCATTGAGCTTCATGGAGGTATGAGGAACTATTAGTAATAGAGAAATCTTACAGAAAAGTACAAATCCAATACAATGGTGGCTGCTGATAAAATTAATAAAGGTGAGAATTTTAAACTCTTTGGTTTATTAAGATAATGACAAAAACTATTATTCCCTAAGGACAATAATACTTGTGAGACAAAATATGATGAATCAAAATGAATCTCTTGAGTAGAACTGTAGTACTATCTCTCTGTAGCATAAGCAGATTGAAAATGCATGTGAAGTTAAAGATGTTGCACCTGTCAGAATGACAGAAGACTCACACAAAGGCACGCACAGAAGTCAGAAGTATGTACAGAAAACAGGAGAGACAGCTGTGATTTGTAGATTTTTAATTTTTACTTATTCCCCATCCTACATAAACACAAAGAAAAACAACATACAGTTAAGTAAAGAAGAAATGCATTAAACACTCATTCCAACTCAATCTGCTTTTGCTTGCTTCTACAACTTCTCCAAATACTGTTTCTCACCCTATTTTCAGTCAGGTCTAAGTCAGTTTGAGTTGGAAATGAAATGTAACAAGATATAGAAATGTTTCTACAAATATTTAACCTTGGATAGATGAAGATATTGAGTTTATTATTCTAATTCTGTTTTTACACTATAAAGTACCATCAGATGTGTTGCTTCTTTATATTGTGTTTTCTTCATTTCTTGCAGTTTTGGTATTCTAGAAGTTCAAAACTGGTGGTTTTGACGATTCTATTTTCCTTGTTCAAGATGTTTCTCAGAAGGCATATCTCTTCAGTGTAATCCCTGGCTTGGACTCTGTCTTCTCTCTCAAAAGCTAACACAGCAGGCCCTACACCCTTTCCACTTCTGGCCAGAGACTAAAAAGAAAAACAGTTTCTCTGAAAATAGTGCCTTCTTGATTTATTCAAAGGACTTCCACGATCAGAAAAATCGATTTAAATAAAACATACTGCATATGGACACCAATTCTTCTCTTCCAAATTAAGACAGGATCCACTCAAAATAGCTGTCCTTCGCTGGACAACAAAGTACTTACAGACTCCATGTAGTTTCTCCATCTACTAGCATCTCCCTCTGAAAGATTAGTTTACATATCTAAAAATCTGATTTTTTCTTTTCTTAACATTCTGAATTGTGTCAAAAAGTCACTGGGCTGTCACTTGAAAGCTGACCTTCCATGACTTGCCCAGAGAAGATGTGGATGTCCTGTCCTTGGAAATGTTCAAGGCCAGGTTGGATGGCATTTTGAGCAATGTGGTCTAGTGGAAGGTGTCCCTGCCCATGGCAGGGGGTTGGAAGTAGATGTTCTTTAAGGTCCCTTTCAGCTCAAAGCATTCTATGATTCTATGGCTTCAGGGCATAGCCCTTTAATGGTTTGATGGACAATGCCTTACATGTAGAGTGTGCTCCTTTCCTACTTATTCCTTTAGAGCCTCTTATTAAAAAGCATGTGAATATTTGCTGAATGCTACATGCTACTTGGAAATAAAGGTATTAAGGTTCTGTTGGTTTTGGTGGAGACACCAATAATGGTTTCAGATACCACTGCAGTATCTTGCATAGAATTCCTTTTCTTAACACTTGTGCCAGTTTTTAATTTTGAAGCTAGTGATTAGAAGTGGTAGTCTAGGGAACCAGATTAATCCTCTTCACCAAGTACATGTTAAAAAAAATCTCTCAACTGAATCTCACAGCTGACAAGGGCTCCCCTGCAGAGACTAGAAAACACTTATCTGCTCAGTCACAAATTCCATCTGATGAGTTATGCTGAATTAACTATTAGAAATTGTGAAAAGTTGGATGAAGTCTATGGAGAAATGGTTTCTCTTTCCAAATAAGTTTCCCATATCCACCAATGGATTGAATCCATTGAAAATCACTCCAAATGCCAAATGGCTGACATCAGTTCTCTGCCAAAAACTCACAAAGTATTTTGGCTTGATATTGATTCATATAGACTAAGGAAAATTTTGACCTAGAAAATGATTGTGATGCAGTGAACTAAAAATACAAAAGTTCTTCAAACTCTACTAATCTTGCTTAAGCCTTACCTGATAAGTGCTGCAAAAATCCTAAAAAAGAGGACAGGGTGAAAAAGGTAGGAAACATGAAATATAAGAATAATTTCTTCAGCAAAAAAATTCCCTTAGAGTCTTAGTCTAATATCCAGCTTTCTACAAATATATAGGTTGCAGTGCTAGATGAAATGTGTATGTGCTAAAGATTAACTTGCACCCTTATAAGAATTTTCATTAGAATCAACTCTATCCAAACTTTTCAGTTAAAAACATTTACATTTACATAACAAAGATTTGTAAGATTTTCAGGAAGCTCAACATATCATAAAAAGTGGTAGAAACAACGCAGACAACGTTTCCTCTAAAATAATACATAAATTCACTGCCTCAGTGTGTTCTACATCACCTTCATCTTCCAATATGTGTATATAAAGTTAACAATAATTTGAAGTTCCCAAAGTATTTATGGAATTTTATGTATTAGAGGGCAGGAGAGACATAGGATGAAAAGTAGTGTGCAGAGCTAACTAGTTCTTGATGAGGACTCCAAGAATATTTTGTCAGTGTCTGTGCAGAAGTGCTTTAAAAAATTAATAAAACCTTAAAGATACTCTCACTGTAGTACAGTTTGATATACCACCATTTAAAGGAATGTATAACAGCAGTTTAAAACTTCTCTAGACCCTTTTAGAGTATCTCATGTACTTGATCTACAGGCAACAGTCAAAGAGTGTTTAAACAGAGAGTGTACTGAAAAGAATCCAAGCCTAAGCTGGAAAAGCACTGTAAGCAGAAAGGATGACCATAACATAGTCTCTCCAAATTGACCAACTCTCTCACTTTAGTCCAGTGGTTCATGAAAATACCAAAACTTTTCTTTCTCACAGAATCACAGAATCACAGAATCAGCTAGGCTGGAAAAGACCTCTGAGATCATCGAGTCCAACCTATGACCCAACACCACCTTGTCAACTAGAAAATGGCACTTAGTGCCACATCCAGTCTCTTCCTAAATACCTCCAGGGATGGTGACTCTATCTCCTTCCTGGGCAGCCCATTCCAATGCCCAATCACTCTCTGTAAAATATTCTTCCTGATGTCTAACCTAAATCTCCCCTGGTGTACCTTAAGACTGTGCCCTCTTGTGCTATTGCTGGTTGCCTGGGAGAAG
Source organism: Anabacerthia variegaticeps (assembly GCA_035583185.1). Taxonomy (NCBI): domain Eukaryota; kingdom Metazoa; phylum Chordata; class Aves; order Passeriformes; family Furnariidae; genus Anabacerthia; species Anabacerthia variegaticeps. Next base: position 83,979,702 of record JAWWEW010000112.1, on the reverse strand, counting down.
AGGCCAAAACCCACCTTGCTACAACCTCCTTTCACGTAGTTGTACAGTGTGATAAGGTTGCCCCTGAGCCTTCTCTTCTCTGGGCAGAACAACCCCAAGTCTCTCTGCTGCTCCTCACAGGACTTGTGCTGCAGATCCTTCACCAGCCTTGTTGCCCTTCTCTGGACCTGCTCCAGCACCTCAGTATCCTTCCTAAACTGAGGGGCCCAGAACTGGACACAGTACTCAAGGTGCTGCGTCACCAGTGCCAAATACAGAGGGACAATCACTGCCCTGGTCCTGCTGGCTGCACTATTCCTGATACAGGCCAGGATACCATTGGCCTTCTTGGCCACCTGGGCTCACTGCTGGCTCATGTTCAGCCTCCTGTCAGTCAGAACCCCCAGGTCCTTTTCTGCCTGGCTGCTCTCCAGTCACTCTGTCCCCTGCCTGTCTTGATGCAGGGGGTTGTTGTGGCCAAGGGCAGGACCCAGCACTTGGCCTGGTTGAACCCAAACCATTGCATTCAGCTGATCTCTCCAGCCTCTCCAGGTGCCTCTGCAGAGCTCTCCTGGCTTCCAGCAGATCAACACTGCCCCCCAGCTTGGTGTGATCTGCAAATTTGCTAATGGTAAATTCACTCCCCTCATCCTGATCATCAGTAAAGATATTAAACAAGACTGGACCCAACACTTACTCCTGGGGGATGCCACTGGTGACTGCCCACCAGCTTGGACCATCCACCAGCACTCCCTGGGCCTGGCCAACCAGCCAGTTCTTATCCCAGCAGAGAGTGCACCTGTCCAAGCCAGGGACTGCCAGCTTTTCCAGGAGTATGCTATGGGAGATAGTGTCAAAGGCTTTGCTGAAATCCAGGTAGACTACACTCGCAGCCTTTCCCTTGTCCACCAGGTGGGTCACCTGATCATAAAAAGAGATCAGACTAATCAGGCAGGACTTGCCTCTCCTAAATCCATTTTGGCTGTGTCTGATCCCCTATCCATCCTGTAGGTGCTGTGTGATCACAGTCAAGATGATCTGCTCCACAACCCTGCAAGACACTGAGGTCAGGCTGACAGGCCTGTAGTTTCCTGGATCTTCCTTCTGGTCCTTCTTGTGGATGGGTGTTACTTTGGCCAACTTCCAGTCTCAAAACAATAAGAATATTAAAACTCTGCCTTCTGATTTTAGCTGCTTTTTATTTGTTAATTATGTAACTTAATACGTGTAAAATTCTATTAAATGTTAATTGTCTTCCAGTCTTGAATGTCATTATGAATGTAGCTGTCAACTACACCATAATAGTCAATATTGTTTGTGAAACCTATTATGTATTTTTATTATCTGTTTCCTGATAGTGTTTTATATACTGTTAAAATTTGAAATTTTCTTTAGAGAGATAAACTTTAAAACAGGAAAGACACATTCCTTTAAAATCCAGAAGAAACTAGTAATCTCATTTTTAGACAGCAAAACTGCCTAATAATCTCAGTAAATTCAGCATCAGATATCAAGTGATTGGTTTCTTTTATCATACTAGAGTCACAGAGAATTTTTGATCAGTTTAAAACCCATTGAACAGCTGCTACCTTCAGACTTTTATGCTGAATGCAAGATGCACTCAGTTCTAATCCAGTACAATATTTTAGAGTGACGCACAAATGTTTTTTCTCCTTGTAACTGAGGATATTTTTTCACGTTATTCTTTTTGTTCTGTTTTGTTTTCATATGAGATCTGATACTATTTAAAGCATCACATGAACCAAAGTAATCAAAAGGACTTCATGGTATCTGTCAGCTAGTTATGATTTCATTCCCGTCATAACATAGCATATGCTTACTTTTCTGTATTTCTCTCTTTTCTCCCTATTGATCAAAGTGTAGACAAATTAAGGATTAACTGATGCAATATATATATAATAACTTTTTGATACAGCGAAAAGTGTTCAGAAAAATGTAACACAAGTGAAAGAAAACAAACAGAAAGCTAATTATTGCAAAGTCACAATGTTAGCAGAGGACCTTTTTCTGTAGATGCAGAATCAATTTGCAAGCCAAAAAGAGTTCCAGCACAAATTTACCTAATGTTCCCGTGAGCAGATTCAAGAGGCATACCTCATGTTCTTGGAATTTAGCCTCCTGAAATTTCCTCCTTTGTTGTTAAGTCATATTGCTTTTTGCTCATCTTCACAGAAGTGCAAAATTTCCTAAAAAGAAAGGATTTATGCTAATTAATGTCACCAGGAAACAGAAACAACTGACCTATAATAGACTTGCATATTTACAGTCCATAGCACAATGCTATGGCAAATAACACATTGTGAATTCTCAGGGCCTTTTCAAAACCTGAGATATGCTGATGTTAATGTGTGGGTGTAAGTGGCATGGTAAGAACTATGGACTTAATACTTCTGCCCCACTTGTATGCAAGAAGTCTCCTACTTAAATTGCAATAGTCCTTTAACCTAGAACACTCATGCCATGCAACAATTTGTCTATGCTTGGGTTGCCCAGTAGATACAAGGAAGTGATTTAGAAGAGATCCGTAATGAACAGCTGTATTTGTGAGAATAAGGGAACATCCTGATACTTGTACTTTTCTCTAGTCAGAGGGAGTTGACTACAAGAACGGCAAGTGATTCTATGAGTTTCTGGCTACTCAAGGGACTAGGGAGACCACACGAATCTGGAAAGTCTCAGGGAATACTCTGAGAACTGGTCATTGGCCCAGAGGGTAAATGAATGACAAAACTTCATGGTATAACCTTGTGAGGACCTCCTTCCTCTCAGCCTTGTCCGTACTTTCTCCCCATGGAAAGACGTTGAGAGAGTCCATGATTTAGGCATGTGAGTTTGACTCTTTAACAAGCAACTGAATATAACCTACATTCTTAAAGTTGGAACTGTATTGAAAACATGCCAAGGAGTCAGAAGTGCACATCCATGGCTTCTTTATTTGCCATTTACTTTCTCTCCCCAAAAATGTAATATGCTCACCTGTGAACTCTAAGCTTTCTGCTTCTTAGACTTTGGAAACATCATACTGCTAGGTCATGTTTTAGTGCAGTGTCATCTGAAAGGGCACATGTAAGCTCTAACCAAAAGTAAGACAAATCTGATTCCAAAGTACTGGGAATGACTACATTTTTGCTGCACACCAGTGGGAATTCACATGTAAAGTACTCCACACAGCATCAGAGATACAGCTTTTGCTGAGGATGTGAATGGCCACTGACCACACCAAAGACTGCCTGAAGTCAGCAGGACTTTTGTATGATCTTTTTAACCATATATGCCTTTAAACTTGGTTAAAAGTAACTACTTTTAAAACTTGAGATAGTACTCTATTGTGTACACATTTTGAAGGGTCTTAAGTTTCAGGAAAGGATCTTTTAAGGCCTCTGTAAGGGTTCTAGAGCATCCCAATGTAAAATAACTTTTATATTTTCAAAGCAAATTTCAATCCAAGAAGAACAAATTGTTTCACAAAATATTCAGGAAAAATGTTCCCTTTCTAAACAGACCTTATTTTTAGTAACATTTTTATGAATGAAGTAAAAAACAATCTCAAAAAAAGTCTTTGACGTCACAGAAAAGGGGTTTCTCTGACACATCCACGTAAATTTTCTGTATATTTATGTATTTTTCGTTAAGCTTTGCAAAAGAAACTTTCTTTACCTAGAATAAGATCATAGAATAAGAAAAAAACTTATTTTTACTTTATGCTGTTGAACCTACCACTTTTGAGAAGTTTTTCTCATTGGAAAATATTTCCAATGCTTTCCAAGGTCAAAAAGAAACTGTCATTTGTTTTGTGGGCTGTGTGAAAGGGATCTGCAATCTCAGTTTAATTCCCAGTCAACAAGTGTCCAGCACAGCTGTCATTAATCGGCATTCTTACTGGCAGCCTCTGTAAAGAGGGCAAAGGCTAATGTATGTGGAACTGACCTATTTTATGACTTTATTAGTAATTCTTCAGAGCAGGCTTCTCAGTGTGAGGAAGTGAACACTGGTTGTTACTGCTGTTGCTGGGGGGGTAGGCTTCCTTTGGATAAATAAACTCGGTTTCCAAAGCTCCCAGTCTGGCATCTTTCACACATGCTAAAATCCAGTCAAAAAGAAATATTCATACAAACAGTAAAAGATGCACTGTTTGAAACAAAGCATATTAGCATGCACACTGAGAAGGCTGTATCTGTTAAGTTTCTTTCCAGAAAGCTATTTTCTAATTAACTACTCCTGTTTCTTTTTCCAATAATATTGTCATGTAGATATGGACATCTTCTGCCAGAACTAATTCTCATTCCATTACTTAGCTGTCTTTAATTTCTAACACTCTTAACCTAGTTAATTTCCAGGCAACATTTATTGAGCTTGATAAACACCAGGCAACATCTTCGTGGGCTAACCAATAATAAAGTACCACTTCCTATCTATGATACCTCATATGTCCATTCATTTTCTACGTTCACTTTTCTGTAAGCGCTAAAGTTTTCAGCATCACTGATGAGCTTGTTTATAGAAAAAGCAACCTATACACCCTTCTGTTTCTACAACAAGCAGTTTACTAGCTGTACTCCAACCAACAGCACGATGTCTAGGGGAAGATAAAAGCGAGAGAAGAAATGTTAATTTTGGGGGTTGTAAATAAAATTTGCAATCATGGTATTACAAAATATTGATCTTCTGTCTTATAAACTGAGCTACCTTAGTATGGAAAAATGTGGAGTATGGAAACTGAGGGAAATTAATTACAAAACACAATGATGCCATTTCTTCTGTACATAGTTGTACTTTAAGCGGTGACACGATTATTTTGCTTATAACAAAAAGCCTAAACTGAACACAAAACAGTACTTGTTTACCTAGCAGATGCTGATATTGCAGTCTAGAAATAAAAATAAATTTATTGAGTGCAAAGAACTGTATTTGTTTACTATATTTCTCTCTGTTTGATAAACCTGAAGGACTCCCATTCCTTGATTAGGAGGTATATAAAGCAGTGCAAATAAGAGATAGATGCACAGAAGAATGTTCCATCTTCTGTTCTAATCCAATTTGCTTATTTTAAATGTACTTTTTGAGCTGAAAAAAAATTTCTTTTCATTTCTTTTTAAAAAAGGTTCATTTCCAGCTTTGCAAGCTTTAATTTTTTAAGAATGTTTTTGTCTTAAATCAGCTTCTGAATTGGACATAATAATTTTCCTTTTGCTCACCAAGCAGACAAGTATAAAAGGCTCCAAATTTTTATAAAAAGCACTTTTTTTCTGTTTGTACATAGTTGTACAACTTTTAACGCTCATGTATACTTTGGGCCATCAAGACTGTTTTTCATTGCTTTAAATGTGCTTGTTTGTTTATCCTTCAAGTAGTTTGACATTTGATGTGTTGAATTTTCTCTATGGAAAAACATTAAAGGGAAATTACTCACAGGACATTGCTATTGCTATTTTTCCCTCATAAAGCAGATTTTCATACGTAGCAGACCTCTTGACAAGGTGAAGTCCATTAACTGCAGCACACACCATTTTCCTGCCACATGGCAATATTCAAGGACCACGTAACTGATCACTGGTCACCCATTCCAGTATCTCCTAAATTTGTCTTTTAGGACTGTTTTATTTGAATGCCACATAAGCACATGTTTTTAACTCACAATGAATCATCAGTCAGGACACTATATCAAACCAGTTGAAATAAGCTTGATAACCTATTCCAGCTGTAATGGATGAGTGACATATGCCAAATCACAGCACTTGTGATTTTTCCTCCTTGGTAAACACGGAAGTTTTATAAGTATTTTATCAGGTTGCATGAAAGTTATGAAAACAACCAAACAGAAAGTGAGCTATCCTTCATTATGTGAATATATATGAAATAACGGAACATCTCATATGAACACTCTCAACCCAAAAGATTTTATGTGTGTTTATTACAAGAATTTACATGTCAAAACCTGAACATCTTTCATGTAACATACTTATTAAGAAAGATTCACAAAAGCATTTACATAAACGCCCCCTGTATTTCTGTCTCCCTGTCTCACTTTTTCCTTCAAAGCTAAGTGGTTACATGGTGTTCCATGGCAACATCAAGTTGCCATAATTATAGACGGATGTTACAGAGGAGACAGTGAGACAATTAGACAGGAAAAGGGATGACACCAACATTTTCAAAGAACAAATTCCATGCACCCCATCTAAGTCTGTCATTTATTCTTCATACTTTGATCTTCTTGAGGGTTTTTTCTCATGTTTTTCTCAAACTTTTTGGTTGCTTTACTTTTGCTGGTTGCAGCTTCAGCACTAAGTTTTCATCACATCCATAGTTCTGCTCCAAACATGGTTTTCAAGAAAGAAAACAGGGTCTAATCTATTCTCTCAAATTAGTGTTTTCCAGGGCTAATCAATGCAAAATCTTTTCCCCTTGCAGAGATGCAGCCCAGGACACTCTTCCTTTCTATGACTGATATATGATATATTGCTGGAATACCATTCTTATTCCTATTGCATTCATTACCTGTCACTTTTTTGGATGCATTTTATTGTCCAGTATTTTAGATATTTATTATATTTGATGTATAACCACTGACATTTTCTTGAAAATTTATCCTATATTTGAAGCTACCAGAGGCCTTGCCTACACAATAAGTTGCACAACGTAATCTACAGGATTATGTAAAATACTTTTACTCATACCCATGTACCTGCAAGCCAGACTCAGATTTCTCCTGCCCATCTTTCCAATTCTTGTATGTGATGAACCACTTTCTGGTCATGTTGATCTCTCTCCACTGACTGAAGACAATAATTAGACATCTATCTAGGTCTTTTCAATAACTTGTAAAAGTAAGACAGGATGAATTCAAACACTTCATTAGTTTGAGAGTAGATATTTCCATTGAATTTACATGAACTACTAAAATTAATTTTGGTCACTCTAAGGAGGGGTTTGTACTAGATTTGTGAAAACATTATTAAAAAATAATATACATTGCTGTAGCTCTACAGACCAACAAAGCTGACCTGAAAATATTTGTTAACACATTTAAGAAAAACAAAAATTAGAGAATAAGGAAAAAGTTATGTGATTCTGTCACAGCACATTGATTGGACTCTAACACTAGTGATTTCAATATTATAATAAAAACCCTAGTCTTTTTCTAAGGTGTTGAAATATATTCTCCCTCACTGAGAGATGTCATTATTTGACAAAATAGACATCTGCCTGTTTTCGATATTGTTCTTATTTAAAAGTAAAACTACACCAGCCATTTAAAAGATTTGCTTTTTAAGCTGACTCTCCTGCTGTAGCATTGAAAAGGTTCAGGTTATAGAGGATATTGATATTACTGGAGCTGGTGACATGACTTATGGTAGGTCTGTTCTAACCTGAGATCCAGACATTCTTCCTGAGTCACCAGCAGTGGAGTTATCCTACCTGCACGACTCAGTAGACCAGCTTAGCCAAGCTCAATTTTATGAATTTTATGAAATGAAGGTTGTAAGATTCTTAATCTCCTTGAGAATTCAGGCAGTAATTCAATGTTTTATTGCAAATAAGTAGTTACTTAGCATCGTAACACTGCGTACAGATGCTGACCCAGTTCATTCAAAACAGCAGTGCTTCTGCTAATGGCAGGTAGAACACGGCATCATGATCTGAATGTGCTTCTGGTGAGGACTAATAAAGCAGTATTTACCTCAGGTTTAGGAGCAAAACTTTCCACCGAAACATCCACACAGCTTACTGGAAACAGTATGAAATAGGTACTACAGTGAAATAAAGGAGTTATTCAGGCTTTTGGAAATTAGACACATCGATTTTCCTTCAATTTATAGTAATAACTCACAGATATGCCACTCAATCTACATTTCTGTCAGATCTCATAAGTTCAGAAGGGTTGGATGTGGTTAGCAACAGAATCGGAAATCTCAATGGAGTATCATGTGTACTTCATGAAGCAACGATGACAATATTTCTTTTCTCTTTGAATCTATAATGGCACAATTTCCCTTGCTGTGAAATGTGCCATCTGAAGGAGAGACATTTTAATTCAATTAAGTAAATTCTGCTTTCTTGGTTCAGTTTTAAGTGGATATAATATTTTTCTTCCCATTCTCTGAAGAACTCCTGTGAAGTGTTGGAGTATATTCTGAAGCGGTTGCAAACCTTCATCCCAGAGGTGGCCTGAATATCTGGAGACACTGCATTTAGTGAATTACCTAATTTCTACAAAAAATAGACCAGATAAAACTGCATACCATTTTACTGATACAATTTTATACAATGTGCAAGCATGAACCTTTGCTATTAAATTAGTTACCTACATGATGTTCCCTAACAATTACGTTGTTCAGATTCAATTTTTTCTCTACTGTTGTTAGCCAAATCTGTTTGGTATTGATATTGCCTATAGTGTACTGTCATCTACTTTGACCACACAATTCCTAAAAGGTATGGCTACACTATTAAAGACTGGATCTCCTTTTCTGTAGACAATTTTAAATCACAAGGTTTTTGGTGGGCAGGACATAAACTTAAAACATGACATCATGTTTCACATCTGCATAACAACAAAAGTCAACCATTCTTACAGAACTGTAACAGATTATTTTCTAGACAGGAAATTTTTCCTTCATTAAGAAGGAAGTAGAGAAAGGAAAAGGTAAGTACATGAAGAGCCAGAACTGGTATATAATTTCTTTTTGTCCTTCACAGAATTGCTACTTCAGAATTGTTTCAGATCTCAGGGGTGTGTCAGTGGAGAGGTTACCTTGCATTCACATCTGGCACAGGCATTAATCCATTTGGAATATTATGGACAGCTGGATGTCCACACTTCTGTGTTACTATAGACAGCTAAGCCACATACAACCATTCACTTACTCCCTCTCCAGTGGGGTGGATGGGAAATCAGATAGGTAAATAAAAGTGCAAAAACTTGTCATCTGAGAAAAAGGCAGTTTAATAGAGAAAAAGTGGCACATGCAAGCAAAGCAAAATAAGAAATTAATTCACTGCTTCCCATAGATAGCTGTTTAGCTGTGTCCAGGAAAACATGGCTGCATCACACACAATGGGTACGTCGGCAGAAAAATGCCAGAACTCTAAACTTCCCTCTTTCCTCCTTATCCTCTTCCTGACTTTTTATTGCTGAACATGACACCATAAGATATGGAATATCAGTTTGGTCAGCTGGGGTGTCCCCTCCCAGCTGTTTGTTCACCACAGCCCACTCACTGGTGGGGTGGAGTGAGAAGCAGAAAAGTCCTTGACACACTTAAGACCTGTTCAGCAATAATGAAAACATCTCTGTATTATCAACATTATGTTTAGAAAAAATCTGAAGCATAGCCCCATAATGGCTACTATGAAGAAAATTAACTCTATCTCAGCCAAAATCAGTACACACATGTAAGGAAAGATGTTGATATATAAAATTATTCAAGGAAAATCCAGAGGAATGCCTGGAGGACTGGAAACTCTATTTTACAATTAAAAATTTGAAGAGACCAATAGGAATAATTTAAGAGAAAGTTAGTGTCCCAATTACAACTCTAAAATATATACCAATAATTTTTAATAGAGGATTCTTTGTCAGAGAAAGCTGCAGCACCAGAACAGTCCTTCAGTTTCAAAGTTACACAAATTCATCGTAGGGAAAAATTGAAGGCTTCTTTGATGGACTTTTTTTTAAGTTAATTTATCAGAGTAATATATTTTAACAATTTTAAAAGGCCCTATGGGTATATCTTTGAGCCATGTTCTAGTTCAAAGTAGAGAAGACCTACGGAGTGATGTAGGAGGTCAAATTAAATTATTGAAGTGATCCCTTCTGGCATTCTGGAAATGGTGTCTTAGATTCAATCTTTCTAGAACTGAAGTTTCAAAAGTGTCTATCAGCATTAAGAAGAAAATATGAAAATCTAAACTTTACTTACCTGTACTTTTACAGTCCGGAGCCAAAGAACACATTGCTGTGAGTCTCCTGTGCTTTGTTCATGAGCCAGAGGCAGACATGAACACCTGCACAGCACTTATTTTTAGTTTATTTATTTATTAGTGTCTGATAATTTAAAAAGACATTCAGGTAGACACTATTACCTATCACCAACACTATTTCTACTTATTTTGAAAGGAATCCAAAATACCAACCACAAGCCACAATGTAAAACCAGATGAGGAAAGAAAACAGAAAGGAAGTAACACATTTTAAATGCAACAACAAAAGTTATATTCTGCTTTTCTGTTCTGCTTAGACTGCACTGTAAAACCAAAAGGGATGTGAAGCTTCCAAATCCATTATATTCTGTACTGGAGTTTTATATCTAAAACAAAGATTCAGCTTTTTATAACAGTAGTGACAGCAGAAAAAAACTGCAGGATTAAATAATAGTTTAAGTGCCCTAATTTTTAAGGCTGTAAAAGTTTTGTTCCATCTGAAGACATAAATATAACCCCAAACTTGCCTCTGAACCAAAGAATATTCAGTGGTAGCTGCTTTTCTATGATCACCTTAAAGATGTGAGTCCGAGCTTCAGATCTCCTACATGTAGGTGTTTACATATGTGTTAGAGATGTTCCACGACCCTAGAAATTCCCAAGGTATCAGCATTACTGACTGATATCAGGCTGCCCCACATCTCTTATAGATTCACATCTGGCAAATCATGGATATCAGACATCATGGACGTAGTGGATGTTTTTCACACAGCATGTGAAATGAATCCAGAAGCTCTGGTGAGAGTAACTGAAATTACAAGATTACATTGCAGCAGCTGGAGACCTAGCATGCTATTCAGCCGCTTAACCTTTATAAAGTCCCTTAGTCATCTGCACAATGTAAGCAGATATGATACTGGGGACATGTGGAACACCAAAACATGTACCAGCTCCCCATCTCAGACTGAACTGTGTCCAGTCAGCACAGTGTACAGAGTGAAAGAACAATTCAGTTGATAAACTAGTAGGACCAAATTTCTATTCAATGTGAAGGCACATAAATCTAAGTGATTACGTGTAGATACATACTGCCATGGCAGATGTCCGAGTTCCCATGATTGTTACCCAGATCTGGTTAAGACAGTCAGTGGAGCTTAGGAATCTCTATACAGTATAAGGTACAGTCATTTGTAGCAATATATGTAGGAAAGGGCCTCAGAAGAGAAAACTTGAAAGGAGAAAAGTTTCTGCAGTAAATTTGCATCTTTTGTAATGATATCCATTTTTTCTCATTTACGAATTTTCTTGCATTTTTCAGTCATGCATGTCTACCTTTGGAGAAAAATTTTACCGAACAGTGGACTCCAAAAACTGTAATAACTTCTTTTTAGGTCTACCATCACAAAGTTTTAAGGCACAGTCAAAAAACCTTTTAAGACATTACAATGTCTAATGTAGTTTTTCTCCTCTCATAGCTAAGAAGCCAAAAGTTATCAACTAGAACAACTCTTCTTCTGTTTTCACTTAAAGAATCCACAAAAATGCTGATTCTTTCTTTGAAAAACTAAGTACTCTAAAATGTCAGCAGTGATTTCTGCCCACTTTGCTCTAGCTATGCCAGATGCTACAAGGAAAGTTGTTTCTTCCATTTTGATGAATAGTGTCATCTGCAATCTGTTAGATGGGCTTATGCCTAATCACTAAATAATCTAACTGGACACAGTTAACAAGGTAACTTTCTCAGTATAGGGAATCTTTAAATATAAACTTCTGTGTTAGTTTTATGGATATTTTTACTGATTATTTTATTATTTACTACTATTTATTTACTACTCCCTGCATCACTGACACAGGTGAACATTGAAAACACATTCAAACACCTAAACTTGGGTTTTGCCTGTACATCCCATAAAATATGCCTGACTGGCACCCAGACAGGAAATTCTGTCAAACAGGAATATTCACCTATGTTACAATCACAAAGTGGGAAATTTTCTACTGTCAGGACAAAATACACCTCCTTGGCATGCACAACAAATTCTAGTATCTCATCCTGACTACTTCCACTAAATACACATTTTACAAGACACAGATATATCAACTTGATGTATGTAAATCAAAATACGGTGCCTTTCATTGCCATGTCAAACTGCAGTTGCTGTGCTGTGAGGTTGCAGCTGTACTTTTCCAGGCAGGCTCTAACCTACTTCAGGCATTGCAAGCTCTGTCTGTAAGTGAAGAGATGTGGTAGATCTTCCAAATTCTTTGGGGTAATTTTTTTGTGTGTTAACCCAGTACAGATGTGTTTTGTTCTGGTTTGGGGATCAGAAAGCCCAAAGGCTTCAGAAATTTTTGAGGTCAGTGAAGGTTGACAAAGGACAAGGACAAAGAGCTGGCAGAGAAGGATGTGTGCTATATTGGAGCTGGGGGTATTCTTCACAGCCTCCTCCTGGAACTCAGTGACAAAGTGCTCCTCATTTCAAGACAGCTGGTGGCAGTGTGTGGAGTTCCAGTCCAGGATGCAACTCATAAATACCAGCTGAGGATAACGCTGTCAAATTGCATAAGTATCTGAGAAGCCACAGCCATCTAAATTAATTAACAGTTCGTTTTCAGGGTAGGAAAATTTGAGGTTTACTTTCAGTGTTGTTTTGAAAAATGATAAAGTTTCTGTTAATAGAAAGACTTTAAAACACAAATGTTTAAATTTTGTGCAGCACTAAACGTTTAAGTCATTATTTCATTTTACTCTCTTTCTCCCTCTTCGTTCTTTTATTTCTTTCTTTATTCTCCTTCATAACTAGAAAAGTAATGGGTGGAAAAAATTGAAACAACAATGTGCATGTAATGATTCTTTATCTACTGAAGACACAAGGGATCAGTAATCATAGGCACCCAATAAGAAAATTTTCAGCAAGTGATTGAAGAGATTAACATAGATGATCACTTAACGTTGCTTTCATGAAATGTTCTGGATAAAAATTCACAGAATTTCTACTGTTTCAATAGGAGAATATGTTAGCTTGACATGAAAGAAGAATGTTGCAGAAATAGAATAACAGGAAAAGTAAGCAATATTTGACTTCTCATGTTAAAAAAAAGGGAAATACAATCTGTTTACACAAATGTCTTCCTCAGCTTTCCTGTAAAAGTTTTCAAAAGGATGGTTGGAAGGCAATACGGGAGTTCCTCACCAGAGCTGGACATTTTCTGATTTGGAGTTAGTTTTAAAACAAAATTACAACATCTACCACAGTCACTAATTTCATCTTAATTAACGGTATTATTTTACTGTTCCTATTTTGGAACACAGGGATTTAGAGGTAAACCTTCAGATGCTAAACAAGATTAAAAAAAAATGTTTTAAAGTCCTGTCTGTCTTCACAAATGTTTTGAAATTCAATGCTCAGAAATAATTGGTCTGTGCCCTCTTTCCTCTTGCCAAATGTGTTTTTAAATACAGATAGGCAGGTTAGTTATACCTTCACTGGGTTATATCCCTTCATCATTTTACCCATTGATGGTAGATAATTCATCTTCAGACAGAGAACAAGCTCCTTTAGGTTTGATTTTATGTCAGTGCTTCTGAAGGAGAAAGTACTTAGATATTCACATTTTGGAATTGAAGTGCATGTAGGTGAAGCTGTGCCAACCAACAGTCCACTAGAGGATTTTGATTATTAGAGTGTGGGGAGACACGGTATTTTTTTCCCAAGAGCACACTGCACAGTTTGCACCTGTATGCTTTAGGGTGTTTTCTAGAATTACCGGACACAGAGGAGCTAAGAGATTATTATTTTGAATGGTAGAGGTGTTGGATAGCAGTTCTTTATGAGTCTCTGTTTTGGCATTTGTTTCTGAAACCCTTTCAACAGATGTACAAGCTTTCCAGGTATACTACAAATTCTTTCTGTTCTCACAGAATTTGCTAAAGGAAAGGGAAAAAAAAGGTTTGAAAAATCAGTTTTCATGTGATCTGATGCAGTCTGAAGACAAATTATATCTAATATTTCCCACGTCTGTCCCACCCTTCCTTGGAAAGATGACTGCAGAGCAGGCCTAAGGGAACGGAAGAGTTGGCAATTTGAATAAACACTATTGAAATGGCATAAGAAAGTCTGGTGATTAGCAGGTTCTTACAAGTCAAGTCACAAGGAAAGTCTCTGCTTTTTAGTCTCCCACAAGAATGCAGCAGTCAAAAAGCAACTTCCCTTTCAAACATGATGTTCAGTGTAAATTCACTACTTTAATTTACAAATTCTGCACACCACTTACAAAGTCTGTTATTCAATCTCCACCCAAGCAGTGGACTTCGCCTTGTATTTGCTCTATTTTTGTATTTTATGTTTCCACTCCTCTTCCTCTTAAGCAAGCCAATTACAAAAACAATAGTTAAACTGAAAAAAAATATTTAAGCTCAGTTTTTAAGGTTAGCTACTGCTTTTCATTTTACACATTCTCTTCCTTGTCTCTTTCTAAACACTGACCAAATGGCCAATGAGAAACTTCTAAATGTCAAATAGTGAAGAAAATAAATTACATTTTCAATAGTCAATGATTCATTCCAGCATGGCCTACAGAATTGTATTGTAAGTCCACTAACACAACGTGTGTACTTCTGGTGATATTACTATCTGAAATAAAATAATTTCAGTAACATAATGTAGATGAGAGCAGAATATTAAGTGGACCATTTCTTTTTTATTCACTGGTAATACAAGTGAGATTGCTTCAAGAAGTGTCAGGAAAATGTATAAAACTCCTATGTAAGGCCTGAATGGCTATGTTGTGTACTGCCTGAGGATGAAAGTGAGCAAGAATGTAAAGCTTATTCCAAATCTTGACGTAATGTGACAGAATGCTCTCCAGGTCTTTATTAGTTTTCTACCTACAGGTTAGAGTAATATCTATGTAATGGGCAAGAAACTGAAAATTAGTTGGCAGTTATAACTGTAGTTTTGTGATATTCTTAGCTCAACTTATGGCATTCAATTTCACGTAGACATAATACTTCTGTAGAACTTGTAACAAGTCTCTGCTCAATGACATTCAGTAGGAAAAAGCACAGCTTTGTGCAATGAAATATCTGCCACCAAATATAATATATCTGGAGGAAACCAGGTCATTATACTAGGCTAGTTTTGCACAGAGCTATGTGCTTTTCTGCTGATTTAGCAATCATCTGAACCTTAATACATTGGATTTTAGCAAGAGTTTTATCCCCTCCTGAATTACCTGGAAATCACAATTTAGATGGAACTAAACCCCAGACCTTGACATTCCTGAGTTTATGGGGATCTAGGCTGAAAAGTTGTATCAGGTTTGTGTGGCAAGGTTTTGGTAGTGGATGACTGCAGGAGTCGCTCCTGTCAGAAGAGACCAGGAGCTGCTTTCATGTCAGACAGAGCCCATTTCAGCCAGTGCAAAGATGGACCCACCTCTGGCCACAGCTGAGCTCATTGCAACATCGGTGGCACCTCACTGATAAGATATTTAAGAAAGGGTAAAAGAGACTGCACAGGTGTTTGAGACAGAGCAGTGAGAATATGTGAGAGAAACAGCTGTGCAGACACCAAGGCCAGTGAAGAAGGAGGGAGAAGTGCCAGAGCAGAAGTTATTGCGCAGCCCATGGGTAAGACCATAGTGAGGCAGGCTGTTCCCTGGCAGCCCATGGAGGTCCTTGGTAGAGCAGATCTCCACACCTCAGCACAAGGACAAACCCATGCTTCAGTAGAGAGATATGCCCTGAAACAAACTCACAGAGCCCACACTGTAGCAGGGTCATAACAGGAACTGTGGTCTTGGTGGACACCTGGAAGCCAATCAGGATTAACGCACCAATAAAGCACAGACTGACTGAAGGATTGATTTTCTATCATATTTTATGACTTCTGACAATACTTTAATGGACATGTCTGAGTTGGGCTTTAAGGATGAGGAGGCTGAATTCTGCCTAGAACAGAGTGCAAATGCAAAGGTCAGAATGTGCTCCTGAAGTACTTAAGGAATCTACAAAAATTGCTTTGAAACCCTAAACCAGGTACAGTCAGGACTTGTGCTTCAAGCACAAATGGGGTCCACCTGTCTCAAAGGGGAAAAAGCATCTTAGGTCAGGAGTTGGCAGGGCTTGTTGAATTAGAACTTCAAACTAGATTTGAAGGGAGGCAGGGACATAACCAGGCTCGACAGAGATAAGGTGCTGGAAGGGGATAACTGTAGCAACCTCCCTAGCAGCAAAAGGAGGCTTAAGAGGGAATACTTTGAACAAGTACACGCAGTCAAAAACACAAACTGACATCTGCTGGTGAAGCAACACAACACAAGCCGTGATGACAACTTCCTGTCACAAGGAATGGTGTGCTGCTACTGTACTAGAAGGGAAGACCTGACTGGAGGTGTGGAAGTTGGACGCAGCCTAGGGTGTAGTGACCATGAGATTGTGAAGTTCAGTATTGGAAGAATCCCATGGGAATAGGCTCTGCATGAAAGAGGGGTCCAACAGAGCTGGCTGATATTCACAGGTCAGTTCCTCCAGGCTCAAGAATGATGCACTCAATGAGAAAGAAATCAGGCAAAGAGGGCAAGAGACCTGCGTATTACTCAAACGTAAGCAGGAAATACACAGGAGATGGAAGCAGAATCAGGCCACTTGGAATGAATATTGAGAGCTATTCAGAATATGTGAAAATGAGACAAGGAAGGCCAAGGCCCACCTGGAATTAAATTTGGTCCAGGATGTTAAGGATAATGCAAAGAGCTTTTTCAAATACATCAATAACAAAAGGAAAACTAAAGATAATATGGGCCCTTTACTAAATGGAGGGGTGACCCTGGCAACAAAGGACTCAGAGAAGGCAGTTACTGAACACCTTCTTTGCATTGGTCTTCATTGGCAAGACCAGCCCTCGGGAATCTTTGACCCAGGAGACCAGGGCAAAGGAATGTTGGAAGGCAGATTTTCTTTTGGTCAGTGAGGATTGGGATAGACAACACCTAGGCAAATGTGATATCCACAAGCCCAGGGGCCCCAATGGAATGCATCAACAAGAGAGCTGGCAGACATTACAGCAAGGCCACACACAATACTCTTTGAAAGGTCATGGAGATAAGAGAGGTGCCTGAGAGCTGGAAGATGGCAAATGCTACCTCAGGTTTGAAAAAGAGCAAGAAGACACAGGGAACTACCAGCCAGTCAGCCTCAGCTTTCATGGCTCCATACGTTAATTAGTCTATCTGGGATGACATGGTAAAGAATTATCTTACCACTGGTACTTAAACAAGCTTTGATCTCCCAAAATGATGTCTCACATGTTTGCATCTACTGTAACCTGGTTTATTGTAACCTGATCTAGGGAGTGGCATCCCTACCCATGGCAGCTGGTGGAGCGTTGGAACTAGATGATCTTTAAGGTCCCTTCCAACCCAACACATTCTATGATTCTATTAGTGACACCACCTTTCTTCTCATTAGTCCCTCTAACTATTCCAGCAGCAAATATGAAGATAAATGTCAACAGAGTTAAATATTTAGTTTGCTGGTTAATTTTCTCAGAAAAAGGCCCACTGCACTGCAGTATATATTTAGGGATGTTATTTAGCGATGGACTTGGCAGTGGTAGCTCACCTTAAGATCTCAATGATCTTAAGGATTTTTTCCAAGCTAAATGATCCTGTAGTTCTATATATTCCCTAGGACCACAGTACAAAGCCAATTTCTTTGTTCAAGAATGGAGTAATGAAACTTCGAGATATATAACTTTCTTTCCTAGAGAAAAGAATAAAAATGGGAATGCATGTCTGGCAATTAAGTAGTTTAGTCAGCCATATAAATAGTAAGCATATTTTAAATATAAAATTATAGCAAAATATTTTCATGTCAAAAATAGTAAATGCTGTCAATTTGTTGTCAATAGAATTTCAGTATCAGGATGAAATGTAAAAATCTTGACCAACCTTCACAATAAAAACAACTTGGGCAATCAAAAGTTTGATATGCCATTTAGTTTATTTAATCTGTTACTATAATTATTTTGCTTTCAGAAGAAAATGTCACCTCAAATAATGAAAACAGAATGCATAATATATCAAAAGTTTCATCAAAATATTTATATATTTTAAACTTTTTTTGGTTTAAGAAATTTGGTGGAACGCAGCTCTCTCAGAAATACTTGTTTTGACAAATCACGATCTTTCAGACACCAGGCTTCTTGGAAATGCCTCAGCTGACTGAATAGACTGTAAAGGCATAAAAACTAGTCTTTTTACAGTCCTGAGATAAGAAGAATTTGAGCTTTCTCATACTCTTACCTTCTATAAGCAGTGATTATAATTAGTTATTCAATATTTTCTGATCCTCTTTCTCACACAAAGAGAAAAGAGTGAGCTGTTTCCTATTACTGGCTTCCATATGACATGCATGGCAAAACATTCATGTTTTTTTTATTTCCTCTCAGGATAGTTCACCATTTTCCAGTTCCCTTAGTTCTATTTACATCACATACCACATGGTTACATTTTCATTATTTGATGAATGTCTTTGGTTTTCTTCTGTCCTGAAATGACATGAATTATAGACATATGATCTTTCAAGGACAACTGTGTAGCTCTGTCTCATTTTCTATAAATATATTTTTTTAGGCTTTTATATAATTTATCTGGAACAATTATAAACGTTTTGATTAAATTTCTACAGTTAACCGTGTTATCAGGGTTTTTCTTTTTTCTGAACCCATGTTCTTTTATACCAAGTACCTGCATTTTTTTATACAATATTTTGTATTAATTACCCAAATAGTCCAGAGTTTTTAAAAAAAGATATAATAGATAATCATAGAGAGGGAGGGTGCTGCACAAAAATATACAAAAAATCGAAAAAAGGAAGTGAACAAAGCTATGTTTTACACTGTTTCTTTTCTGCAGACTTAAGAAAAAACAGACAGACTCCTAATTTAAAATGCAATACAGTGCAAACCTGCCTACAATTCTGTAGAGGAGCTGTGTTCTTCTTGGGAAAAATGGATTATTACAAAAATTTGTTTGAATTTATGAAAGAACATAAAGATTTTTAATGGAGAAAAGATATTAACATTATTTATTTACATTGTTTTTTAACATTATGAGTAAAATGGACTTTGATTCCCAGATCCCAGATTATAGTCCACTGAATTTAACTGGTGGATAAATATCATTAGCTCAACAGAATTATAAACACTATGACTTATTCCTTGCTGATATATATGTACATACTTTCCCCCTTGATGTGCTTTCAGAGTTTTTATCCTGAAGATTCCCTTTTAACTGAGCTGTGTTTTGACTAAAATCACCTCAAGCCATTAACAGCTGACCACATGAAAAATCCAGTGGGTCTCAACTTTTTCCAACTACGGAAGCTTTAAATATTTGAAATAGATTTTGAATTAAATGGTGCTGTCAAATTAATTATAGAAAATAAAATCTGTGCTCTTTATCTTCCACATTCCTCCTTTTCTCTCTCATGTATTATAAAAGTTCTCATTAAATATCCCTTTCTAAGACAATACAGAACATGGGATGTCAATTTTAGTTAAATTAAACTTCATGTTCTTTTTATATTCATAAATCTTGACACAGCATGATACTGTATTCAACTTAAACTAATTTACATTATAGAGAAATTTTTATTCTGAAGTCCATTTTCAGTACAGTAAGTGAAATCTTAGTTCTAACACTTTACAAACTTAATTTATCTGTTTTAAAATTGATTATCCCTTACAAAGCCCAGAATTCTGTGTTAGATTATGTGAGGTTCCTCTCCACTCAGACACAAGGGCATAGAGGTACAGTGGATGTGGTGGATGAGGATCATTTGAGCTCCCGATCCAGCCCTTCAAAGCTTCTGGAGTGAATCCAGTGGAGAGTGAAAAAGATGATTAGGGTACTGAAGCATTTCTCTTACAAGGAAAGGCAATGGAGTTTGGCTTGTTCAGTCTTGAGAAGAGATGACTGAGACAGGACCTCATTAAGGTAAGTATCTGAAGTGAGGGTGTCAAGAGGATGGATCCAGGCTCTTCTTGGTGGTGCTGAGCAGTAGGATAGGAGGTAATGAGCAGAAACTGATGCACTGAAAATTTCACCTGAACATGAAGAAGAATTTCTGTACTGTGCTAGTGACTCCTCAGTGCAACGGACTGCCCAGAGAGGTTGTGGAGTCTTCCTCACTGGTGATATTCAAGAACTGTCTGGACCGACTTCTGTGCCATGTGCTCTGGAATGACCCTGCTTGAGCTGGGAGATTGGACCACATGACTCATTGTGGTCTCTACCAATCTTACCCATCCTGTGATTACTGGTGCAGAAGAGGATTATTATGGCATATTTGGGGGAAGAACTAAGGGTGGGAAAGGATCAAAGTAGTTTGTGGAGGAATAAACAAGGATGGGAAAATAAATGAGGGGCTTAAAGGGGATGGTTGCATGTAAATGGGACCTGATCAGGATGTGTGCCTGACCATTTTCTTATACAGACATGTGGCTCATCAGTGCAACCTGTCCTGTCTTATCAAACTATGTTTTTATTTTCTTGGATAGAAGAACTCCACATTCTGCATACATGCATGAGATCCAGGAGACAGGTAATGAAGATGTCATAAGTCTGTGTTCGATATTGGAGAGACCAGAGGACCTGAGAGCTGGCTAGTGCAGGAACGAATTGATCCAAGCCAATGACTGATGAGATGGTATATCTGGGTCAGTTTGTTGAGACCCACCTATTTGCTTGAGTATGTCTGTGTGTGAGGCAAGTGGGGATGGGAGGTTCCAAGGGCCAGGAGCTGGATAAACTGAGTCTGAGGCTGGTTACGTTCTAGATTGCTGCATGTTATTATGTGCTTTCAGTGCAATAGCAAATTTCCTTCTATCTGCCATTCTGGTTTTGCAATCTGTGAAAGTTATTTCATCCACAGTCTGACCACTGGACCATTGACACAAGTACTGCTAAAGTTATGACATAGAAAACTTGCTTCCTCCATTTTGTGTCATATTCTTACATGTTAATGCATTTTTTAATTTTATGAACATTTCTAAATATATTAAAATAAAGTGGCTACACACCTTTCCTTTTCCTTAGTCTATATTAAATAGGACATACCAATCTGCTCTCACAGCAGGTGTTTCTCAATTGCACTGTACTTTTCTGCCCTGTACTTACTCTCCCTTCTCCCAGGCAGTTTATTTTTCCAATAGCTGTGAAACTGAGGTGGCCTGGTTGTTGCTACATACCTCCTTTTTAAAGCTCTCTAGGGCCGTTCTTTTCCTTTCGCATTCAATCTTCCAATCAACCTAATTTTTGATCACAGCTCTTTCTTTTACCACCTGCCTAGTGCAACTTTCATTTGCTCTTCACCTGTCACATACATCCTACCAAATAGCTTTCCAAAACTCAAATTGCCTGTAGTTGTTCCTTTTTCTTGTAGCTATTTTGAGCTTAATCATTTAGAGAACTGTTCCCTCAGCTTGCCAACACCATCAATGAATGCAGTGTTCTTGTATGAACTGCACTTAGAAGTAAAGCTATTCCTCAGGAGTTTCATCTGAGCGTGTCTTTCTATGGAGTTATTTTTTCCACCTCCTGACATCAAAAGTGTCAAGTAGCCTGTCTAGGATTTGTTTTCTATGGTTTTCCTCAAATATTTTTTCTTGGGGACTTGACTTTGCATCCATTTCAGGCCCTGCAAAGAAGAATTTCTTTAACTTTATTCACTGCTCTCAATCTTTTCAATGTCTCTGGTATTTAATTCCATAGGCTGATCACTTCTGGTTTCAGTCTAAATATCAGATGTGTCACCACTGCCTGTCTTGTACTACTAGATTGATGGCAAGAATGGGGACCCACAGAGGAAAAAGTAAAGTAAACAGAATCTGATTAAGACCCTTTAAAAACATGTGCTAATCTCAGTCCAACTGAGCAAGAAATTACCTTAAATTTAACTCCTTCACTCTTTTTTAAAGGCATAGATCATTGTTTACCTCACCATTCACAACACTGTCCAAAAAGTACGTAGCTGACAGTCTGGACACATTTATCAGATAACTATAATCTAAATATTTATTCTCAAGTCTTACACATTTTCTAGTACTGTTGGAAATACCATGTTTTTTGATCTGCTTAAGTGAGGTAGTTAGAGAAAGGAAACTTTCATCTCTTGTATCTCAACACACATGTTTCAATAGTATTGTTTCATTTACATGAAATTTAAAGCTCCATAAACTGTACAAATTTCAGGTTCTAGAAAGATACTTGGTAAATAGAAGTTTTATATGGCTGGAGATTTTGTGAGATTAGCAGATCATGACAATCTTTCATGATCTTTCAAGAATATTCTAGTGAAAATACCAAAGCAAAGGGATTCTTTTCTCTTTTTGGTCTTGACTGTTTGAATTTTATTTGCACATGATGCCATTTAAATTAAATGTACTCTGATATCTCTGTGAGGAAAAAACAGTTTTACATTTAGTTAACAAATTATGACTTGGTCTCTAATGCCACATATTTGCTGTCAGTCCAGCATTAAGTGAAGCCAGAAGTTTGACTATATATACATCTTCGCTTGATCACTTCTTACTAATATAGCACCCTGTTATCACCTCAATTCTCTTGCACATGCTCGTATATACTCATATGGTGAACTTTGGTGAGCTAATGAAAATAAAAGTTTAGATTTCTTTCTCCCAGTGTAATATAATTTTCAGTGATTTGAACGAATTTCTTTTTTGTTACTGAGAATACACATTTAGTCTTGCCAAAACTCTACTGGAAAAAAGAAAATAAAAGGGGATATGATAATTTTGGAGATTATAACAAACATGGAGCTGACATATGCAGACACTTGTCAAGCTCCAAGGAGGGATGTTTTTTTTTTGCCAGTTTAGAAAAACTGCAAGATTTGTGCTGGAGAAATTACACAAGGAATTCTAGGACCTCTAGTAGGTCTGAGAAGGCATGAGTGTAGTGACAGTATTACAAATTGCATGTACTTCAGTGCATATTCTCTCAGTAATGACTCTGCCTTACTTTGGCCCTGGTCAAGCAATCTTTATTGTTCTAGTCTCCAGTTTTCATCTGGCAAACTCTTCCTCATGAATAATTATTCCTTTTTTGATTATATGACTGTGCTGAATTCAGTATCCCTTTTATTTTACCTTCACTTTGGTGCCTCCCCTTACTGCCTGCTCTTTCTCTCTTTCACCCTCATCCTCACCCTCACCTTTTTATACTTTGCCTTTTCCTCCCAGTCTAGTCTCATCATCTTATTATCTTCATGTGTCTTGCCAGGGATATAAATAATGTAGTTTATCTTCTGACTCTGATAGAACATCCCATCATTCTGTCACAGAGTTCAGGCGGAAAAGGATACACAAATAAGATTTCTGTCAAACAAAAGACTTCTGTCAAAGACCTGTGATCCCTGTGCTCTAAATTATTATGTGTGTGGTGTGGTGCTGCTTAAGCAATAGTGACTCTAGTTGTAAATGGGAATTCAAGCAATAGTCAGCCTCACTAAAGATGTCAATTACTGCAATGATAACATGAAATCAGGATTTTATTTGCAGAATGGCCTGCAAGCAATGCTGAACTGAAAAAAAAAAAAAAGTAGGATGACAGAACACTGCAGAAATTTTAAACTTCTGTGCTTTTTGTTCAGTGATAATGTGGTTTATTTAGCAAAGGAAGGGGAACACAAACTGCCATTGATTTTCCCCTTAAGAATATTTTTCAAGTCAATTCCAAATATTTGTGGTTTGAAATCAGTAAAACCTAAGCGTCATATTACCTTTCAAAAAACCCTTTTTTCAGTCAAGCTGGTCAAAATGGCCATGAAACTGAAACTTGAATTATATTACTCCCCACCATTTATTTAATATTTTGAAAGTCTGTGTTAGATTTATTTTGAAGGAAAACTGAAGTTACCTTCACATTTACACACTTTTTCCATCTCATGAGTCAAGACTAGTTCAGGTTGCAAACTGAACAAGCTTTACAGTTTGATTAATTCCTGTTTCCTTGTGATCACTCTAAAAGCCCACCACACTATTCATAAGACTCAACCAGTGATAACTACATCTGCAGTAACTGTATGGATATTGTTTGTCAGATTACACTGATAAATCACCCTGCACTTTACCTTATCTGCTTAGTGGTATCAGTCTCATGTTCACATCCATTAGCACAAATTAAAACCATAATTTGCTAGTTATTCATCTAAAATTAGCCAGTTACTTGTCAGAACTGTTTTGTGTGTTCGCTTTAACTGGCTGCATTTGTCTGTCTAGTTTAAATACAGCCATAAGTCAAAGACTCCTTTCACTGCCTTAAGGGAAAACTGTACATGACTTAATGGAAGGAGAACACTTTTGATCATATTCAAAAGAGAAATCATCTGCACCACTGAACAAGAGCCAGTAGCATGTAGCGTACATGGCATTTCAACAGAGAATTACCAACTGCTTCCACTTATCCAATAACATTGCCAGCTTCTTATACAGGCTAGCCTAAAACAAATGCCTGGATTCTTCTTCCAAATGCCTCCCTGGTACACACAACTCTATCCAAGCACGTGTGAAAAGTGACACATGCTGAATCTCATTCACAAAAGGCCCTCCACACTTGTGTTGGAACTCGTCACTGAATGTGGGACCTCATTTCAAACACTTATTCTGCTCTCCAGGGAATCCTGCTGTTACATTTCAGGTCTGGTTTATGTCTCTGTAGTCATAATCAAAATTATTGCTTGAGAGTTTAAAGCATTTTAAATGTAGCTGTTGGTGCATGACTGCAGGAAAGCTGGATTCTTCATGCTATATTTCAGGTAGAGAACCTAAAATCCTATTTCAGTAACAGTCCTAATGCCAACATACACATCATAAAATCTTTCTGCTTACTGCTAACAGCAGTGGTTTTAGAGAGTGATCTTTCTCCCACCGAATTAATGAATAAAAATATTTTTGGCTTCAGAGATCCATGGTGATCCCAGTTCCTAAATAAAAAATATACTTCCCTAGACTTAAATAGGATGGAGAGAGCAAGAATGACAAAGTGAGAGAGCAATGAAGACACAGAAAAATTACCTGCTTTTTTATTTGTGGGTCAACAAACAAGAAGATGGTATAAAGAGCATGACAGGAGAATTAAGAGGAGAGGGTTTAGATCTCAGCTTTATTTGTTTAGGGTTTTTTATATTTGAACTCCTGTAACCTAGTATGGTGCTAGAAATGTAAATCCCCCTAAGGCTGGATAGGACCATGTGGGAACAAGGAAGGAAAAGCTCCATCCTTATACATACAATCATACTTGAAACCAATTAGTTCTAAACAATCAATCCCTGGTGAACAAGCAAGAATGCAAACAATAGAGCAAAACATATTTTTTCCCTAAATCCATCATGAAAGTAAGTGGCAAGTACCTCATAGAGTATAAATAACCATTTGCATGTTTAGAAATCTTTGTGAGCATATACAAAGGATTATAGCCAGTCAAGGAACTTTCAGCAGACAACAGTGGTACTGAGCAGAGCAAATGATGGGTCCAAGTAGTTGCCTAAATCCTTGTTTCTTAAAAGGGAATTAAATTTACTGTTTTTTCTAATTGTGCCTAAAATGCAGTCTGGTTTATAGGAGTTGCTCAATATTTCTGTAGACATAGTCACCTTCAAATGGCAGTGTACCATGTGTTGATGCAGAAGCCAAGAGTTTGCATGCTGAGCTATCCTGTGGGCATGCTTATCTCTGCATTCACAAGAGGCAGAGATCAGGCAACAATCTAAGAGTGTCTGTCCTAGGTTTTATATGGCCTGTGTTTAATGAGATGAACCACAACTCTAATCACTGTTTTGCAAGACTGCAAAAACACAAAAGCTTGCTGAGCTATTTAATTAAAGTCTGATTTGAACACTTCACTACCAATATCTTGTTGTTCAGTACCTGACCATCAAACTGTAAAGCTTCACCACTTACATCAATCAGACAAGGATATGACTCTAAGATCCCTGCAACTGATGTAATCAAATATTTTATGATTATGTGTTGCCTACTGGACTCGTTTAGTGAATAAAACACATGATATGGCACAAAAGAGAAACTAATAGCATAAATTTTTGTTGAAAATGTTAAGTTCTTCTCAGCTTCATGAACCTTTTCAAACAAACTTGAACCAAGAGATGGCTCAGGTTTAAGGAGCAGAGCCAGTGCTGTAAATGGAAATATAATGTTGCACAACAACATGGAAGATACAGTTTGCACCACTCTTTTTGAGTAAAACTTCTATTTAACATGAAGTTTAGGCAGTTTATTATTATTAATATCAATGTCTGACAACAAAGAGAAACAGCATACTGCTAAACAAAACTTTTCCTATCCCTATGTCGTCTAAGAGAAAAATTCAGAGAATCAAAAATTAAAATACAAGGCAAAAAATATTTTGGCTTTATTTTCACATGAAAACAATACCCTGTTTAGAGCAACTACTCCTTCTTCTGGCTTCTAGCTGTGCCCTTTTTACTAAAATGATGAACAACTATATTTATATTTTATGGCTCTTTAGTATCACTGCATTGTGCATTACTACCAGAAAGTCAAAAAACACAGAGTTGTAAATCATCCTCCTGGCCTATAAAATCAGTGCCACAGCAGGAGGGGAAGTGGAGGGGGTGTGAAGTTTGTGTCATACCTTCTTTAGGTATTTAACAGCTAAGGGAAAAGTGTATGACCCACAGCTGCTAAGCGCAGGTACCAGTTTAATTCTGCACATTTTTAGCAAATAGAATAAGGGCTTTACTTGGAACATCCCGGTCGAGCTCTAGCATTGCAGAGGTATCAGGCAAAGGCAGACTATGTACTATTGTAAGCTGAAGTACTTCAGTGTCAATGTTTTACACTTGATAGGTAGATGCAGTATAGCCTACTCATACTAATGACAGGTGACTCCAGTGTAGCGCACTCATGCCCCATTAAGTTTTAGTGCAGCCTCACCCGGCGTGCTGTTCTGGACCCCACATTTAAGAAGTCATTCTTAAATGTGAAAGTCATTGAATGTGTCCAGAGGAGGACAACAAAGCTGGTGACACAGCTGGAAGGTATGTCCTGTGAGAAGCAGCAGAGGACATGATTTTTGTCTAATTTGGAGAACAGGACACTGATGGCCATTCTTGTGGCTCCCTACAGGTTCCTGAGGAGGGGAAGTGGAGAGGGACATGTTGAGCTCTGCTTCCTACTAGTCCTTACCCAGCGACAGGAGAAGTGGGAATGGTTGAAAGCTGAACCAGGGGAGGTTCATCTTGCATATTAGGAAGATCTCATTACAGAGAGTGTGATTAAGCACAGGAACAGGCTTCCTAGAGATCTGTTTAAAGTCCTAAGCCTGTCAGTGTTTAAGAGGCATTTGGAAAATGCCCTTAATATGTTTTAACTTCTGTTAATTCCTGAATTGGTCATCATAGTTCCCTTCCAACTGAAATATCCTATCCTTTCCTGTCCCATCCTATCCCATCCTATCCTATTCTAATGGAGTGAGATAGGGAAACATTCTCCTGTGGTATATAGGAACAACAGCTGCATAAAGTGTGGAGATGAAAAAATAGAATCAGGGGTCATCAAATTAAAAATCAGAGGCATCTCGCTGGAAAATAGATATGTATTACATCCTGTTAGTGATAAAGTAACTCACACGCTGCATTGTTGAAGTGATACTCAAGTGTTTGCCCTGGACAGAACATTTGAATGCTGCAAGCATAAAGACAAAATGGCAATAGATGCTTTGATGTCTTCTGCTTCACTCACATGCCTGATATATTAAGACTATACTACAGCAAACTTTGAACAAGTGATCACTTGAGACTGATAACAATTAGACACTCTATATAATACAGTTGATTTTATGTGTTTCTTGGATTTCTATGCATTTACACAATAAGATAGAGACTATCTTGGTCAATCCCATTTTCCTAAACACTTCTGAGCAGGTCAGGAACCTGGGAAAATGTCAAAGAGAAAAGTGACACTAGGATGTCAGCAGTGTTTAAGGCACAGGCCACGGGAAGCTCTCTGTTGGACTCAGAAAGTTGCCTGTGACATACGGTTTAAGTCATAGACATACCATTACATTAAAAGCAGTTGAATGCAAATCACTGCTGTAAGTGAGAATGGTATTCCCAATAAAAGTGACAAGTTGTATTTTTCCTGTCTTCATATAAAAGTTTTGTATTTGTTCAGTCTTCCAACTTGATGCTTCTTGTGTAAAAGTAATCAAATGTTTTGTTGTTTGTATGTGCAAAAATAATTTACCAAGACTGAAGAACTGAGAAGTGTTCAGTTATTCCAAATTAAAATCCTTGTTGTGAGTGCTATGCAGATTGGCAAGATGTCCATTCCTCCATTCGAACTTTGACTGATGACTAGCTCTTGCAGATCCCAGAACCATGACACAAACATTTGATGTTGTCTTTAGAGATAAACTCATAAATGCACTGCATTGCCACTCAATTAATCTTTTTTTCTTGTTGACTATATAAATGCTAAGAAATAATTTCTCTTTCTGTTTAAAGTATCTCAAAGATAATTCATAACATTTTCTTCCTACCCATGGAGCCAAATTTATTTTAAGCTGAAATAGCAGATATAAAGTGAAGAGAAAAAAACCCTCCAAAACATAAAGGTAATCTCTGTTGTCATAAGAACACTGAAAATAGGAAAATTATTACAATAATTATATAATGATCACAAATCAAACAAAAGCTGAAGGACAAAAATGTGGATTTTTTTTCCCAATTTTCACTTCATTTTTAGTTTCATTTTACTCAAGGACACAGCCAAGTTATCTCATCTGGTGCATATATGGTGTTTTATGTAACCAACTCTTTGGTCTCTGAGGAAAAGAATATCAGTTAATTTTCCATGCTTGGATGAAGTTATTTGTGATAACACCATTAGGAATGGGAGTTGCCTAGAATTTTTTCTGTGAATCTGAGAAACTGCATCCAGTTCCAGATTTCTTAATGAAGAAATAGAAGAATCAGTCAGTGTTTTGCTGTATCACTCAGGTCCAGACTGTACCACAGAGTTGAGTCAACTTCACATCCAGAATGCAAGGAATGAACATTATTGGAGTACTAGGAATGTGCAACTCCATGCTCCGACCTAATTCTAACCTACTTGATCATAACTCATTTGGTAAATGATTAGAATTTTTATTAACAAAGTTACACATGGAACTTAAATACAAAAATTTCCAGATTATAACTGTATATTCTGCATGAGGGACTACATTCACAGAAATGACAGAAAAGTTCAAAGTTACACATACTGTTCTTGACATTATTTGTGTTTTGAAAAAATGTCTTATAGTCAATTTTTTTAAAGCTGCTTTTAATGTAGTTGTAATTTTGATATGCAATAGAATTTGGAATTACTCATTAGTACATTTAATGAAGTAATGAGATTTATTATTTCCAAACTTTATGTTTTATTCCTTGCCTAACTCCTTCAGACAAAACCAGTTTTGTGTGCATGTATAATTAGCCATTTGCCCAATTCTTTATGAAGTTTGCTTATAGAAAGTCTTCTGCAAACAAAATATGAAGAAGAAATTGGTGGAAACTAAAGATGTGAAGGGGCTATTTTTTCATGTGTACTGAAATAAAGGAATTAGTCACTATATTATCACAAGTGTCTTATTCATGGTATTTGAAGGACAGAATTTTGAAGAGATTCCGTATGATACATCCCATGTTATTGCAAGTAGTTGGACCATCTAATCCCTTCCATAGGCTGATGGAGGTATGGAGGAAGGCCACCATTCTATCTATGCTTTCTCAGTTCCTACTTCAGCAGGGACGTGAATATAGTGAACCTATGACAAGAGGAATGAAATAGATATCACTTATTTCAACTGCTCTTACAAAATAAAAGCGGATAATCTGGAGTCCCTGGGGTTAAGGAGATACCTCCACTTCTGTAAAACATAGTCTCATGTAAAAAAATTTAATAAAATATGACCTTGCTCTAAATTTTTTCTCTGTAAGATGGATTATTTTTGGCTATGCATCACTGTATCCCAGTTGTCTTCCAGTACAAACATGGCCACTTTGCAAGTAAAAATATTTTTTCCAGTTGCTAGGATGGCAAACAGTGCAGGAACTGAAAACACAGGCTATTGCAGACGTACTGTGGCTAGCATGGAGAAGATTCACTTTATTTCCTTTTTCCAAAGCTTCTTATCTCCTGCTAAAGAGCTTGCTTGTGGCCACCGAACACCAGATCTTACAGTTCTGAAAAGGTCATTGTGATAAAACTTGGGTCAAGACATACTTTAATGAGGAACAGACAACAGGACGAAATACCAGCACAAAATAAATATAACTAGCCATGTAAAGAACAGGAGGAGTTGTGTTGCCTCTGACAAAAATCCATTCTGTCCTTTTAAGACATGCAGCAGCCAGTCTTTCAGCTTTCTTGAATTAGCAAGATGTCATGTAATCCTTGAGGAATGCAAGAAGATGTCCTCTTTAGATTTCATTCTTCTACAGAGGGAGAATCCCATGGAAGTACTAATAATTTTTACATTCAGATGATTGTTTTTCATTTACATTTACTAAAGATCCACCTGTTGATACAATAGGTGGGCTTAAGCTATGACACTCAGAAAGTCTATTCTAAGAGATAATTACTGATCTTTTATCACCAGAATACTTTTGAAAGTTTGTTCACCCAGATGAGAAGAAGCACCTGAGAAAACAGACTTCATCCTTTTTACAACCCACTGTTGGGGGAATTCAGCCTAGTTTCTTGAGGCATTCTACAGATATACCAATAAAATATTATAAGGCTATAAGCATTATAGGAGGAAAAAAATGTTATTATCTTTGTCACACAAGCTATTTTGCCACATTTCTTGCTGGTCTAAGCACAACTGCGTCTCCTCAAAATCACACTAGAGCCTTTTGTTGTCTTTATGACTAATATAGATCTTCAAGTAAACAAAGCACTGCTGCTACAGACTCATTGTGTGTTTCTTTATGTCTTATGTCAATCAAACATCTCCAAAGCTATTGTTCTTCTGAATTTCGATAGTGCTTCTCTTTGGGGTGGTTGTGTTCTTAAATCAGGGTACACATTATTTTGCTGTTTGCTCTGCACGAGGTCTCCTTTTAAATTTTTGCAAGTATTATTTATCTTTATTGGATATTGAGTCAAATGAAATTTGTGAATACCTGAGATTACAAAACCACAATCTCTTGGCTGAGGCAAAAGACCTAACACCAGCTCAGATGCAATACTTAAAAACATTGAAAAAGAGAAGGCTCAAAGAAAGATGATTTTATGACACTCTTGCCTTTTCATTGCATGTCCTATCACATTGTCATATATTCTGTCACATTAAATAATGACTCTGAGCAGTCACATCTAATGTCTCCAAAACAAGGGTTTTCCTGACTTCTTTGTCATTGGACCAGGGCAAAGATCCAGCAGGACATATTGTATCACTAGGCTTCATGTACCAGCTGTTCTCAACCTCTATCTTTTGTCAGAATTGTGTGACACTTGGTTCCAATGAGCTCCACAAGAGCAGTCAAGGAGAATGTGGCCCTTTGGAAGCTTATTAGGTTTTTTGTGCAGTAAATGTAATAAAGGAACCCAGTCAGATTTTCCAAGACTCATCTAATCAAGTATCAAACATTGGCTTTTGTCGTTCAGAAAAAAAACAGGCAAGCAACATATAATAAGTAAATTTCTCAAACAGTCACTTTTTGAATAAAGCACACATTCTGTGGAAGACTTTCCTCTTCCCAGTATGTTATTGTGATAATTTGTGTTACTCACGTTGTAAATGTTTGGGTTTTCACATTAGCAACATCAGTGTGAAATATGTACTGCAAAGAAAATACTTAGTTTTTCAAAGTTTTCCTTTCAGCAGCTTTTGTAAGCAAAATGATTTTTTTTTCTCCTATATACGATAACAAGAACTATTCCCACATAAAAACAAACTGCATATTTTTTGACAGAATGAAGTTAAAGTTTTTTTGTTTTGGTTTTTTTTTTCACCTTCAAAATATGAAAACCATAACTATCTCCAGTGTCTTTCAGCAGCTGATAAAACTCTGGAATTCCTTCCCTAATCTTTTTTCCTCTCTTTCTTCTGGTATATTGGTAATCAGAGCTGCTCAGCATAACATAAGATATCTAATAGGTATTGAAGGAAGAATACCCCAATTTGCAAACAGCAAATGTTCCTTGCTCTCAGAAAAATTTCAATGGGATGAATGTGGTAACAAAACATTTGTTATTCACACAGACAGCAAATATTTCTGGCTCACAGGCTGCAAAATAAAAAGAAAATTTCAGCATTGGATGAAGCATCTGAGAATACGGCATGTCTCTCTTAATTGTGATTAACTGTAAAAGAAAATACAGAAATCCCATGAGATTCAAAGCACTTTCCTGGAAGCAGTTGTACCAGAAGAGCAAAGAAATAGTGGAGACATATTATCAGGAGTAGACAGTGGAATATCACACCACTTTCAACCACACTTTTCAGCAAGACCCATAGACTGATAGAGGATAATTGGTCCACTTCCTAAATTGTCTGTGTTTTCTGCACAGGTCTTTCCTGAAGGCTGAAGTTTAGAAACAACATAGTTTTCACAATGAGTAAAAATGTGGTGGAAGGGAGGCTCGTATTTTTTGTCCATATGCAGCCAGTACCACCACAAAGATGCCCCGGTGTCAGCTAGATATGTCTATCCAAATAAACAACTGCCTGTTCCATGTGAAATCAGCCAACACTGAAGAGACTCTCCAGTGGAAAAAGGCACAATATTCAAGAAGATTGCTGAGAAATCTCTTGTTCCTCCTTAAAACATTAATAGGTCATTGCCAATGCAGAGAATGGTATTGCTTTAAACTGGAGACCATAAAAAGCCCACAGATCTATCTTGTCAGATCATTTTGCAAGAGAATATTTTTTTCTGTTCAAGTGGAATACAAAATGAAACTTGAAATTTCAGTAGCACTAACCATGAAATATATCCTATTCCATAAGTACCTACTCAGCTCCTGAAAGATTCAAGATTTATTCAGTCTTACCTGAATAAATGAAGGGTATGAAGGGTAAATTCATATATCTATTCATATATCTATTCTTTCATAGATTCATTAGGAAAAGGAAGCAAAAACTAATTAATTTTATTGATGTAAGACAAATTGATTTCAAATAATAGAATGAACTTTGTTTTAGGAATTACCTGAGATAACTAAATGGTGATATGAAAATATTTGGTAAACCTTCTTTGAATTTGTTTTCTCTTAACCTCTAAACCATAGCAGCAGACTGTGCATGGCATTCCCAGCAGAAAATCAACGTATTTTCTTTATGAGACAAAGCAATGTAACACAAATACACAAATAACAGAAGGGAAACATGGCTCGGTACAGTGTTTTAATAACAAGGCATTCCAGTGATGAGAAGGAGGAAACCACTAGTTGATAATGTTATTTTCATTTGCTGTTCTCAATAAAGGAGTGGAGAAGTGGGCAAGAAGTGACAGTCAAAGCACAGAAGCAAACAGGAAATTTCTCCAAGTAAATAAACAACTACGGTGACTCTGGATCTTCTAGGAGAAGAACTCATGTACATGCAAGGAGAGAATCTGTTTCTGTTTCTTTAAGAGTAGCACAGCTCTATCAGTTAAAATTTTTATTATGCATTATTTATTGACAATTTCTTCCTGTGGTTTATGTTTTGGAAGCCACTATTAGTGGGCAAACCAGAATATTTAAAATAGAAGAGGAGCAAAAACGTTAACGACAAACTTAGGAAAGGGAATATGGTCTAGGACAGTGTGCAGCAGAATTTGGGTCTTCAGCGACACCGAAGACATAATTTTGCATTGGCATTTTTTAATAAATGAAGGTCGAAGTCAGCCCTTCTTTGATTTAGGACTAAATACTCAGGTATGCTCTAAAAAGGAGTCCTGTCTACTTTAGAGTACTTCTTGCCTCTCAGAGCATCTAAATTCATGATATATCTTTTTCATCTAAGTCTGAAGACTGGTTCCCTGGTTAAACCTCTTGCCTTACTCATTATTAGGAAAGCTTTGGTTTATGGCATATATGGCTGGGGTGCCTCTGCAGGCTAAGTTTGGATTTAGTAGATCTCAGAGAAGCCTGAAAAGTTAGTTCTGGTCACAGCCAACACTTACTTTCTGCTCAATTTTTTAGGAAAACAAAACACTTAAAAGAAGGCATATTTGCTGCTTCTCATCCTGAGGAACTTCAATAATTTTCCACAAGGTACTCTAGAAACCATCCTCTCTGCTTGTGTGAAAGCAGAGCCATTCTCCAATCACACACACGCACAAGTGCCATGGGTGACAAAGAGCCTTCGTTTAACAAAGTGATCAGTGTGCTGAGCAAGATCCTGTCTGACTCCAAATAATGTTTAGGAGAAGATCTAGTGTTCTGAAGTGAAAGCAAATGTGCTCAAGGAAGCTGCAAAGAGTTCAAGACTGTTAGTTCCCTGCAGACTTGTTCAATGCTTCACAACTAGGATTCCCAGCACACACAAGGAAATAAGCTTTCTTTGTTGTATTATGTCTATAAAATATTTAAATGATACTTCACTGAATCTGAACGCCTTTCATATTGAGACAATACCAGGTCAGCATCTCCTGGTGTGAAACAGCTAACATGAAAGAGAGGTATAATGAAGCTTCTGCAAAGCTAGAAGGGATTGGTGAAGAGAGATGCTTGTGAAGCAACCGTGAAAGGGAAGAAAATCAACGAGATGAGAAGGTGAGCAGCAGCTGGGAAAGGTCAAAGAGACAAAACCTCAGCAAATCTGCATTAGCCATCATAGACATGGTAAATGAGATAGGGTCACACTGGTTGAATTATGTGTGGCTTACAGTCTAATGCAATAATAAGCATGCTGTGAGCTAGTTTATCATTTCACATATAGTTTCAGGAATTTATTTTAAAATTTGCGATACTGCTAGCCTTCAGTCTTTACTTGAGCTTTGTCAGTGAAGGTCTTGGATATTTGTACATTATGTTGAAAATGCACTAATGGAGCTAATAATGAACCACACATCCTTGTTAGTTCTTTCTCAGGACAGGCTGGTAATTTCTTTTAACTGTGTTATGTACATGCAATTCATTAGAAATCAAAGTGCAAATCTATGGAGTCATAAATTTGAATATACTTTCAAAATGTTAAGTATTACTGCCAAGAAGGAGATTCTTTACTAATAGGTGTTTAAAAATGAGACCAGAATACAAAATACCTTCCAGAAGACTTCCAGATTGAAAGGCAAGGTGCCAGCATGAAAATCAAGTCTGTACTGGTTCTTAACATAGTTCTTCATCATTCCAACTCCCACTCTTCCCTCTGGTGTGTTCACATCTTTCCATAAGGGAATACAATTAAAAAACCTATCATAAAACTACACGTAGACAAATATCTGTCCTTTTCCTGAACACACTACATCACACACCTTTGGTACTGTATCAGCTGTCCTTAGAGTTTCAGTGTTAAAACACTGTTCAGACAATCAAGATAAGCATAAACAAGTAAAATAACATAAGAACATTACTGAAGAAGTAGATTTCAGACCAAATGTTTGTATGAAGTGTGAAAAAATGACTATTTAGAATTCTGGACTATATTCCAGAATTAGGAATTAGGTAAAAGCAGTAGAGATATAGTTCCAGAAAACTGCTAGAACATCTCAATTCACTCCTGAGGCAACACATGCTTCCACATTCCCCCTTCCATCTCTCTCCCCTACCCTACTGAGGTCCTGGACTTTCTACCACAAAGAGTAATCAAGGTCCAGTGAACTCCATTTCAGCCCTCTGTTTAAAGTGAAGGTTTGTGTAGAAGGGTGTGCTAATGAGGGAATTAAAGTGCTTCTTCTTGGAGAAGACTGCTAGTAGAATAACCAACATCAGTGGTGCCAGCAGCAGCCAACAGAGGTTATCTCACCAGGGTAGGAGGCAGTCACAGGAGGGGTTTTATACACTGATCCCTTACTTTAGCCTTCTGGGTTACACCTGTGGGACTGGTGATGTTTATACTGGCACATATGGAAAGATACAATGACATTCAAGGTAGGGAACTTGTAAAGTGTGTGACCTCTTGATGTTTGTCTCAAATTTATTTTTATTTTCTGAGTAGTCTGAGCTAGTGTCTTTTCAGATTAAAATAGCAATGAAAGAAGGTTTTACCTACATTTAGATTTATATTTCTGACAGCTTAATCCCCTACAGTTGTACTGGTTTACTTTGGAGGACTGAGAAGAGGTAATCTATCTGGAATCAGGAAATGATCATCAGAAATTGTTACAGGAAGCATACTTACAAAACTTTTTCCTTTGAACTGAGCAAAAAGGGAAAGGAAAAAAAAAAGAGAGAGAAAGAGAGAGAAGAAAAAAACCCCCGTAAATATTACTTATTCTTTACAAATAGATCCAAGTGCCTAAATTTCCATTGTGTGTTCCTGTAACTTTGTGTCTCATTGATTGTGCAATGATTTGAAGGCAGTTTTTTATTTTAGCCTTTCCTAAAACCACACAATACTTTTTCATTTTATTTTACACAGTAGGAAAAACACTCTTTAAAAATAAAGTATTATAGTTTCTAATTTGAACATAAAAAAATTTAAAAATTACAAAGTTCGTTTAACTCAATCATCCTTAATTGATTTCTGTCATATATGTAGGCAGTATCTTTTGTTTAGTCTTAAACTTATGATTGGTTTCAGTGAACAAGTTGTATCATTCACAGTTTACTTTTTTTCCTAGGCTATATCTTTTACTATCTTTACCTGACACCTGCTTCAAACTTAATCAGTTAGTATCTGACATTTTTCCCACGTAACCATGTGCACATTGTTTATTTTTCCAAATATTTGTCCAAAGTGTTTAAATTGCTTTCAGACTTTGAGTCTGTTTTCAGTGTTGAGATGTTGGTTTTTTTCCTAGAAGAACTATGAAACACCAAGCACACTTTTGTTCTCCTTCCTTCCATTTCTCTGCTCCAGACTAGAAATGGAAACATGGAACAGGTGTTTCTACAAAGCCCTACCTGAAGATTTAAAAATGACAGGCCATCCAGCTCAGCTCCTTACCTTATAGTTTAACAGGTTAAGTATTCCTTTCTGGAATATTCATGATGAGAGTTACCAACAAGTAGCGAGAAATAAAGAGTTTCTGAACCGATTGTTCAGTCCCTGCAAACAAGCTTAGCATTCAGCTGGCCTGTGGGTATGTTTATTAGGAGCTTCTCCGCACACTCCAGCTGGCAGCTGTCCTTCCATCTTTTTCACTAAAGAGGAGGGCATGTCGTCGCTTCTGAAAGCAGCTCCCATCCTATAGAAGTTCTGTGTTCTCACAGGACTAATTAAACACCTGAATTTTTCCACATGCTATAGACAAGGAGTTGAGGTATAGTCCCAAAGGTAGAATTTACTCTCAAGAGAACTTTCTTTTGACTAACTTGGTTGGAGTCCTGGATAAAGTTTAATGTGGGAAAAAAACTGTTCGGAGTTTTGTACACATTTTACCCGCTGGGCTTAGGGAGACCCTAGAGTTTGAAAGGCTGCCACACAGCTTGCAGTAATCACTAACATGCCAGAAGCACTTACAGAATCTCTTAACAAAAAGAAACAAAAAACCTCTCAGTGTTCTCAGATCCTGATCATTTCTTCTATGTCTTTAGTAACCCCAACTATTCTTTTGTGTTAGAGCAGCTCTTTTCATTCTTTCCTTACCTGTATCTAACCCAGACCACAATCCAGATTTTTCCTAAGGAGCTTCCAGTCTAACCTTTTCTATAAAATATGGCTGTAATTTATTTATTCCTCTCCTACGGCCTCATTTCCTCCCTTTTCCCACTACTGCATTGTGCAAAAGATGATGTAACATGTCTATTCTTAACCTCAGCTATGTCTGTGACACAGTTCTTTTTTCGTGCTAGGGGACTTAGCTATGTATGCTAGATTTTTCCAGACATAAGTCTATTTCTTTTCCTTATTTTGCCCCTCTGTATTTTCTCAGAAACTAGGAATGTGACCTAAATGCATTTTGTTCTTGTCCTTACTGAACTATTGCCACATTAAACTATTCAGTATTATAGATTTACAGTAAGCCACAGGAGCTCACTGAAAAAGTCTCCACAGTGCTTTGTTCAGTACAAATGAAGCTCATTCTCAAACAGGCTTTAACTGCTGCAAAGAGACAGAGGGCAAGAAAATGGACAGAATGCAGAAGACTGAGCCCAGTGATGGTGTGCAAACAACTGTACTAGCTCCTTTCCTTTGTTAGGTCCGTATGTGTCTTCACTAGAAGGTGAATTAGTTAACAAGAAAAAGGAAATCAAGGCAAGGCAAGGAAGAATGATCTTCAGGTGAAAAATGTACGTTGGGGATTTCCTTCCAGGGAATTTGAAGAGATTATACAGATACTGAACCTAAGTATAGGTACAAGAGTCTCTTTGAAGACTAAGAATAACTTCTGTGTTGTAGTTTGCAGTTTCAGACAGGTATGCTTAAGATGCTTCCATGCTGATGTAATGGTAGTAATCTTTTCTCGAGGTGGGGATTGATCCACGAGGGATACAAAGTTCCGCTGAATTTTGCATTAGAAACTTTGCATCTGTATAAATTGCAGTCTGCCTTCTAGCAGCAGTGCTAATGTCCAGTACCTGGGGGTAAGAGAAGTTGTTTAGGAGATGATAATGGCTGCAAAGGGGCTGTGAAGTAGCCGTAACAGCACCGTTTTCTACTCATTCAAGCACACTGGTGTCACAGGCTTACTGAAATTTCTGTAGGTAGTA
The DNA here is from genome assembly GCA_035583185.1 of Anabacerthia variegaticeps. Taxonomy (NCBI): domain Eukaryota; kingdom Metazoa; phylum Chordata; class Aves; order Passeriformes; family Furnariidae; genus Anabacerthia; species Anabacerthia variegaticeps. Next base: position 83,940,922 of record JAWWEW010000112.1, on the reverse strand, counting down.
TCTGTGCACTGCTATATATGTTCACCAAAATTACCAAACCAAAATCATCAACTGACTTTACAAAAGTGCACAGTAAATTGCTCATGACTGAGTACAAATCAGCATTACCTATTTTCTTCATTGTCCAAAGTCCCCTGCAGATGCCCGAGCACCCTTGGCATGTGGATATCTCTGTGCACTTAACTGAAGGAAAGAGCACAATTTGCTTCCCCGAGCCAAGCACAGCCCTCCCTTCTTGGGTACAGACCCAAGAGAAGTGCAGGAGGGCATGCTTACTTAAAAGCATATGATCAGTCCCATGAAAATCAATGGTACTTACAGCTAATCATAGTTTCAAGTTCTTTGCTGAACCAAATGTTAAGCCAAGGATTTGTCAGTTCAAATATCTAAGCTGATCTCCAATACACCGGGTCTCAGGAAATAAGAAATGTCTTCTCAGCAAAGACCATGATAGACCACACAAAGTCAAATTTAAAGTGTAAACAAGAGAGTGCAAGAGGGCAACCCACAGAAGAATGTGACCTGATGTAAATGAAGTTAAAAACTTTCTCACTAATGCATGAACACAAACATAATTTCATTTTTTCCTAAAGCATTGAATTTAAAATTCCCTGCACTGTTATAGAACTTCTAGAACTTTTAGATTGAAATACTATTTTTGCTAGTTTATGGCTTCGTTTGTGCCAAAACTAAACTATATAATCAATGAAATAAGCCCTCTGCAACAACAAATAAATAAAAGAAAATAATTAATCAAACAAATAAAATCTATAGTGACAGTTAAATGAGGACTCTGAAGCCATTCCAACTCTAAGTCATGCTAACATTTTTACCAAATGTGAGTTTAAAGAGCAGACCCATTTTATTAAGGGACCCAATTTTGTAAATTAAGAAAATCAAGTTGGAATGAAATAGTGTGCATCTAATTTTTCCAAAGGAAAAAACATCTAATGTACAGTTGGCATTTCTCCAGCCATGAAATATCTATGCTGTCCTCAGTCCAGTAGAGTAATTTTCCCAACAATAAATACAGTATATAAGTAAACATTTTCTTATGAGCTAAGCCTTCAACTTCAGTGTTTCATCATTATTAACAGGAAGATTCAGGATGACTATGATTAATATAGAACAGTATAACTCATGCAGTGTAACAAGATGAGAGTCTGTTGTTGGGAATACTTGCAGAAAAGGTGAGACAAAAGCTGAATTGTCCACCCTTTTATCAGGTTTACTCTGTATACCAATGCATGTACTCCAACACAAAACACATATATGTTAGCCACAAGCTAGACAGTGAAAATGTAAACAGGGCATGAGACTAAAGAAAGAATAGGGAATATATTTTTAATTTATATATGCATCTGAAAACTAAGTTCCTCGAGATTCAACTGCCTGTTCTGTTGGGATTTCCATGTCTGACATGGTTTCCTGGAGAACCTTCTCCACAATCTGTTACAGGGTGAAGCTGACTGGTCTATTGTTCCTGATTTCTCCTTCTTTGAGGATGATTTACCCCTTTGGGAAGATGGGCACAGTGTTGGCCTTGCCGTTGTTTGGTGGCAGTGGAGATCAGTCTAGTAAGTACCTCAGCTTGTTCACCATGTTGCACTCCACGCAGCCCCACAGACTTACATGTATTCAGTGTATTCAAGCTGTGCCAGCACTAACCATCTTTACCATTGGTAGTGCCTCTCTCCCCCTAGATCTGCTGCCATGCATAGAGGCCTTGGAGGTCCAAGATTAGCTACAGTGTCTGTCATTCGTTCCTGTATCTGTGTTGCCTTTCCAGTCCTTAGTGGCAGAGCAACCTTTGTCAGCGTATATAAATAACACATCTTCCTTTTGTCCACTGTTTATCTTCTCTCTTTTCCACTGTGTCTTAAGATAATGGAAACTATTCTGTCAAAAGAGCTATTTCGTGTTAGATGTGACATATGAGTATCACCTTCAGTGTCAGTAACTAGAAAGCTATTCAAAACAAAAGAAATACCTCACATCACATTTCTCATGCCTTGTTGCCAGACAATCATTTATTTTGAATGTTATATTCTGTTTAATTTAGATTAATACCCAGGTGTTAAAGTAGCATCTTGTATTCACTTTCTAAGTAGTAGTTTGCCTATTCATTTTTAAGAACCTAATATCTAGTTCTTTAAAGAAAAAAACCTGTAGTTCGATATGTAAAACCAAGGGGAAAAAAAATCTTTCTTACTTCATACAGAAATTAAATACATTTCCTTTTCAAAAATCATTAATATTTTTCTGCTGCTTATTATGCAGTGGAAAACTATCTGTAACTAAGTAGAAATATCCTTCATGCACGTTCTAAATGTGACAGAAAAGAAATGGACCTGAACTCTCTTTCCTAACCTCTTTTACTTCACATATGGATTGCACCACACTTCATGTAGTCCTGTGGGGTAACCCATAAACCACAGTTCAAAGAACATGAAAAAAAGTTATTCTGGGTAGGAACCCAGTGTAGTTAAAAAAAGGAGATTTTGAAGGCCTGCTGAAGCAAAATGAAAGCAAATATTGAGAGAACTGGATTACAAGTGCATATCCATCTAGATAGATCTGGGAAAAAAAAAATTAATAACAATGCAAAAATGTCCTGTATTTATGTGGAAAGAAACATGAGATTGTATGTATCCCAGATGCTCTTACTGCTGTAATAGCAAGTTTACCATGTGTAGCAAGGAAAGATGTAAAGGAATATCTGTTGAAATTATACATTTGCAAATCAACAGGCCCAGATAACTGACACCCAAGAGCCCCAAGAAAACCAGCTGGGAGCTTTCTGAACAATGCATGGGAAATTGAAAGAATTCCAAGTGATTGGATAACTACAGATGTGGTTCCAAAATTTAAACAGGATAAAATGAATAATCCTGTGAATTACAAATCAGTTAATCTTACTTGTAGGAAGGCTAAAATAAAGGAATTTGAATAGATTCATAGATACAAGCAAATAAAGCCTGAAATTTAAATAAGTCAACCTTGTCCAGAGACAAAGGTCTTGTCAGAAAGAAACTTGTGATCTTTATTGACAGCAGTACAAACCTGTTTTCCAAAAGCACTGTCATAGTTTACTTGAGAGACATTACATTCCAATGGTTTTCAGTCAAGACTTGACTTATTACTTATGGCATTTTCAATATTGCATTATACACTAACAGCAGGACAAAAATTAAATTACTCAAAAACTGTCTTTTTGTCAGAGCTCAACTTATAATTTTGAAAGCTAAAATGTAAAAGAGAAAGGATTAATAAGAACAAAAGTTCTTGGACCAGTGCTAGCAAGTATTTTTAGCTTATAAAATCTTTCTGGTAAAAATAAAAAATTAGAAAAAAATGTCATGACAGTAAGTACTGAGCACAAGTCATAAAACATTCTAGATCACTTTCTGAAATTGTTAGAATGGAACCAGATGTATTCAATACAGCTAAACAAAAAGTGTTACCTCTGGGAAAATATCATATGAGCTATGGAGTGGGATGCATTGATTTCAGAGTAGGAAACAATGATGTAAAGGCAGATGTATGGGGCTGCAGCATGGGAAGTGCTCAGTTCACCTACTGTAAATAAACCAAGAAGGGAGCAGTTTATTGATTTGCTAATCATACATAAATAACCAGTCATCAGTGAACTATATATCAGTATTGATTATGCAGCATAAACTGCAGACCCCCACATGGAGATGTGCGTGCCTCAGCTGTGCACAAACCCCTGCTGCTGCCAGCACCCCCCTGAGGCAGCACTGTGGGTGGGTGCCCTATGTGCACCCCAAGGAGGGGTTCCCCCATGCCACCACCACTGTGCCATGCATCACTGGATAGGTGCAGGCTGCTTCTGTGCCCCACAGGGCACAGGCAGCGCTGGAGATTCTATGGAGCAATGCTTGGCTGTGCCCACTGGGATCACTGCTGCTCCTTCCCCTCTAAGGCCTCTCCCAAAACTTCCTACCAGGGGCTTTAATGCTCCTGTGACATTGTCCCATTATGCTTTTATTTCTCTCCAAAGTCACTGGAATTCACTGAATACTTTTTCATTGGCTTATTTTCATCCTGCTCTTTAACATAATCAGTTTAGTGCACATTCCCCCTGAGTTTGGCTGTCCCATCATGGATATTGATACCCTCACATACTAGGCATTGTTACCAGGCCAGTTTTTACCTAGGTTCTGCCAGAGATTTCAAGAATAGCATAAAAATAGTCTAGAATTGCCAAAGATGTTTTGCCATTTATGCTTAAGGCAGCCTGATTGCAGATGTGGGATTAAACACTCAAAGAGCTGTTCTAAGGTCCTAGTGGATGGATATTTGGTTGCAATTCTTGAGGAAAAATGTGTGTAATGTTTTAAAACACATAATTTCTTTTCTGCATGCACCAGGGAAGGCAGAGATGGGTTAGCCGGCTAGGACAACCTGACTAGCACTACAGTGTAACATCCATGACTTTATAGCCAAAAAAAAACTTACTAATAAATTGAGTTCAGAGGGTTAGTAATAGTTGCATAAGATGAAATATAAATGAGGAGAATTTTGATGAATTTTTTTAACTCACTTTACAGCATCAGACACTGATCAGAGTGCTAATCTTAATGCTGAAGACTACAGCATCTTGAGAAAGATGGAACAGTGTTCAGCTGGGCATACAGAAGCCTCCCAGGTATGAAGCATGCTGTACCAAATTTATAATGATCACTAGTTCTCTTTTTTTTTTGAGGAGAACTTTTTTCTTTAGCAAACTTTCCCCTCTTTCTGTAGCCTAATTTACCATCTACTGATCACCTGAAATCTCATATGTGACTCACTGATTTGATTTGTATTGCTATCCGCTATTTTGTCACTGTCTTTTCTAGTTTTTGTTGATGTCTACCAAAACTTTACCAAAGAGTGATGGTGCTTTTGTGTCAAATTACCTGGTCTTTTATATAAAAATTAAATTTAAGAAGTTTTGGAGTTGCTCTTGATATTAATTTTTGTGAAAATTTCTAAGAAATATTAATTAGATGTAAAATCAGAAAACAACTAAAAATCTTGATGAAAAAATAGGCTATGTTTTTGATGTCAAAAAATAAAATAAATTAAAAAATTAGGAAGCCTGGAATCTAGATCAGAAGAAGAAATTTCTTGGTTTCACTTAAATAATCACAGATGGTCAGAGTGAGCACTATTTTGTAAGAAAAACATTGCCAAAAAAATAGTGATAAAATATTGTTTACACTATGATAGTGGGTGGCTTTTTTATTAATTCTGTGAGAGCATAGCTTCATTTGAGACATGACCAACAGCCCATTAAAAAATTAGAAGCCTTGCATCAGTCTCAAAATAATTGGACATAAATGGCAATATTAATTATTAACTCTGTTATATTATTTTGTATTTGCATAACAAGGCTTGAACAGGGAAATGCCAAGAAAATATACAGAAATCTCATTAATTGTATGATTACAGTGACTTCTGACAAGGAGGGGAATTGCAGTAGATAGTAGACAACAAAGAACAGGAAGCGCTAACTAAACAACAGGGTAAATGATACATTTGAAACTAGAAAAAGAGCAAAAGAAGAAAGTAGAAGAAAAAAACCAGTTTTTAAAAGTCCATGAGCAATGCTGGAGCGATTTTTTATAAAATTCTGAATTTTAGTCTTATATTTTAGGTAGTTCATTCCTTAAAATATTTATTTTAAATTTAAAAAAACCCAAACAAACTCACATGAATAGTAATTCTATTAGTTAAAACTATCAGTGATATTATATGGTCTGTCTACTGGAGCCTAGAGTGATTTGAGAACATTTAATCTTAGCCAATAGAGTTTCAGAGCCATCTCTGAAATATTTCACATCAGAAGTACCATATATTGAATTCCTTCTGTTAAATCCTAAAACCACAAATAAGAAATTGATGCATTTCTTCCTATTCACCTCCATTTCACTGTAAATCACTGAGTTTTTCCTTATTCTAAATTCATGCTTAAGATTCACTTTACTATCTTTTTTTCAATCAGCCATCAATATGCCACCAGGTTCCTTATTAATTAACCTATAAATTCACCTTTCATTCATATTCTTTGATATTTACATCACTTTTTCTCATTCTTCAGGTATTTATTCTTCATATCCGTGGGTCTCTTTTTAGAAGGATGACTTCTCACTCAAAATAAATTTTTGCAGGTCTAGTTTTGGGGTATTTTGTAGGATAAAATGAAAAAGACTTCAAGTTTCAGTGCTTTTCCATATTTTAAGCTTAGCAACTCAGTTGTTTATGCTATATGCTGTTCTATAATCTATAAGCTGCCCATACAGAGTTCCCTGAAATATTTACTTTTCAGAGACACTGACAGATTTTTAGATCCTTTCCCTGCAATGCACATAAGAGGAAAGCTAAGTCTGTGTCTACCCAGATTTGGAGTCCCTTCACTGACTGGCGTGTATTAGCTGACCTTAGCATTGGAGAAGCTAAGGGATATTGGCAATAAGATGCCTGCATTCATTCAATCTGCCCAGAGGATCTCACAGCCACTTAATAACTATTCCAGATTGTTTTCTCCTTCTGCAATGCTCTTTGCTTCAGTGTAGGTGACAATACAACTACAGTTCAAATTCAGCAGCAACCTTGAGCTCCCGTTCTATGTGGTCTGAAGAGATTTGTTGTGGGTGGCTCACATGGAGCACATTAGTAGGCTTGGACCTTGTGTCACCTCTCAGGTCACTTCTACTCAATGGAACAATGCAATCAAGCCATTTTTAAGGAAACAGCCTCAGGTTGCACCAGGGGAAGTTCAGATTGAATGTTATAAAAATAATTCTGCACTGAAAGGGCTGTCAAGCATTGGAACATGCTGCCCAGAGAAGTGGTGGAATCAGCATCTATGGAAGTGTATAAAAGTGTGTATATGTGGTGCTTAGGGACATGGTTCAGCAGTGAACCTGGGAGTGTTAGGTTAATTGTAGGACTCATTGATCTTAGATGTCTTTTCCAACCTTAATGATTCTAATATTCTATAAATATTCTAAGAAAAGATAGGGATATCTAAACAGCAATATTTCACCTTCCCATTCAGGTAGTGTTTGCAATTTTGTGTCAGAGAGACAGAAGAATTCCAGGCAGGATTACATCATCCTGTAGAAATGAGATGACCAGGAATGGGTCCAAAACATCTGGCTATCCTCAACAGTATCCCCAAGGTCACAAAAGAGTTCACTAACTGTAGCAGGGCAATAGGCAGGATATGCATTGTCTGGCACATGGCACATGTGGCTGCTTGAATCACAAGGATACTCAGTCACACTCCAGGTCTCTGTAATCATCATACAAGTTTTACACCACAATGGGCTACACTGGCTGAGTACCTGATACCTGTTGATGAACCAAGGTGGCTTCAGTCTCACCAATGTAACTTTATTTCACTGTGAACATCTTTATTTACATGTACACTTGACTTTTAAGTGTTAAAATATTCCTGGAAGATACCTGTTAAACCAATCCTTAAAAGCCTCTAACAATGCAGACAAGTATTACACAACCTTTTTAGGCAATCTGTCTTGGTATTTCACTATTCTTAGAAAGTTTTCCCTAATGTCTAGCCGAAGGCTCTTTTGCTGGATTTTAAGGCAATAATTTTTTATACAATAATGTTGTTCCACTACTGATATATTCCCTTCCACTGTGCAGTAGCTTTTTAACATTAAAAGTCTTTTATCACATCTCAGATCAATCTTCCCTCCTTTAGACCAAACAACTACAGTATTCACAACTTTCCTTACCCATTGTATTTTCTAGCCTCCACCTATGCTCACTGCTCTTCTCTTTAAAACCAATCTATACCAGTCTTAAATTATAGTCGCCTAATTGCAGCGCTCCAGCTAAGGTGGTGCTAATGAGTAGATGCGCAGAAGAATTTCTTCAGATGTCTTACAAAAGACATGAATCTTTAGACAGTCTGTCAGTTTGTCTTCCTTACTACAAGCTGTGATGTTGCTGTTTCATGTCCAGCTATGATCCACTACAACCTTGGGATCCTTCTCTGCAGAACCTCAGGGCAGCCAGTTGTTTCACATCTTGCATTTATGTAGCTGACGTTCCTGGCTAAATATAGAGCTCTTTGCTTATCCTTACTGAATCACATCCTATTTTCCTCATATCTCCTCTCCAGTTTGTCAAATTCCTGGCTAAATACTACTCTTGTCCTCTATTGCATTGTTCCAGCTTGATATTGTCTGCAAATGTAATAAGGTTATTCTTTTTTCCATTGTTTATTTCATCAATGAAAATGTTAACTAATGCCAGAAATGTTGCATAGTCCTGGACACAGAGCAAAAATTCCTTCTTTATATGAGTGGATTGACAGTCAGTTTCTTTTACCTTCTGTCTAGGATAAATCACCAGGATAAGTATGTTAAATATTGCCTCTATTGGCTATGCTACTAGCAGTTAACTATTTTTGTTTTGTACTTGTCTAGCACTTGCACTATATCTCACCACTGAGGCATCTGGACTAAAACATTTTACCTTTCTTAAACCCATTATCAAGATTTGCATACCACACCAGCTAGATGTTTTTTTCATTCCTGAGATCTGAATGCCTGTGTGGCTGGTTTGGACATCCAGACTAGACACTGAGATTTGTCTGCCTGTATTTCAAGGAAATATTTTCACTACTTCCTTTTCTGATGAGGCATACATGCCTAAACCTACAGGTAAAAATTGCACATTTTTATATGTTAGCTTTTCCTTAGTTATGCCCATTTTGCTCTACAACTTCACAGATTTCTTCAAATTGTGGTTCAACAGACTAAACTACCTTTCAAAACAAATCCAAGCAGATAAAGCTGCCTTGCATTTTGTCTGCTTTTCTTCTCTAGATCAAAATGACAATTTTCAGATATTACAGCCTTCTACATAATTAAAACAATATTTTGTATTTTATATTTAAAGAATCCTGGGCTGAAAGGGATCCCAGTTGCATTTTTCGGAAAGAGTGAAATACAGTTTTCCAAGAACACCTCTCAGAAAAGTCAGGTAAAAATACTTGGCATAGGCAATTTCACAAGACATACGTTCATATTTCTCTGTTGCAAGTATTTACATTCTTTAATTCTTTTAGTATTTTGAAGTGAATGTACATTTATGTATAAATATATAGCCAAAGAATTGTCTTCTGATTAAATAATACCCACCAAGTTTATTGACACTGTGGGTCTTGTGTGTTTCCCTGTGGCATCTAGAAGAGTATATGCCTTCATGCCTTGAATTAGTTCAAATTTCATGACGTTCTTTTTCATTTGTGTATTGCACATCATCAAACCTTCCCAGTAATTCTGGTTCCACACCACTTCTTCTCTCCATCTTTCAATAAATCACAATTTTACCTAAACAATAAATACTTTTCCTTCTGATAGTACTATAAATTTATTATTTCTTATTTTCTATTCCCAATTTCTTTAGCTGATAATAGCACAGACAAATGCACTGTTGTGAGATGCTGGCATTCATGGAGGATTTATGCAGCTCTGAAAAACACATGCAGATGCAAAAAGTACATATTGGGAGTGATGGCTGATGAAAAATTCAACATGAGCTGGCAAGGTGTGCTTGTGGCCTAGAAAGACAACCAAATCCTGGGCTGCATCAAAAGCAGTGCAGCCAGCAGGCTGAAGGTGGTAATTCTACCCCTCTACACCACTCTGGTGAGACCCTACCTGGAGTGCTACTTATAGTTCTGGTGTCCCCAACATAAGAAGGGCATGGAATAGTTGAAGCAAATCCGGAGAGTGGTCGTGAGGTTTATACGAGAACTGAAGCACTTCCCCTACAAGGCAGGATGTTCAGCCTGGAGAAGAGAAGATTGCGTGGAGAGCTCACAGAAACCTTCCAGTATCTGAAGGGGAAGCCAGGGAGGGACTCTTCATCAGGAACTGGAGTGATAGGGCAAGGTACACACTGAAAGAGCAAAAATTTAGGTTATGTATTACGAACATATTTTTTACTGTGAGGATGGTGAGATACTGAAACAAGTTGCCTAGGGAGTCTGTGGATGCTGCAAACCTGCCAGTATTCAACCCAGAGTGGATAAGGCTTTGAGCAAACTGATCTAGTGGGAGGTGTCCCTGCCCATGGCAGAGGTGGTTGTGTTTAAGTGATCTTTAAGGTCCATTCCAACGCCTTAACCTTCTAAGATTCTATACCAAACCACTAGAGGATAATCCCAAACAGTAATCAGCAGCTCAAGCTACACCAAAAGCCTGTTTCATGATGAAATGGGATGTTAAAATTTTCTTCTACAAGTTTATGGTCCAGAAGACCAAATGCCCAAGACTTTCATCTTATTGAAAGAAGGGCTTTGCCATCATCTGATAAACAAATAGGACAAATGACTTGCTATTCAGAACCTGGCTGTGGACCAAATCTTGATAAGAAAATTAAAGAGGTATATAATACTCAGAAGCACATAAAAGTATAGCCAGAGTTTTTCACAACAGGCGGGTTTGGTGCTGAAAGATTCAGGAAAGAAAGGAAGTTTTAAAACAACCAATGACTCTTTCCACTCCTCAAAACTTAACAGGACAAGGGACTCATAATGAGATGACCCACAAAGGAGTGCAAAGAAACTTGAAGCTGGCTGCAGATTTATTTTATTGGCCCTGAGCAGCATGAGCAAAAGAGAGGAAATGTCAGACAAGTGAGAATTGTTTCAGAAGAAAGTCTAAAAGTCAGATGGCTGCCAAGTAATTTCCACAAGAGAGAGCAAAAATGGAATTGCTAGAGGGGGTTCGTACAGGTGGGATAATCCCACATGTGGTCCTTCAAAAAGGAAAGTTCTTTTGTTGATTCAACTTCACAAAGCTAAATAGAGAATTCTGAAACTCAAACAGCATGCTTTAAATTTACAGGAAAAAAAAGCATAGTGTCTTCTGAAATGATGTCTCTGTGACTTTTTGTGCAAATTCTTTGGTTCCTACCACAAAGTCCAAAACAATCATTACAGACATTGCATGCTGATACCAGAAAAGAGGGACTGATTAATGTAAAGCAGTTGGGGAACTCTGTACCTAGAATGAAGTGGAGTACACAGTTTGAATCTAAATTCAAGTGAGCATTTGCTGCCAGCCAAGTCTGCCAGACTCTACACTGAGAAAATCTCCAGTGGCTGAAATACAGCAGCCCCTATAACAGACTCTTTGTGTCATTATGAAAACTTAATGTCATCCATGAATTTACTGAGGGTACACTCAGTCCAGGTCATTGACAAAGACATAAAACAGGACTGGTCCCAGTACTGAGTCCTGGGGAATGCCACTAGTGACTGGTGGCCAGCTGGATGTAACTCCATTCACCAGCGCTCTCTGGGCCCAGCCAGCCAGTCTGTTTTTAACCCAACAAAGAGTGCACCGGTCCAAGCCATGGGCTGCCAGCTTGTCCAGGAGAACGCTGTAGGTGACAGTTTCAAAGGCTTTACTGAAGGCTACGTAGACTACATCCACAGCCTTTCCCACATCTACTAGACAGGTCACCTCGTCATAAAAAAGAGATCAGAATGATCAAGCAAGACCTGCCTTTCATAAACCTATGCTAACTGGGCCCAATCCCCTGGTTATCCCCTGCAGGCAAGGATATTTAAAAGTCTTATATTGCATTAATTTCTAAGAAAAGACTTTGTTTATCAGAATATTCTGTAGCATGGCTAAAGGAGACTCTCTATCTTGCTTGCAGAAACTCTGTATGTCTGCAGAAATAAATAGGGAGTGTATGCAAGAAGCGGAGTTACAAAATGGAAATAGAAGAGTACTTATGAAGAGAATACTCCCTTGGAATTCCTGAGTTTTTATGGCATGATCTTTGCATCAAAGAGTCAGCAAATAAAAGTCACAAAGGATGTAGACCAGAAGAGTATCACTTTGCAAAGTTGTACTGTGTTCAAGGCACACACTAAACTCTTATGCTTTAATATACAGCAGAAATATTAATTAACACAAACACTAGCACAGCTGCTGTTCTTTCTTATATCCTGCAACTTATCAATATCCAGAAGCTTCAAAGGAAAACTCTAGGTTTGTGTCTTGCAGATTTTTTGCTCTGGGATAAATTACAGTTAGCTGCTAGAAGAAAATATCTGTGCCAAGTGGGACAGTGTTGTGAAACAGTAGGAAGTCAACAGGAAGACAATTAGGCTATTGTGATGATGTAGAAGGATTCTGTATAGATAAAATATGCCTGCCTATAGGTGTTTACATGAAATGTGTGTTGCATTTTTGCTTTTTTTTTACAGTACTGCAATTGATTTTAATTAATGCTGACAATGTGAAAACAATTTATTCAGTCTTATATGGAGAGTCATGTTGGCTGCTAGCTTCTTTTTTCTCACAGTATCCTTCTGGACAAAATGTCCAGCCCACAGCTGGATAAACACATCATGCAGTGGGCGAGCAATTGGGTCACGGGTCAAGCACAGAGGGTAATAGTGACATCAGACTGGTGACCTGTCACTAGTGGGGTTCCGCAGGGCTCCATCTTGAGCCCTGTACTCTTCAACATCTTCATAAGTGATTTGGACAAGGGACTGGAGGGGATATTAGGCAAATTTGCAGATGATGCAAAACTGGGAGGAGTTATTGACTCCCTGGTAGGCAAAGAGGACCTGCAGAGAGACCTCAACAAATTAAATGTTTGGGCAATCACCAATATGATGTTCAACAAGGGAAAGTGCTGGATTCTGCACCTGGGATGGGGCAATGATTGATGTTCGTACAGACTCAGGAATGAGATGCTGGAAAGCAGTGCCATGGAAAGGGACCTGGGGGTCCTGTTCGATGGCAAGATGAATATGAGTCAGCAGTGCTCTGGTAGCCAGGAGGGCCAACCCTGTCCTGGGGGGCATCAGGCAAAGCATCGCCAGCCAGACAAGGCAGGGGATTGTCCCGCTCTGCTCTGCACTGGGGCAGCCTCACCTTGGATATTGTGGGCAGTTTTGGGTACCAAAATAAAAGAGATATTCAGCTATTGGAGAGTGTCCAAAAGAGGGCAACGAAGGTGATGAAGGGCCTTGAGGGGAAGCCGTATGAGAAGCGGCTGAGGGCACTTGGTGTGTTCAGCCTGGAGAAGAGGAGACTGAGGGGAGACCTCATTGCAGTTACAACTTCCTTGTGAGGGGCAGAGGAGGGGCAGGCAGTGATCTCTTCTCTGTGGTGATCAGTGACAGGACCTGAGGGAATGGCCTGATGCTGTGTCAGGGGAGATTTAGGTTGGACATTAGAAGAGGTCCTTCGCCCAGAGGGTGGTTGGGCACTGGAACAGGCTCCCCAGAGAAGTGGTCACAGCACCAAGCCTGACAGAGTTCAGGAAGTATTTGGATTATACTCTCAGGCCCATTGTTTGATGTGTTCTGTGCAGGGCTAAGGGTTGGGCTCAGAGTTCCTTGTGAGTCCCTTCCAGCTCAGCATAATCTGTGATTCTGTGATTTACTTCTTTTTCAATTTAACTTTAAGTACATTCCTTAAAACTATCTTTTAGAGAGATACAAAAGCAAAATGACATGCTGATTTTTCTAAGACTATTGAAACCCAAACACTAATAATGGAACCTTTAAACAAGGTCTTTTTCTTCATGAATTCCTGTACACCACTGTTTGTTTGACTTTTGTAAATGTATTTTATGTGCTGAAATACACTATGACTAAATGTATTCCTCTTTCTAAGCCATGTTATTTCAGCAATAGATTGATAAGTAAAGAATTCAGAAAGGTTGAATTTCACAAGTTGGATTTAAAAGTCAAAAAATATTTGACCTATTCCAGGTCAAATGCACTACATAGGTACTAGTTAGGAAAAAAAGAAAATCCAAAGGCAGAAACCCAAATACCCCCTCCAAGAAAAAAAAAAAAAAAAAAAAAAAACCAAAAAAACTTTAAAAACAAAAACCCAGAAAATTGGAGGGAGGAGGGTGTATTATATGAATGTATTTCCATCCACTACTTTTACATGAGTTCAACACATCACTAATGAGAAAGTCAGCAGAAATCAATACCAGATCTAACTTCTTATGAACTCCACTGTGCTTTCTGTCATGCTTAATTTTTCCCCAAGGAACACAGCTTCTTGAGAGTTCTCCTGAAGATACTTCTTGTCTAACTCTGCCTTAGTGTTCATATTCATCTTTGTGGTACTGTATTATGTGTGTTAATGAAGTCCAGATAATTTATATTAATAGCCAGAGGGGAATGCCTTGAATGTTTGTTATCATGTCAAAGAAGCTTTTGGATTAGTTTCACATAAATCCATGTGGCTTCAAAACCCATTTCCCTGTGGCCTTCTTCCTCTCTTTCAAAATATATTCTAGTACCCAAAATGCAGTTTCTTCTCCTTAAATATAAATATTTTAATTAATTTCTTTAGTAAAGTTTGCTAAAGTGTCTATTAGGTGTGGATACAGGTATTTATTATATTTCACAAGATCATCAGGAGCTGGTGATAGGAATCATACTTTTCATGGGTAAATTCTCACTGTAAAGGCAAAGATTGTAGGGAATGATTGTGCCACAGCTAAATGGAGTTTCATTTAAGTCCTACAGAAACCACTATACATGAGGAAGATTCCATTAGGTTTGAAACAGTAAATCTGAGATCATGTGAACTTTATAAAAGCTCTCAACCAAACCTCATAAGATATGCAATAAAATCAAGAGTTGGCAACAATCTTGTTCCATCTCATAAACTCGAGATAAGTATGTACAGATGTAGATAGTGTAATTAAAACGAATAATCATGAGAATCAGAATTAGATACATATCCCTTGAAATCCTGATTTTTGAAAGAACTCAAAAATACTTAAAGTGTTTTCACCTCTGAGGTTTCTCTAATTATTCTTTCATGTTTGGAAATATTTTTCACTCCCCTATGGCTATATGAAATATTCACTTTATCAGTGATAAAGAGGAGCAGCTTTTCTAAAGACCAAATAGTGAAGATGAATGTAAACAGACTCCTATCTAATACACCAGTGGAAAATTCCCTAAAAATAAGGGAAATAGAATTCTGCTTCAATCATTTCCAGTGGCATTTTAAATGTAACTCAGAGTAATAGGTGGCTAAAAGTCCAGAACCTTTTAAGAAAGAGAAGTTAAAGACATAATAAAGGAATAAAATAGAAGAGAAACAAAGAAAATCACAATCATATTGTTGAAGCCACTGGAGCCATTTTTTGAAGCTTACTGTGATATTGAGCTTTTCTTCACTGGGATCTGAAGGTCATTCACTTTTAGGAACAACCAATAATCCAGAAACAAGCTATTGTAGCATTGTGTAATGTCAAAAGTTGAGAACATTCTTTTACTTAGCCACCAGTGCAGTTCAATCATCCTAAGTAAAATGTTAATAAATAAAAAATGCTTTCAGCCTTTTTCCAATGTTTACCTATTTTATATGTTTTGATATGGTTTATTTCTAACATGGTACTTCTACAAAAGCAAAGATCTACAGAAATAGAAACAATCATCCTTTCAAATGTCAAAAAAATATTAATTAGAAAATATGTGGCTGAATGTCATCTTATCAGAGCTGAAAGGCTCATCTTGGGTCAATAAAGAAAATCTAAGAAGGGTGGAAAAATTATTGAGATTTAATTTCCTCCAATATTCCATTGATAGATCAGACCAACATGAGTTCAGTTCTTAGTTAGGCTGAATTTTATCAGAAAAGTGACAACAACAACAACAAAAAAAAAAAAGTTAAAAAGCCTGAGAAACATTCAAAGCAACTACATAAAATGACTCTGAACTTGCAAAGGTGCTGATTTTCAGTTAGCATAATTTGAAACTAAAGAGAATTAGGAAAGGCTGTCTATTCAGCAGTGCAATTATGTACTTCAGATATCCTGCACACCTATAGTTTCTAGCCTGATATAGTTAACATGATGTATTATCATCTTTTGCAGTGATTTAAGTTCCCTCTCCAACATGAAGCTGCAGCACAGAAAATCATTATTGCAACTGTGTCTCTTGCGGACCCTCATATGTGAGATGTGTTTTTAGCATGTTTCTCTGAGATCAGCTGAAAAACCCATGATAAATTTCCACCTTTCATGTGGCATGGAGAGGTGATCTTCTTTTAAGACTTATATTTTGTATATGTGAACTATTTTACCTGAAACTACTAATCAACTGATTGTGCTGGAAAAACACTCACTTTCCATATTGTTGTTGATGCTGGAGCTGTGGACAGTCAAAACTACAGTGGCAATAGGTGCTTGACTTAATATTGTAATGACTCGGGAGCTTTGCTGGAAAGGTGTAGAATTGCTGTTCCAGTCATTGTTCTCTTCAGTGTTTCTGGTTTTTATCCAGCGATGATCTGAAGTGAAATGCACAAACAGTTCTGGGCACATGGCCCAGGAGTCAAGCTTTTCCAAAAGCAGAATTCTCTAACCACTATGATACAAAACCAGTCTGTTCCCCTTATGTACTCCTGTCTGTAGCATAGCCCATCATCATCC
Source organism: Anabacerthia variegaticeps (assembly GCA_035583185.1). Lineage (NCBI taxonomy): Eukaryota > Metazoa > Chordata > Aves > Passeriformes > Furnariidae > Anabacerthia > Anabacerthia variegaticeps. The sequence continues at coordinate 83,924,431 of JAWWEW010000112.1, read as the reverse complement.
AGAGTGAGGATTGCTTGCTACCTGAAATGTTGGGTGATCAACACATTTTCTGGCCTGTAAGACAGATCTCCTGCTTTCTGGACAAGTCATTTGTCAGGACCTAAATGATCTTAATTAGATACTAGAATCTGGTCATTTAAATCCATTAAGTGATTTTATGCTATGAAGTGTAGTTTGGTAAGTTGTTGAAGTTCATACAAAAGGTGAGTTTCAGGTACACCTATTTTGAGATCTGAGGGTTTGCTGACATTATGGACTAAAACACTAGAGGCTAATTTCTTGTATGTAAGAATTATGACCCTCATTCATGGAAGGCAGCAGAAGGAAAGATACCACACCTAGGGACACAACTTGTTTCAGGAATTTCTGTATATCACTATAACCACCCAACTTCATGTCTTAATGATATCACCTTTCAAAATCACATGAGCCATTTTTCACCAGCTTTCCTTCAAAAAAAAATGTTTGTTTGGAGACATAACACTAAAACCATACTTGAGAAAGCAGCATAACCACTGGAGAAATTAAAACTGATATTTTTGGAATCAATGCCCGTTTTAGCTTTGTGGCAGCCAGGTACAATAGCAACACCTTTGAGTACAAAAGCAGTTACATAGTTAGGTTTTACTGTATTTCAAATGCAAACTCATGTGTCATGGTGAAGAAAGGAACTGCACAGGTTCATATCTCCAGTGAACTATGACACAATTCATTCCCGGACATCTCTTACGACAAAAACTCATTAAATTGTTAATTAATATTGTCAGCCAGATTCTTCCTTTAACTAAACTTTTCAAGCATTATCCCATACACCGTTTCCATTTTCAGGCAGCAAGTCTGTGACTCTAGGAGAATCCACTGTGCCTGTGGTTATGTGGTTGCCGCACCTAAGCAAAAGAAACATATAAAAAATTTCCTGGATCCATACCAACAATTCTCTTTTGAGAATGACTGGAAATGGTAATTAAGAATAGGCCAGAAAAGAATCTTGCATCACAATAAGTTTGAATTTCACTGTTTCAAATAAAAAAGCCTGCTGGAGACCACAACCACGTCCTTCCAGTTACACTAAAAGAAGGAACAATTAAATACTACTCATTGAGAAATAAAAAAGAATATAATGAGAATCATGGCCCAAACCAAACTGAAGGAAAACACAGGGGCCAGAAATCAATTAGTAAAGTTGTTTTATTCATGTGTCAGAAGGAGCTGACAAGCGGTCAGTGGACAAGAGGAAACTGAGGACGCTTCAAAACAATCAGTGAGTGTGTGAACTTGAAAGACAGTAAGACAGAGCAGGACAAGATGTTTCCTGACTAAAGCACTGGTCAGGAAGTTAAACTGAGAAAGCAAAGCAGAGGAATTCTCCTAGGTGTCTTATTCTTAGTGTGTTCTGGACAACAGAATTTTGTGATTTGGTATGATATGAAAGAAACAAATAATTTTAAAGTAAATTCTTCCCACATATTGTCCAGTTTCTTGGGCCAAGGAAATGATACTGTCATGTAGTTATTCTGGGGATTTATATTGCATTGTGACTCCTGATTCCTTAACCCAATGTGATTGTCCAGTCTACCAGTGACTTTCTGATAAGTGTGAGACTCATACATGTGTGCTTCTGTTGTTCCACACCTGAAGAAAAGAGTGGAGCCACAACACCCTGTTCATCTCCTCTGCTTCAGCTACCAGAACAAAGCTTTGAATCATGTAGCTGCATCAGCTACACAAGTGAAGTAAAAGATGACAAAATGCATCTTGGACAAAGAAGATAGTTACAGAAAGGGGTTTTCTGTATATCTGTTGTTAGGAGAGGAAAAGTGGAAATTTTCCACTTCATGTTTTCACTTCAAGAGACTGAATCGAAGACGAATCCTTCTTTCTGTTCTGGAATAATATGAACAGCTAAAGCCCTCCCTCTGCTCCCATGAAATCCATGAAGCTCTCACAATTCAGTTGTTGAATATCAAGATGCCAGTGTCTGACAAGACCCTGATTTTGGAAAACTGCTATTAACAAGTTATAAAAAGCAACTGATGATGATGATGGTGGTGGTGATGGTGAAGAACTGCATTTAGAGGACCAGCCCAGTATTTAAAGTTTGTCCTCTTTACCTAGCACTTTATCCTGTTATTTAAAATCTTTGACCCCTCCAAGGGAAGTGTTATCTGCACATAGATGGCAGCAGTTTGCATTCATCACTGTATATATATAGTTTGATGTTTTCCTGTAAGAAAACACTGTAGAATCCCAGTTAATTCAAGTTTCAGAATGCACTGACACTAATTGGTTTTGCCTACACTGGGCACCCAGTTCACAGTAATGTCATGCAGACCATATTTCACTAATTTTTGTGTGAGATGTCACTGTTGTGTGAGGTTGTTGAAAAGTTTATTAAGGACCATCTTATTGTCCCTGTCCTCTTCCTTAGATGTTATACAAAAGAACTAGTCAAAGGATCATTTACTTGGGTGTCATATAGCAGTAAAGCTAAAATAGCTGTTTCTTACTATCTTGTACTGTAAGATCATCTCAGTGCTCACAAATCAGCTACACCAACACCCTTCTGGACCATGAAACACAAAAATATCAACTACATTATTCTTGTTCTATTTCTAAAGTCCAGTATTTGCCCTACTCAATTCCCAGCATCTACTGTATCATTCTCTACTTCTTAAGACACTGCCTTGGATAGTCCTTTAAACATTGTTCTGTCTTTTATTTACTCTATTATGTCTATAAAATTGCTTGTCCAAAATGCACATTTTGCACTAAATTGAAATACAGCAAATAATATAGCAAATGTTGCAGAGGAGGATTTGGAAGAGAGAATGAGAGTGACTGTGGCAAGAACAGAACTCTATATTCCAGTCATCACCAGCATTAACAGTTTTATTACTCGATTCATTGATACTACACTTATATCCATACTTGACAATATTACTAGATTCTATGATTCTTTTTCTGATAACACTAAATAATAAATTATTGCAGAAATATAAAGCACTGTCCTTGCATATGCTATTCTGTTAAAAGCAAAATTTAAAAAAGAAAAGTTAATTTTGGAAAAGATATAAGTTTCCTGTAAAAATAAGCTCCAGTCTTCATTCTTTTGAAAGAGTGGTGGCTCATCGAACCATTTCTATTCTTTAATTGTTACTATCACAATTATTTAGTTGTGGAAATTAAGTTGTGGGCCTATCTGAATAGGAATACCGTGGTGCAACACAATGACGGAAGATAAGAAGGTCTGTGGGAGAAAATAAACATTTCAGCTGGTATTTAGGCTGGTAGCAATATGCCTATGATAAGACGGTCACATTTACTATTTCAATGGCAACTAGAAATTCCTGATCGAAGGCAAGTGCATACCACAAAAATGTGATTGCTTGCATCTCAAATGAGATGATAGACACTTCATTTTGTTAAGCTGTTTGTGCTTTTCATCCAACAACAAATTAAAATACAGGTTGGTTTTAATAATTATAGGCTCCCACAAATCACTCATCTTGGCATGCCGCAAAAATTATCCTTTGATGGTGAATTAATTAAATTCCCTGCGCAGCAAGCATTCAGGCAATATTTTCCTCCAACCTGTTCTTACTTGTGGTCAGAAGGAAACCCATCAAAGTTAAATTTGAAGATTTATGTGCTGATTATACTTTCAACCAAAGTAGTGAACTTACTATGACTTGTCTTTCTTTCTGCACACAAAAGCATCCTTTCTCCATTCAAACTAAGGTATGTGATCAAGTATCAGTTGATACAAATTCTTTTTATACCATGAACTTCCCCTAAGTTTTGGCCATGAGTCAGAGTTTTTGTTGTTGAGCTGAGTTTGCTGTTGAAGCCAATTTATTCTATTGTATCATTAGATAAAGGCCATTAGCTCAGTTGGTCAGAGCATGGGTAATGCCAGGATAGTAATTTTGATCCCTGTATGTTGTATTCACTTAAGAGTTGGACTTGATGATCCTTGTGGGTACCTTCCAACTCTGAATATTCCGTGATTAATAACATCTGGGAACAGCCCAATCCACATTAATTTTTTGTGTTGTTGTTTTTGTTATTTTTTTATCTGTGCCTATCTAGTAAAATTCTACATTATGGTACCAACCAAAACTAAAAAGTACCTTCCCTTCAGTTCTACTGCTTTTCTTAGGACACCCTCATATGTAAATAAATCATTACCTCCACGACAAAACTAATAAATCAGTCCTCATATATTGAAAATAGGAACCCCCTTGAATTTGTTCTTTTCCTTATTGTCTGTGATTCAACTTCCTTTGAACTAAAGGCAAAAACATGTATATCATTGAAAAGTTGAATATCTATTGCTGGAGCCCTTTTCCTCAATGACAGACTGCTCAAGCAGGATTCAACTGTGCCATATCAGCATCGAATGCTATTTTAGACCACCAGAAGTGTCATGTCTAGGAACCAGCTCCAATGCAGAATGGCACAAGCCTCTTCTTTGCCCCCCCTGTGTTGCAGGTGTTAGCTCCATCTCTCTTACAGCAGTACTGGTGGCAAGAAATTTCAGGTGGTTACAACATGCAGAGTTATAATGTGACATCTAGTCTGCCTAACCTAAGAACTTAATTTATGCCTTAATCTAGACAGTAAATATCTATATTTCCTATTCAGATAGTAGAGGTAGATAGATAGATAGATAGATAGATAGATAGATAGATAGATAGATCGATCTCTTGAGAGAGAGTACTTTTGCTGTGTATCTCTGCACAAGCACCTAAGTTACAGAAGCTGCACTCTGACCTAAGTTTATAAAATGAGAGTATTTTCTCACTTCAGAATACTGGGAAGCAGAGTGAGGCAGCAATAGTTGTTTTGGTTTTTTTTTTAAATGGCAGAAATTCAAAATATTTATGTGAAAAGAAGTTGTTATTGTTGTCTTTCACATGAGGGAACATCTGCTCCAGTAGTGACCTCAGACTGTTACAGACCTTATAAAGGATAGAATGAGCTTCTGCTATAGGCATTTGACGATTACTTTCACCAAAAACTACATTTTCACAAAGTGTGAGGGAGAGGAGCATGGTCCAATAGTAATTTCATTCTCATTTTGGCCACATGACTATAAAGTATTTAAATAGCACAGAGAAATAAAATGTCTTTCTGTACATATATTCTGCATAATGCAGAATTGTAATGCCATTTTATGGCTGCACATGACCTTTAATTTTTATAATTTATTTTTTATCATTTATTCAGCAATTCAGCTATGGCACCAAGTGACATGATAGCACATCAGAAAATTCCTACACCTTAATTTTTGTAACTCTGTAGCAATGCTTTTTTATCTTAATCTGTTTTATTTCAATCAACTCAGAGAGTAAGCACACGAAGAAAAATAGCATTGTCTGATTAATGTACATCACTTTCACCAGCAAGTACTCGAAAATCAGACCTTAATTGAAGAAACAGTCACAGAAATTTTTAAACAGCCTTAAAAAATTCCATAATGTGTGAAATTTGAATGTACCAGAACCTAAATGTCTCTGGACTGAGACATTCTGTTTTAGTAAAGTACTTGTTTCTCTTTGCTGGCCAAAACTCTAATGCCTCTTTAGTGCAAACAATTTTTAAAATTTATTCTTCTACATTTTTAAGTGGGAAACCATAATAATTCTGGCCTGTGTCCTCAAGCCATTCTATATCCAATAATCTTTTTTGCTAAAATTTTGCTTAAAAATAAAAAAATACAAATCCTAATTTTATTGTGGAAGAAATAAGGCTTGCATTTCAAAATAGTGTTCCCTTTAACATTTTAAAGATGCTTGCTACTGACTAGAGGGTCATGAATTTTTCATAATATGATAAATTTCTGCTAGAAAATATCAGTGATCAGAAAGTATTACGTAGCTCCATGCATATTGGCTCTGATAAAAGCTGGGTATTTCAAGCTTACAGCACATAATTTAGAAAACATCTTCATTCAGAGATATTTATGCATTTTACAGATCCTATTTGGCATTACATCACACTGTGCCTCAAATTTTTATCTGGTAAGACCCATATGTGCCATCATTACCATTTAACCAATGAGTAGTTGAGGCAAAGAAAATTTCAGTGTTGGATACTGCAGTCCTGTCCCCTGCCTGGACAAATGACAACCATATTATCATTTCAACTGGTGGAAATTTACACGTGTAGACATCTTTTTGGACTTGGTGAAGGTGTGCTATGCTGCTTGGACTGCTTTTCAGTGATTCGAGAGTCTCTTTAGTAAGTCCAGGGAACACATTCTCTACCTCACTTGCTGTTTCCAGCACTAAGTTTTGAGGACATTTGCTGAACTCATGAATTCTAATAGAGTTTCAAAGATAAAACACTATCATAAGGAATAAATAAGTCACAAAAAAGAGACAGATTAAAAAACAATCCAGAAAGGCTGAGTTTATGCAGAGCTGGCTCATACCCAAAAATGCATTAATCCCAGTGGCTGAGATTTTGTTCCAGAAACTCTTGCAGTTCCATCTTTCTTATGTCCTTGAAATGATGATGGAAAGAAGTAACTTATTAAATGTGGTAGCATTTCTGATAAAAAATGTTCAGGCAGATGTTAAAAACTATTGAGCTCACAGAGAAAATATCTAAGAGTCAGTAGCACTAACTTTACACCAAATAATTGGTGTCACACAAACAGTTTTGTGGACTTAACAACAAATGTAGTCTATTGAATAGTATATTTAATAGGTGTTTCATTAAAGATATGTCAATTTCTTTTCTTTTCTTTTTTTTTAATTACTGAATATAGATTTCATTTACATTTGGAAAAATAGCTTTTAGGTGTTCAAAATTCACTTTTGACAAAATTCTTTATGACAAACACCCATTAGAAAAACCTGGTGCTATCATGTGTTTTTTCTTCAAAAGATGCTTTATTTTTGTGGTTGCAATCATTCTACTCCTTAGCATAATTTCTAAGGATGGACTCTGGACAATGCTGGTTTTCACTGTATGACTTTATTTTTGTGGTGGCTGTAATAGGTATGCAGGTTGGCATCTTTTCACATCAGACTGAAGTAAATGTCTTGTTTGGTAATGTCTTCTTCACCTACTGTAACCACAGAATCTCAGTGACTATATCAATGACTGTATCACACTGCTATGAGTGCTCCAAGACTGTCAGCATCAAATTAATCTATCTCCTTCACTCCATCTGAGCTGCAGAGATCCCTCTAAGGCATGTCCAGGTATGTGAAGCCAGGGAGGCTGGATGACATGTGCACTAGATGTCTGCAAGGCAGTCATGAGTCAGAAGACAGGGATTTATTGATATGAGACATACTAAGATGTCTTACTCTGGCACAGACATTGCCAAAGTTGTAAGAGCCCTTCCCTATCTAGATGCTGTCTACACACTTCCTGGAATTTTTAAATGCATTTTGGCATGATCCTCAACTGGGAAATTCTGAGTTCTTCAATTTGAAGACAGACAAGTACGACAGCTGAGGGGAGACACTCCCCCTTTCGCCCCCCCGCTCAGGGCCCCCGAGATGCCCCGGAGAGACACAAATGGAGACCACAGGAGGGGAAGCAGAGAGAGTGTTTATTAACATAACTAGGGTGTATATATAGGTTTTAGGAGAATCCAAATTACTACCAATAGAAATCAAGGGATAAATGACCAATGGGAAAGGGTTAACTATGGGCCAATAGAGAAACTTAAACAGACACCTTCAAGGACAAATTTCTCGGTGCTTAGTTACACAGATGCTTCAAGGGGTCTTGGGAAGAAGGAGGATGACTAAGTAAAAACGAACAAAGAATCCATTTTACAACACAGTAAAAGCTTCAGTTTTTAAGGCATTTTGGCTAGTTTCTTCTTTTTCTTCAGAAACCCATCTCTGACATGATTTTTCCATTCCTGATGCTGCACGTTGTCTGCCACAGACAAGTGTGGAAGGCATGCAAAAAATGGACTCTGTAAATTATTCCCTGCCTGATTCCCAGTGGAGTGTAAGAGGTGACAGCTGGAATGCAGTGTCAAGACAGGAAACTGTCAAACTATGGTGTGGCCTAGTTGGTAGCCCGAGAGAGAGAGATCCAGGAATTTCCCAACAGAGGAATAATTCAACCTCTCTCTTATTTTTCACATATGTGAGAATTTTCAAGAGTAGAGATAACTACTGCTCTGAATAGAGTGACTGATGCAGGGAAGGAAAATACACTACTCATTAATAGCATGAAACCATGACATATTTGACTTGCTTGCAAAAAAGTAAAAAACGATCAGTACTTATATAGTTGACATTGATATTTGAGTGCAAGAAATTAATTGCTACTGAAAGCCTTATCAATAATACTTACCAGTCTGTGTCAGGAAAATGAAATCCCTGTATGTTTCCAATGCAAACGGCACTGGATTCCCACCTTGGTGTCTCCCCAAACACTTTCTGCACATATGCTCTCACTTCTTTTTGTGTGCCTCTTCATGCCCATCTCCATTGAAAGGCAGGGTAGGATTTTGGTTGGAAGGGGGCTGGAGTGTGGTCCCTTAAGTGTTCCAGTCTGGCAGATCTGAGAATTGTCCAATTGTAGCTTCCCACACCAGCAATCCTCTTCCGTAGGCAGACATAGTCATGGCTGATAGGGTGCCAGTCCCTTCCACAACTGCTCAATCACTTTGACTCATTGACCTTCCCTGGTATGTTTGGCACTGCACATCTGCAGAAACAATGGCCAGGGCCTCTGGATTGCTCACTGTGACCTGCATAGTGAGCTATGCTACTGAATGTTCATAATCTTCATATCTTCTTAATGTCTTTCCCCATAAATAAAAGCAATGATGACTCCTTTACAGTTATTTGGGGGATTTCCTGCATTTCTATTCTTGAAGAAATGCATCACAAGATCTTTTCTCCACTCTTGTATAACTTCAACTTCTTTTCGTAATTTATCAGAGGAAATAATTAATGCCTCCACAGTCATGGATCTCACCTGGTGAAAGAATGCAAATATGGAAACTCCTAAGGAGATAAGAAACATTCAGCATAGATTTATCATAAACAATGTCATTATAAATAATTCCTTAGAGTAAGCACACCATTTGCTTTTCTGTGGCCCGCCAACTTTCATAGCTCTGATGGGAGAGACTGCCAAGACAAATCTTGGCAGATCTCACAGATACCTGGTAGGGTGCTAGCCAACAAAGTTTGTCAGCTCAATTGAATTTCTTTCTTTGACAGTGTAAGCGGCTTGTAGGGTAGACAGGAAGCAGTGGATATGATATGTCTGGCTTTAATAAGCTTGTGATAGTGCCTCACATGACATTCTCATAAACAAACAATGGAAATACAGTCTAGAGTGTTTGTTCATGAACTAGAGTCACACCACCACTTAGGGTTATGACTGTCATTAGACTACAAGCTCAAGCAAAATGCAGGTATTTGGGTTATACAAAATTATCGGTCTGTAAGCAGTCTCCCACAATCAGAATAAGTTTGCATATTACTAGACAAAACATAATCACTATAGATTAGGTAAATATGTAGTCGAAAACTTACATTGAAAGGGTAGTTACCAAAAGCTCCCTATCAAACTAAAAGCAATTAGCAAGTGTGGCTCAGAAAAGGTTTTACCTATCTAGGTAAAATCTCATCATTATACAAAATAACATAATTTTTAAATAAAGATAATTAAAATTGTGTGTTTATTATTATTCATTATATGTTCTTTTTTATGTATTGTTATAAAAAATATTCAGTATTTACATGAGTGGCTTGAATAACAAGACAGAAAATTCATTTATGAACCAGGCAGGTGTAAATAAAGTACATGAGAATCTTTACATATCTAAGACAGTTGAGGGAATGATGTCTCTAGGCTTTCAATATTTGCATTCAAAATTTTCATTTAATTATCTATTGCATGCTTTGTAACAATCTTCCAATTAGTTGCACACACTACACTACTTTGAATCAGCAGCAACTTGGTCAAATTCATTTATCCCTTAAAATCTAAATAAAGTTATGATATGGACAAGCAATTAAAAAAAAATAAAAGTAGAGGAGGGACTGAATTACCTTAGTATTTTGTCTCATTGTTTACTCCTGAGAGGAGGAAACAACATGTTGACAAACAGCCACTGTGCATGATGTCTCTAAATTGTAGACTGCATATTTATTCCTCATTCTTATGTATATTTCACTAAATGACCTTAATGCTTTTGACTTTTTAAGGGTAGGAAATAAGTACTCAAATGAGAAGACAGAGATTAGCTTTAATTATTAAAAAGATCAACTTTACGTTCCTAGAGATTATAAGTCTTTTCCGTGGTATTCATAATACAACTAAGGCATTGTTCACCTGGCGGATGTTTGCAAATCGTTATTTCCTCAGGTCCCTTCTTTCAGTAGTCTTTGGATATCTGCCACAAATGCTCTTTCTTGGGAGCATATTCTGGCACTGCTTTCTCGTCTTCATATCAATTCTCTTCAAGCACAGGTGCTTCCCCAAGTCCCATTCGTGCCATCATTCCACTTGTGAGCCATCAGCAAACAATGAGGCAATTCAGAAAGAGAGTAGAATTTGGACACCTGACTGCGTTAAACATTTCCACTTACATAGCAAGCAAGTATCAACAATTCATTGATGAATGTACAGCTTGGGTTTTATTCAGTGATAAATGATGGCTACATTACTGGTATTCTCACATTTCTTATTTCAGAGTGTGAACAGTTACACTCAGAATACTGAGCAAACAAAAGTGATAGTGATAGAAATTAGGCCTCAGTTTTGAGTGTTCTGTAGAAAAAATACTCCGTTTGTCTGTCCTGTGATGTCCTTTTAATGGTTCCACAAAAGCTTTTGCTCAGAAACACACCTTATCCAGAGAAACTTATCAGGAAAGGATGGTGTTCTTCTAGTACCTACCAGAGAAATCAATGTACTGGAAAAGATAAGGAATAGATAATCTCCTAGGTCATTGTACTTTCTGCTTTTAATCATACATTTCTCCATTATATTATTTGACAGTTTGTTTGTATTACACGAGAAGGCCATAAATTATCCCAAATGTCTCATAGAAATACTGTTATTTTCTGGAAACAAAAACCCCTCCACATATCAAATCCAATTTAAGTAAATTTTTAAATGATAAGGAACAAATATGAGTATGATTAGTATGAGCCCAGACATCCTACTTTGAAAAGTGTACCCAGGGACACAAATTTTAAAGCTTCCCTACTTTATGAGTATAGCTCTATAAACCATGGACATGGCCGGCATGCCAGAAAAAGGTCAAAAGTTACAAGTCAAAGCATAAAAACTAACAAGAGAGCCTATAGAGTTCATTAAAAGTCCATTCTATCCTTGTACACAGGATCAGATATCTGCTTATTTTTTTGAATTGAATCAGCAAATGCATTTCTTATAACCATAACAATTATTTTTAATGTGCTTCAAAGTACCAAGCATTTCCACATACGAGTTCATACTAAATAAAGACGAGGCACAAAATAAAGCTGTATCTGTTTTTCCTTCATATGTTTCCTCTATTTCCCCAGGCCTGGCTCTCCTCTTTTTAGCAGTATTGATGCTACAAGCCCTCGGGCAGAGGAAAGTGATCCTTGGCAGACAGTATCTAGATCAGATTCTTCCCTTGATTTCATAATCTGGGGCTGCCGGCTCAAGAGTCTGGACAGGTTTCTTACAGGAAAACAAGGTCTCTCAGGACTTTCTTTAGCATATACTCTAATGTCAAAGAGGTTACCATTTCTGTCTAGAAACAATGCATCCAGGTCACAACATTCTTTCCAACCTTTTTGTTTTGCTGTGGTACAAGTGAAAAAAGAGCATGTAAAAGTCAATTTTAGCAAAAATGTTGATCCCTGACATACACTGAGTGTGAGCTCTGGTAAACAGTGTACACAGAACATCATTAAACAGAGCTCTTCTGGGGGAAAAAAACAAAACCAAAAACAAAACAACAACAACATCAACCAAAAAAAACCCAAAACCCAAACGTAGGAAAACAACCAAAGTCAACAAATCTGAGTTCTGAAAAGAGAAAGAGCAAAGCAAACATACATTAAAGGCTTAGCATGGTAAGGATATCCTCATGATCAAGAAAGGACTCAGATGTAGAAGATAAAAGTAAATTTCTCTGATAGGTATTTTTCTCTGATAGGTTATTTTTATTATAAAAAGAGAAAATGGTTATCTGTGAAAGAGAACACATCTTTACACTATTCTAAATATTTCCTCAGGAATACTGCCACCATTTTAACTGATCGTTTAACACACGTACACAGAAAACCTGTCCCTTCAACCTCCCTGGGAACTGATAGACAGCTGGCTGGCTTAGGCAGAGCTGGATGACTTGAAGGGACTGCAGAGTAAGATTAAGGGCAGTGCAACTATGCTGCCTACTCTTTCCTCTTGCCCATACAAAATTTTACACTGCTCTGAAAGTTCGGAAACACTTGCTAAGTGTTGCCAAACTCAACAGTTATTTACTGGATGCTTTGCATCCAGATATGATTTACTAAAAATCACAGAGCTGGTGATCGGCAATGTCCCTGCTCATTGTTGAGGGGTAAACTAGATAACTTCAAAGATCCCTTCCAACCCAAACTGTTCTATGTTTCTACAGGTTTACTCCAGTACAACTAAGAGGAGACAACCAGAGTGGAAAATTATGGTCCAGAGATGAAAGCTTTCAGAGCAACCGAGCATGTTTTAAGAAGAAACCATTTTGAACACTGATTATGCTGTTCATCCTGCCTTCCCAATATCACTGGATAATTTGTCTCAATACAAGAGATAGGAAAGAGAGAGAAATACTTTTGGAACACTTTTCTATACGTGTGGGCATGCACATGCCTTTCCTTCTAGTGAGTGAATTTTTCATAGAATCATAGAATAGCCTGGGTTGGAAGCAACTTCAAAGAACATCTAGTTCCGACGTCAGTGGCATGGGCAGGGACATCTCTCACTAAACCAGTTTGCTCAAAGTCCCATCCAAAAAGGCTTTGAACACTTTCGGGGATGGGGTATCCACACCTTCTCTGAGCAATCTGTTCCAGTGTGCCACCACTCTTACAGTAAAGAATTTTTCCTGATATCTAATCTAAACCTACCAACTTTCAGTTAGAAGCCATTACCCCTTGTGCTATCACTACATGCCCTCATAAAATGTCCCTTTCCAGCTTTCTTGTAGGCTTTTCCTATACTGGAAGGCTGCAATTAGGTCACCCCCAAACCTTTTCATTTCCAGGTTGAACAAACCCGATTGTCTCAACCTTTCCTTGTGGGAGAGGTGCTCTATCCCTCTAACCAACTTGGTGGCCTTCCTTTGGACTCACTCAAACAAGTCCCTGTCCTTCCTGTGCTGGGGACCCCAGAGCTGGATGCACCACTCCAGACAAGGTCTCACCAGAACAGAGTAGAAAGGCAGAATCACCTCCCTTGACTTGCTGGCCACACTTCTTTTGATGGAGCCCAGGACAGGATTGGCTTTCTGGGCTGTGAGTGCCCATTGCTGGCTCACGTCAAGCCCCTCATCCAACAGACCCACAAGTCCTTCTCAGCAGAGCTGCTCTCAATTTGCTCATCCCCCAGCCTGAATTGATACCAGGGATTGCCCTGATCCAGGTGCAGCACCTTGCTCTTGGTCTTGTTAAACCTCATGAGACTCCCATGGGCCCACTTCTTGAGCTTGTCCGGGTGGTATCCCGTCCTTCAGGTGTGTCAACCTCACCACTCAGCTTGGTGTCAACTGCAAACTTTCTGACTACACTTAATCCTTTACTGTATGTCATTAATTAGGATATTAAATAACACTGGTCCCAACACACACCCCTGAGGGACACCACTTGTCACTGATGTCCACTGGGATTCTGAGCCACTGACCACCACCCTCTGGATGTGACCATTCAACCACTTTTTAATCCATGTAACAGTCCACTTATCAAATCCATCTCTCTCCAATTCAGAGAGAAGGATGTTGTGGGGGACCATTACAAAGGCTTTACAGAAGTCCAGATAAATTACATCTGTAGCCCTTTCCTTGTCCAGTGATGTAATCACTACATCATAGAAAGCCACAAGGTTGGTCAGGCAGGACTTGCCCTTGGTGAAGCTGTGCTGACCGTCTCAAATCACCTCCCTGTCCTCCACATGCCTTAGCATAGCTTTGAGGAGGATCTGTCCCATGATCTTCCCAGGCACAGCGGTGATGCTGACATGTCAGTTGTTCCCAGGGTCCTTCTTTCTAACCTTTTTAAAGATGCATAAAATGTTTCCCTTTTCCCAGTCACCTGAGACTTCACCTGACTGCCATGACTTTTGAAATATCATGAAGAGTGGCTTGGCAAACTACATCAGACAATTCCTTCAGGACTCTAGGGTGCATCTCATTGAGTCCCATAGACTTCATGGGACATTCAGAAACAGATGGTCACAAACCTGAACTTTACTTACAGTGGGAGGGACTTTGCTCTGCCAGTCTTCACACTGATGTCCATCCACTCTAGAGGTGTGCTGCTGGTGAGAGAAATCAGTCAATAACTGTTCCTTGTTTGGTTGGGGCTGCTTTTTTGAGAAGAAGGAAAGAGGAATTCAGCACCTGTTTGAACAAGAAATAACTCAGGACGCAGCTCAGAGACCAGGGGATTAAAAAAAGGAAAATGAATCAAAGTAACTATTTGCTGCTAGCAATAAAATAAAAAATTATCTTCTAAATACATTTCCAGAACAGCAAGCACAAGTTGGCAACACGACTCATATTCATAGAAATTGGATATTATTTCCTGCTTTTCAGTCTAAAAGTATCCCCCTCCAAGCTTTCAAAAAGCAACATGAGGGGATCCACAAATTTCACAAGTTGGTGCTGCCAGTCCCAGCCCCTTCAGTGGCCATGTACATGAAACTAAGCTGCCTAGAGATTGGGTACAAAATGTTCTTTCAGAAAAAGCTGTGCATAGCCAAAGGCAAAGAGAAGAAAATTACATGGAAAAAAGTCAAGTGAAAACAAGTTAAAAAAAGAAATAAATGTATAAATGCAAGTTTAGCTCTAGAGCAGAAGAGTGTGCTGGAGACTGAAACCAACAAAGTAGATTTGCTCTGTGTTGTAGAAAATGGAAGGTTTTCAGACACATGTGAAGGTTTTCAGACATATATATTCACCCAAGATTTCCTACACACAGTGTGAATATTTACAGTCTTTTTTTTTTTCTTTTTCTTTTCCGTTCTGATGGGTATTTCAGTTTTTTTGGACCATCAAGCTACAGAAGCAAGGATAGTAGTGAATGACTCATACAAGACATTTCTAACCTATTAGTCAGATATCTGTTACGGGAATAAGTATTGATTCTGTGCCTGCCTAAATGAAAGATGTGCCCGATGGCTTATGAGGGAAGGTATGTGATATTCAGGGATCGTGGTTTTTCTCCAGTAAATGTATGTTTCTTTCCAGACAGAGGTTCCCAGACTGTGCTGTATGTACTTTTAGTGGTGTTGGAACAGTTTCAGACCAGTTCTGCACATGATGATTACTAAACCAATTAAATTTAGGAATCCTACTTTAGATGGAATCACTTGTGGCAGCCAGGGGAGCAGGTCTAGCTCTGTCTATACTGAGCCTGTCTGCCCATGGGAACATGTTAACACCAGAATTTAACAACTGATCATCAGTAATTTCCTATGTGGAGACAGGTATGAGAGTCACTGAGCAATTGGCTCTCTAGGTCACTGATGGGTGGCATTTGCCTGTGTGGAGATACTCCTATGGTAATTCAGGGACAAGGTGAGAAGAGAATGCGGATAGTTCTGGTTTAGGTGAGTGGAGTGTGAGATATAGCAGGGAAGTCAGGTATACTAAGAGGTAGGAGGGGAAGCTCCCAAAAGAATGAAAGAGACTGAAAACACCCTACTGCCGTGTGTGCACATAACCTGGCACAGAGTCACAAGTTATCTCTGTGTAGGAGGTACTTAAGTGAATAAGTGGGCAATCCCCATTTTGAGGCTCTGACCCCAGTGAAGTCTTCTCCATTTATTTCAAAGGGACCAGGCACATGTTTGGAATTATGGAAAGACTGATTTTTATTTTTTTCTGAATCAGGACCCAGAGCGTTAAATCATTCATTTGTGTATGGGAATCAAGTCACTCTAGATACTCTGAGTTGGGTAAATCTATAGTCTTTGTTTGGAAGAAAGTTGTTCCTGTATTTGCAGCTATATTAAGAACAAAACTTGTTCTTAAGGCACAAAATCAACAGCAATATTTAAGCACAAGTTTACACAATGACCATCTTTGTCTGCTTCTCTTTAATTCTTAAGATAGAAATGGCAGATGCTGGTTTGAACTCTGGAAGGTAAATCTAGGGCCACAGTAAAGTTTTAAAAAAATATTTTCTGTCACTAATTTAAAGTTTTCACTTGTTTCAGCACTTGTCCCTCCTAGGTACCTCTGTTGTGTCATTGCCTCTTTCTCCATATGCTTACAGGATCCTCTGCACATATATTAAGAAACTGACATGTCAGGCAACTTTTATTGCAGGGAACATGAACACTTACACTCCACTAGTCTTGAGAGACAGACCACTATTTAGCACAAACAAAACTTTCATGATGGTTTGAAAGCCATCTCTAAGCACACTCTACACAGCAAGCAATGCCAGGCTTTGCATCCCCCAGCAAATTCACATGGGTGAATTATCTCATGGACAGCAGTTATTTACACTACTAAACAAAGTGAGAAAGCAGACTGCAGTTGAACCAGGGGATGAAATCTTGCACTCTTCTTTCCTTGGAAGAAAAAGAAGAGCAGAGCAAACTCTGAGGGAGGAAAAAAGGACTAGAATAGATTACATGAATCATTGAGTCCATCCCCTGTCTACAACCAGGTAACATACTGCTGGATCAAAGAACTCTACTCTTTCCCACACTCCAAAACCCTCAGAGTATTTTGCAATATCTTATAATAATTTCCAGGCCTTTACTATAAAAGAGCTGTAGAAAATATTCTTGGCATCTTCTCACATCAGAAATGTTGTACTTTCGATAAAAATTCAAAGATCCCTCCTAATCAGAGCTAGGAAAAATTCTTTCTCAAATCCATCACGATGATCAATCTAATTTTGATTACAAGAGCAAGGGACAACAGACAATCATAAGAGAAATGTCTTCAGCCCTAGTTGTCCCAAATCAGTGCAAAGAGATGAGAGGCAAGAGAGACAAAAGAAATCTGTCCTTCTACCCACCAAGTGTTGGTGGGAGGTGAGAAACAGATGCTTTTTGCCTCTTTACTCTTCATTTTTGAGGGAAAAAAACTCAAGTGCCCTTCTAAGGCCATTTCCTACAGTTTCCAGGAGTATCTCTCCCTGCTGTTTTTCAGTCTCATGCAGTTCTTGGTAAGTTCTGGTCTTCCTGACATCTTGTGTGTTGCCTAGATTTATCTCTGCAGCAGTGCTTCACAGTGTCAATGAGAAAATCAATGTACCAGACCTTTCAGCTACAGAACCATCAGTGCCAGGTTCAGGCAGCCAACATGAGAGATGCCCCGGGAGCCGAAAAAAATGGTTAAAAGCTGTTTCAGACCCACTAGATGGCACTGTGTATGACTGTACCAGCCCTTAACGAACCTAAGCAGAGTTTAGCTTGAGCCCGGCAGCTTCAGTCTCAGCTGCGTGGCTCTGATTCCCAGCGCAAATCAATTTGTCTGGAATCTCACCTAGCTGTTCTGCCCGTTCAGCAAATTTCGGGTTCTCTCAGTCTCACTAAATAGGGCTCTTTCCAAAAATTAACAGGTTTTTGGTGTGTGTGTGTGTGTTGGATTTTTTTTTCTCAAGAAGCTCCATGATTATATTTTTCCAGTTCTTGGATCTTCCCCAAAACATTCCAGAGGTTTTGAGAAATATTTAGAAAGTCAGTAAGTCTGAGTGTCCGGTCTGGCTGGTGTGTAATGTGTATGTGAGTGGAAGGGTACAAACTACAAGAAAGAAAGCCTTCCAAAAAAGCTGCAGCTTACAGGAATTTTGATGTGACCCTAACTTTCCATCTTGGTTGCACCACTTTTGTTCTACAGACTGAGTCTGGATCCCAAAAAATCAGTCGGGGAAGGAGGATTTCAACTGGGATCATGTAGAGTTGGATAGGGGCCTCTGTCAGGTTTCCAAACACTGAAAATGAGTGTTCTGATATTTGGTAAAGCTTTCCCCCTTTTCTGGTAAAGGTTTCTACCCTTTCTGTGAGCCGTGTTTGATGGGTTATACTCACAGTGAAAATTGATGAGACTGTTGGTAAAACCAATGGGACTGCCATGTTCAGTTTGGAGAGCAACATTTCTGCCAAGTGCATTTTTCCAAATGGAAGTTAAAATCTCCTTTTCTTTCTATCTCTGCTTCTGTACACTATTTTCTCAAAACCTTCTATCTCTGGCTTTTAAAAGTTACTCTTGTGTTGCAGCTTCAGCAGCATCCTGAGTAGGCCTTTAAGTCTTTTTTTTTTACTCTTTGGAATCCTCTTTTGTGTCTCCTAAGTAAAAGTGCTATTTGAAACAACTCCTCTTCATTCTCTCACATCAGTACTTACTCTAATGTAGTGCATTTTCCAATTATGCCATTCAAGATTCAACCACAAATTATTCTTTAAACCATACACAAGTTGTGCAAGTTGAGCAAATATCGACAATTCCTGGCTCTTGTGCATTTATCATAGAATCATAAAATAGTTTCGGTTGGAGGGCACTCTTAAAAGTCATCTTGTCTAATCCCACTGCAATGAGCAGGGACAACTTCAATTAGATCAGGCTGCACAGAGAACTGTTCAACCTTTCCTTAAATGTTTCCAGGGATAGGGCACCTCTCTGGGCAACCTGTTCCAGTGTTTCACCACCCTCACAATAGTGTTTCACCATCCTCACAATAAGAAATGTCTCCCTAGTCTAAATCTTCCTTCTTTAAGTTTAAAACCATCACCCCTGTCGTGTTGTAACAGGTCCTGCTAAAAAGTCTGTCCCCAACTCCCTTATGAAACCCCTTTAGGTACTGAGAGGCCACAATAAGGTGTTCCTGGAACCTCCTCTTCTCCAGTCCAACTCTCTCAGTATTTGAAGCAGTATGTCAGAGAAAGCCTCCATGAATACGTAGTGCAGGTCAGCAAAACCCTGTTAAGGGCAAATATGCTTATCAAGCCCTAAGTTGTTTGTTACTGCCTCTCAGCTGAAGGGTACAGCCTCCAGACATGGCAGGCACAGTAAGGGACTGTATGAGCGTTCTTAGACCTCTCTCATGTCGATGCCATGGCCCACAGGAGCAGGAGATAAAGCAGATACCCCTCCAAAGGGAGATATCCCCCTGCTAATCAAGGACTTATCTGAAGATATCCCTACAGATAAACCCTGGATATAAGATGTATGTAGCAGAATAAGAAGTGAGAAACAACTGTGTGAGACTGGAAAGCTCAAGTAAAAGGGTTACTGTGGGTAAAATCCCTAAAAGAGACCAAAAAAAAAAAAAAGCAAAACATTCTAAAGCCCCTTTTCTTGGTTTCTTTTATAGCTGACTGTCCCCAAGTTTGACAGGACCCTGCACGAAATCCAAGTGTCGTGAGAAACTCCAGAAATTCAGAGGTGTATCTGGACACAAATTTTAGTGTTACGGCTGGTTCAGTACAGTACTATGTCACAGTTTTGCAGATTATTAAAACAGACATTTATAATTGCAGGAGAGAATAAATAAATTATTTTTTTAAAAAAAATCCACCACACACAAAAAAGCAGTGTATCTAGTCAAGTTTCCAAAATAAGAATGGTTTGCTGAAGATGGTTTTCTCAAAAAGACTCGGACCTGGGCATGATGAGGTTTTGTACTGTACTCACTCATCACCCATGATGAGGTTTTAAGCTGTATTCACTGTAGGAATTTGAGACACAATCCTTGAGACAGTTTGATCTCAAAATGTAGCTTAAAGTAGCTTTAACTTGCACAGACTTGTAATAAAGTCCACTGAGCAGTAAACAATAATATATTCTGGATTTTACCTGTCCCATAGGGTAGGATTTACTGTACTGGTGCAGAAGCCAAAACTTGATCCCCATGTCTTCCACTACATCCATGTAACAGTTATTTTTCACAATTTTGAACAATTCACTTCAAAGATGATGGGCACATCTTCCTTCTGTATTTTTCTCTACACCAGAAACAAACAATTTTTATGGCAATGCTTATTGGCCTCTGTAACTGACAGATAATTCCTGACATCTCTGTACACAATTTTTGAGAACTCTGGGTCAGAAAAAGGGCCAAAAGAGCTTGCCTCAGCACTCCTTTAGATCTTGAACTTCTGTCTTTCTACAGAGTTGTATGGTCTGGTTGAGAAACTTGTTTTGTAAGCTTGTTTGCTTCTTAAGAGAAAAAGGTATTTTGAAAGAAAAAAAAAAAGGAACCAAAAATATAAAAATATTGCCATAACAGTCAATAGATCTTTAAAGAAAACTTTTCAGACGCTGACAGCTGTGTAAGAATAGTTTTTGCTCAAAGACAGAAAAGCTAAACAAATATTGTGAAAATAAAAGCTGTGAAAGATCAGTGATGGTTTTTCCTATGATAGCTAATTGCATGCCTGTGTGTTCATGTTTTGTTCTGTGTTTTTTGCCACTATCAATGACTCATATTTAAACAGTAAAGAGAATAATATGTATTCACTTCTCTTGTAAGTTCTTGTTTGGTTCTTACTGAAGTAATTAACGTGAACATGTGATATTACCTGAAAAGTTGGCAAATACAAAACAAACAGGTTTTTGGTGATGAGCCTGCAGGAATCCTCCGTGAGCTCAACGTGTGCATGGAGGTATTATAAGCAATCAAACTCTATCCCCGAAAATCCTACCTTCAAAGACTTTTGGATCACCTGTAGAGTTTTATGGTTGGCTGCAAATAGAGAGAGCATAGAAGCTTCTAGGGAAAGCTTAAACAAGGAAAAGAGACATGAAAAAAATAAGATCAGCTACACTTAACCTCTTCCCTGATAGTGTTGCTTTTTATCCTGTATTGATGCTGCTTTAAACGGATGCTACATTTGAAGCTTACTGTCAGGATTACGAGGCAGCACAAAAGGTGTTTTGTCACTTTCCATGCTGCAGCAGAAGAGCTAAATTTTAAGGAATATGACAAGTGGAAAAAAAATATTCTATGGAACAAGATGTCCACTGGATTTCAGGGGGGTTTTTTAACACTACAATATTTAGGCAGTGACTTTAAGTAGTATGAGACATGAGCCATGCTTCTGTGTATGCTGCAACCTAACACATGATATCTATCACTGTCCTCTTTGACTCACAGCAGTACAGGCATCCCCAAGCTTTCTCTGCTCTTTCTTGCGTGACTCTTTGGCAGTCGACTATTGCCCTCCGTGCTCTCTCCCCAGAAAGGTTCAGTGACTTCACTTGCTGTCAGTAAGAGAAGTAATGATTCGCAGCCTCCTGTTGCCATTGCTTGGTACAGTGCATGTTTTGAAAAACATGACAGGGAGTGTCTGTTCCCCATTAACATCGTGGCTGTATCCAGTCTTGCAGGCCTTTGAACTGGTAGAGAGAGGTCACCGAGAAGCTGATTTTACCCATTTGCCATTGTATGCCTGGACACAAGGTCATAAACAAAGCATGTGGAAAGGCCACAGTGTGCAGGGAAGGACCATTTTGCATCCTCATTTACCCCTGCTCAGGCACAGAGCCCAAAGTATGGGCTGACCTGTTGACCGTTAAATACAGACTGTCCTCATTTAAACCTGTCAAGACGCTACAGGTCTAGCTCTTTTTTCCTTTACAGCAGCATAACACCGCTAGTTCAACAGATCAGGTGAGAAAAATCAGACCCAGCTTGTCTACGCTATTATTTGCCCGTGGTTATAAATCACAAGTGGCTGCAGGTTGCATCTGTCAGCATGTAAGCATGCCTTCAGCTGGTGTTCGTCAAGGCAATGTGGCTTGTTTAAAGAGCTGTGTATATCACAATTACTGTTCAACATTCACCACCGCAAAGATGCTGCTGATGATACAAGCTTGACAGCAGCCATTATGTTCCTGGCCTCTGGAGAGACCCCAGGGTCGTCAGGCTCTTCAGAACTACTATACGCTGTGGTTTCTCTTCAGATGTACCAGGAGAAGGTGCCTGCAGAGGAGATTTTTGGAGCCATGCTTTGTGTGCTTTGTGTGTCCTGTCCTGACCACAAGCAAAGAAAGCACATGTTTTTCACAGCACCATTAGGCTGCTACTTCTTTCATTCCTGCGGAGCAAAGCACTTCGAGAGCACTGAAAGAAACTGCTGCTTAACCAGTAGGAGAATACATCACTGCTGAGCCAGCTGCCTGGAAATGTTAATGCTGCTCTGTGGTTTCTTCAGGACTCTGGGCCAGCATTTACCTCATGTATCTTTCCTTTGCTGCCCTATCCCAGTCTGTGCTTTATTCTCAGTGCAATCTATTTTCCATGAGTGACAAGTCTGGGGGTCCCCAAAGGTATTTAAAAAAAAGCAGGATGTAAAATGAAATATGCAGAGTATATGGGAAGAAGGGAGGGAAAGAAAGAAAGAATACACCCACTGCTGACATGAGAAATCCTGGCCTCAGGGATGGAGAGCAGGCACAGGGTCTGGGAGAGGAGCACAGCAGGACCAAGGAGGAGGACTGGGGTGGGGGGTGAAGAGGTGAAGATTGCAATTCCAGCTGAAGCTGATGAGACTGCAGAGAAACGGAAGCTGAATAAATTTACAGAATCCACAGAAGTAAAAATAGCCTTTTTTTTCTTTTTTTTCCAAAGACACACTATTATCATCCCTGTTTCACAAGTGAAGAAAAAAATTGTTTAAGGGATTTGCTTTTGGCAGTTTGGGTGCCCAAGTTCCTCCAGCCCTCAGGCAAGAGGTTTCTGTTATGTGTATTACTTTTAGGTGACATAGAAAACATTGATTAAAGTGACTTTAACTGAGCAAGACTCAAAATTCAGATACCAGATTGGGGTGGAAGTCTGGTTCAAACTTAGGCTCTGATTTTCACTCTGTTTTTTCCCTTTCTGAAAAAAAAAAAAAAAAAAAAGGAAGCAGCAGAAGACTAGCCCTTATTATTTCCCTTTATGTATGTTGGTTTTGGCCTGGTGTTATTAGGCCATCCTGTGAATCAGTTGAAGGGTCAATAAATCCAGAGCTCACTGGGATTACATGCACATTACCTCCGCTCTGTGATTCCTGATTGATGCACTCACTAGTTACCATGTCCGTCAGCATGTACCTTGCCTTCAGCAACGAAAAACACTGAGGCTAGCTCTCAACCTGTCAGCCTGATTCTCCTGTTTGGTCAGATTGCCTGCAGTGCTTGCACATCACAGCTTGCCCCTCCATGGGGCACAACCCACTTCCTGTTCCCTTGTGTCAGTATGTGTGTTGGTAAAAACCTTCCAGTTCATAATCCAACACAACCAGTAGATGTGCCTAATTAACTGACTAACCTTTTCCATTTCTAATTTTCCAGAGGCTATGGTGGGTGCTGCACAGGCTCCTGCCTCCCTTTCCTCCACCTCACCAACAGCAGAGAATAATCTGGGGTAAATAGACAGGTAACATCAGAAATGTGACAAAGAAGAAAAGAGACATGCTGCATACAGTCTGAAGCAAACACCACCTCACTGCCTTTTCAGTATATGCTCAAGCCTTTGTGCTACTGTAACGGTGCCTTGAAACTGGACTTTAATTTCATAATGATATATGGCAATAGTCCTTTCCTGACAAGCAACCATGACTGTGCTTGGTAAGCATCTATTTGAAAACAGAAAAGATATATAGTCCTTACAAGTAATTAAGTCTCAAGGGGTTTTCTCTTCCTACTGCAACTCCAAAAGTGAATCGGTTTCAAAATACTCCTTAAATATTTCAACAGCATATTAGCAAGGGTGTTTCTCAGTGAGGGCTGAGGATTCAGAACATGGGGGTATTGATTACATCCTCCTTTAGTTTTCCACAGTAAGTTTCCAAGGAGGTAGCTAACTAGAACTGAATACACAACCACATATTTTTGCTGAATAGCTCGAAAGCAAAGGAAACACATTTTGTGGTTTTTAAAGTTTTGTGAATTGTGGAAAAGAGATGTAATGTTTCTACTGAAAAATGCCATCATAATTATCTATACGTTTTTTTATTTTACTCTGACAATCTTCAATAAATGTCTTTCTTGGAACCTTCATAAATAACTGAATAACAGACAGCATCACTGTCATGAAATGCATTTATAAACGAGCTTACTACTACACAGCTGCTCTGAACATTGCATATATTACATGTAAATAATTAATTTTCCACCTCTGACAGGTGGGCTTATAAAAATCATTAAAATAAATAATGTTGGTTTCAGGGTCTTTTTGGGGTTTTGGTGGGGTTTTTTGAGACAATCACACTAAACTATTTCACAGACACCTTCGGGCTTGCACAACATAAGGCACCATATGTGTGCACTTTTCAGAATTACTTCCAGACACAAAAAAGAACAGATGTGGAGTGGCCATTGCTTTGGGAGTTTGATCTGCAGCAAAGGCACCTCATTTTTATTATCCTCCACTTTCCACTGATCATATATCGGTTTCCTTTACATCTTCTCTTTTCTCATACTTGCCCACTCACATCAGAACTGATTCTCATTGGTAATTACATTCATCCTCATGTTCCCTTCAAGATCAGAAAAACGTTTGCTTTACTTTTGCCTTTCAGTTCAGTGCCTGCTTTGGATAAAGCTGAGTATGGAGGTATTAAAATACCAGGGGAAAGCCTGCAGTCACAATGAGTTTGATCCAAAATGCTTTGAAGTCATTCATAAACAGTGGTTCCCAAATATTGCTTTTGGGCTTTAGATCCACCCATGGCTTTCTACTCCAGCAAGAAGTATAAGTATTAAAAAGTTTTCAAAAGGTTTGTTTGATGGGATTATCAGTTTGGTTTTTTTGAATAATGCTCTCTGAAGATTCAGCTAATCATGTCCCCACTTGAAAGCTCTCCCTAACACCTCAGGCTGAGATTAAAGGTCCTCTATAGTCACTGTGCTCAAAGCTTCACAAACAGTGGATAATTTCAGCCTTACAACTGAGTTGCTCTTTGGGCTCTCACAGCTGAGAAGGGATACACTTTCTTGATTCTAACACCACAATCATCTGCTGCTTTTGAAAACAGAGTCTTCACTATTGGAATGGTTTGAATCCTGCTACAATATTATTGGAAAAGTCTTGACATTGTTTTGTGCTGCAAAAAGGACTCTAGGATAATTGCTTTTTTGCTATTGCCATCTGCTCTTTCTAATACAGTGTGTTTCTTCCCAGTAGTCACATTATTTATATTTGAAAGATATCATCTTAAGGGCAGTCCCAAAGTAGTGATCTCTTCACTCTTGAGACCAGTGACACGACTCGAGGAAATGGCATGAAGCTGAGTCAGGGGAGGTTTAGGCGGCATATCAGGAGCAAGTTTTCTCATGCAGAGGGTGGTTGAGCACTGGAACAGACTCCCCAGGGAAGTGGTCACAACACTAAGCCTGTCTGAGTTCAAGAAGCATTTGGACAATGCTTTAAGGAACAGGATGTGGCTCTTGGGATGCCCTGCATAGGGACAGAAGTTGGACCACATGATCCTGATGGGTTGCTTCCAACTCAGCATATTCTATGATACTATATGATAAGGAAATTCTTCCAGCTCTAGCTGAACACTGTACTTAGACTTTGTGCTTTTATATTCCTTCTTTGGGAAGTCCTTTTCTCTGAGAATAAACAGAGTAACCAGAGCCATTTATGAGGCAGAGCAAGAAGGAAGGAATCCTGGACAGTCTCCTGAGCAATACCAAATCTGTGTCTGCTGTAGGTTCCCCTAGTAGATTCCCCAGCCAGTTGCTGCCATCACCTGGGTCTTTGAATAAGTCAGAATGCAAAATAAAACTACAGTTTGATAGAAAAGATTGCTTACATTTTCTGTATTTCCTAATTCTGTCTGGAAAGAAACGTGACAAATGCCCTAAAGAATGTGACAGCCTGAGAAAGACATCTCGTTCTGCTTTTGCACTTGGGACGTTGGCCTTGATGTACGCATGCATACTCGGAATGAAGCAAGCCTCTAGTCTCTGCACAGACATAAACAGCCCAGGCACACAAGGACTATTCAGTTCTCCAGGGAGGTCTGCTCTTCAAATAGGTGGTCCCATCTTCTTCAAAAGAAAGGTGGGCATAGGGTAGGAACACCCTACAGTCTAGCATCATCCAAAGGCTACTAGGTGGAATACCATCTAGCGGTTATCATCTAATCTTCAAAATTTTATTTTAGTGTCAATGATTAAAAATTATGCCTATAAATATCGTACGATACTCTAACATAGGCAGAATATGTTATTAGAAATCATAGATTAACATAAAAAGTAGATTTTTTTTTTTTTTTATTCCCCTGGGTGATTCATCGGATTGTAAAAATGAGCATGAAAGAGTTTCCAAAATATTTTAAATGGTAGGATGTTTTGATCAGTCTACTGCTTTGATGAACAACTGAAGATTTCCACAAAAGAAAAAAATTTCTCTAAATGAGTTGCACTGCAGTCTTGTCCTTTGATAATGCAGGAAAAAATTAAAATACCTTTACATAATTAGCAACTGTATCTTAGAAATTAATAGCTACAAAGGAGCAACTAAGTTGTATTAGGCTGTAGGCATCTTTGCCACCTTTCTGTAACCATTCCTATATCCCCATCACTCAGTGAATGCAATGAGAAAAGGATGTATTTTTATGTCTCCAAGCAGTCATGGGTCCCTTGCTAAGGCACAGGTTAAGTTTAGCATAACAGGCATTACATTAATTTTTCCCACAATAGAAACATTTTTTCCTATGAAAAATTATTCTCAGCATTCTCAGTATTTCTTTGGCTTCAATAAAAGAAACTGTATAATCAGCAGCACTAATCAAGACACCGTATAATCAAATAGGGTTTCTTCCCCTCAGTGGCATTGCAAATTCCCTTGTTGAGTCATTTCTTTCCTTGAAATTACTTTAGAAAAACTTTACTTGTCCTTTTAACCAATACCGCAGAAAATAAATGTCATCCAACTCAATCAGTTGCCTCAAGCAAACAGAGCAAACAAATTGTTGTTCGCTAATAACACTGATGAGTGATACATTAAAGAAGCAGAATTTGCACCCCTGTCGTGTCTTGATTATAGTGTTCAAGTTAATTCAGCATGCTACTATTTCCTCCTGGCTGTTCCTCTTCATCAGTAACAAACACTACTCAAGAGCTGTTGATAGTGAACAGATGGACCCAATTAAATGTGTAATGACGTTTACTTATTTGAAGTTTCAGCCCTGATGTGGTCTCCGATTCATTCACCAAAAGGTTTCCATTTACTGAAGGAGTTTTTTGTTTGCGGTAGAACCCTGAAGTGCAGAACAGGATGAGCATAAAGTGGACAAATTATGCAATGAATTCTCTTTTGATGGAGAGCCCCATTTTGCATTTCAGGCACTTAAACAACTATGATCACACTGGTTGTGTAGCTGTGACGTGTTCCATTCAGTCTTGAACATTTTTTAAATATTACTATTTGTATAATATTTTATATTAAATGTGCATTTGCAGAGAGGATGTGTAATAGATATAATACTGCCCAAAGGTACACCAACCAAAGCACCTGAGAAGATAAACTAACAAAATAGAAAGCTGCTAAAAAAATCTGATCTTTATTGCTATCACATTTAATTTGGTTATTGTTTTACCTTTGAGGCAGTTTGTAGTTCCAATGTAGTTAGCTGAGATAAAGTTAATTTTTGTCATAGTAGCTTTTGTGGAGCTGGTCTGGATTTGTGATGAAAACAAAGTTGATAACACAGGGATATTTTATTTATTGCTGAGCAGTGCTTGAATAGGCTCGAGGCCTTGCTGCCCATCACACCACCTCATCAGGGAGTAGTTGGGAGGTGACACAGCTTGGACAGATGACCCCAGCTGGCCAAAGGGATATTCTATACCATATTGCGTCATGTTCAGCAATAAAAATGGGACGGAAAGTTTACCAGGACTGCCATTGCTTGAGGACTGGCTGGGCATCAGTCGGTTGATGGTGAGCCATTGTGGTTTGGAGATTTTTTTGCATCACTTGTTTGTTTTTCTTTCGGTTTTTTTAGGGTGGGGAGTTTTTTGTCTAGGCTTTTGTTTGTTTTTTTTTTTATATTTTTGGGGGGGAGGGGTTTATTTTTTAATTATTAAAGTGTGTTCATATAAATCCTTAAGTTTTCTCACTTTTGTCCTTCCAATTCTGCCCCGCATCCAATTGCAGGGGTTGCCTGGTGCTGAGTTGTCAGCCAGGGTTAAACCACAGCAACTGCTCACACAGCAAATAGCTAGTTTTTGTTGTTGCAGTTGCCGCAGCATCTTGTCATGAACCAAAACTTTATTAAAAACACTCAAAAACACCTTAAAGGACAACAAGCCATCATTCATATTGCTCCTTATGGAGAAGAGCAACTATGGAAGTAGATAGATGAGGGATCATGCAGAGATAAAACTGCTTGATGGTTAATTTTATTGGAAGAGGTACTGGCAAGCACACTATGCTTGTGGATGGAGACACTCCACTGAAGAAGCAAAAGTCCAGCAGTTAGAAAAGTACCCCACCAAAAACAAAAAACAAAGCACAGTAAAAATCAAGGCACACAAAGAACCTCAGAGAAATGTTAAAATATGATTGTTAAGGCTCTGATTAAATTTTATATCTAATTAAAAGACAACTGTAAATAGTTACAGAACATAGGTGGTACATACAGATTTTTCACTAGCTTGACTTCAGGTTTCAGAAGAAAAAAAAGGAATAGCTAGATTCTAGCATTTATCCAGAGCCTTGAGGAAAGGATACTATGGATTAGGGCAAAAGTCATAAATATTCCTCTCTAGGGAAGCCTTTACCAAAATGAAATCTGAATAGAAGCAAAACCACATTACAGGAATAATTATCAACAACAGTATATTTCAGGTTGCATAGGCCCTTCTTTCCTCCTCAAAAGGTCATGACAGGCCTCATGCTGTCATGCACCATGCACCAACTTCATGCACCAGCTTCTAGTACTGTGATACCTATACTGGATCAGAAAAAGAGGGCAACAAAATGGGCTGCACCAGAAGATTGCATGCAAGGAGGTGGTGAGAAATCAAAGTGCCAGCAGCAAACTCCAGTGGGGAGGCAGGGTACTTCATTTCCAATAATGCTTTGCTGGTAATTCCAACAAGATGATCCCACTGGTTTTTTGGGATGCACTTGAGATGTAACTGGCCTGCATTGCACATCCCAGAAAAGGGAAATCTCTACTGCACAGTTTGTGATTATTTGCATCCAAGAGGGTGCATCCCAGATGGTGATAATTACCCATAACCCTCAAGGATATGCAAGAGATTTGAAAGGTTTGATTTGGAAGGAAGTTGTTTAATGAATGAACCAATGAAGGCTGGAAGATAATTTGATTAGTTCCTTTTTACCCTTTAGATGTTTGATGCTGCAGAGGACTGCTACAGTGCAAGAGCCTGTATGGATCAATCTACCTGGAGCCCAAGTCACTGTCTTTAACTCACAGCCAAAAACAAGAGTATCTATCCACTTACAAATTAACTGAGCAATACTAAACCACCACCCAATACAACAAATTTTGCTAAGAACATCCAATGGAACTACCCTTTCCTTTGGATTTTTCACATATTCAAATATTTTTGTCTCTCAGCTCCTGAGAACAAGTTCCTTTATTCCAGTGCTTACATGTTTTGTAGAACATTTGACTGATTGTAAGTAAATATAAATAAGAAGAGAGCCTTCCAATTCCACATGTAATCTACTATGAGAAAACTGGTGGATTTAATTGTATCTACACTATTTATCTAGCCTCTCAGCCTCTGAAAAAACATCCTTTACCAATAGCCTTTACAAAGTAGAAACTAGTTAGAAGTTGTTTTTCCCATTAGCATTACTTTCTTCTTTGCTTTACTGAACCGGGTGTTGCATTCTGGGTCAAGAGTGGTTTTCTCCAGCTATTTTTACTCTGGGTGGAAAAAAATATCTCTGTCTTATTGCTTTTGTCACTGCTGTTTTGTATGATTGTACTGAATGCTTTTGCCAGTGATTTGGGATTGCAGTCTGTGGGGTGTCAGTAATGGATAGTCCTTACTGCCCTGTGACCTCTTGATCTTTCATTTGCATGCCATAAGACCAAGCTGGAAATCCTGTTGGTCTCCAACGCAGGAATGTCCATCTTTGCTACAGGAAGCTTGCAAAACCACATTTGTTTATATATTTATACCTTCTTTGTTCTTTTTCTTTAGCCTTTTCTTCCATATTTCTCTAAAAAAAGGAAGCTAGAACAGCCATCCATCCCACGCATGCTCCCTGGACAAGATTCTCAGTTTTCATGTCTCCTACCCCTGACACTAAAGACAGAACTTCAATAGTTCCTACTGGCATTGTGGATGCCTTAGAGATTCTTGCTATGTGACATACTCCAGAGCAACATCAGGAAGCATCTGTCTTCACCTCCTCCACTGAATGTGCCAACCGCATGCAGATGTGCCTCAGACACTGCAGAGCACCTAAAATTGTTCTATTTAAGAAACTAAATCACCTTCCAAAAATAAAATTTTCTAATATGACACTAGAGACATAAAAAGGGGGGAAAAAACTACAAAACTAGAGAGAAGGAAAGAAGAGCATGGAAAGAAGAGCGTGAAAGAGAGTTGAAACCCAAAGTAAATTGAGCTGACTCATCTTTCTTGGAAATTCAGTGCACCTGAAACAGAAGGTTTTAAACTTCAAACAGCTTTCATAAAATCCTGCTATGAGGTAATAGAAAATTTTCTCCAAAGTAGAAATAGGTGTCTTATCTTCACAGGCACAATCTGGGGATCTCCCAGAAGTAGAAGATATTAATGAAGTTAATTTTGCAAAGAGGGGTCACCAAGCAATTTTTTTCCAGCAAAGGAAAGGGAGAGAGCCCAGGGGCTGGAGGCTGGAGCACCTCAAAGTGACGGCATCCTGCCAGCTCCTCCTTGCAGGCATATCCATGCCAGAAGTGCTTAAGCACTAATGGCACATAAACCAGAAACACCTGTCATTATTATGCTGGGGCTGTGTGTGGACAATTATGTGAAACTTCATGAAAAAAGTGTGCTTTCCTGCCTCGAGAATGTAATGAAAAGTTTTACTGTGTTGAGCAGTATGGCTGGAGCAGTCGTGCTGGTTTTATCAACAGCTGGCCTCAGAGGCATGCAGCATGGCATTGCTCAGCCCTCCTTGGAAGGCACCAGCACTCCTGGACCTCCCTGCCTCCTTCTAGATGACTTTTCACACTTGACTCACCCCTGTTCACCCTCGTGTGTCAGTCATAGCAGATGACTACACTGCAGTGAGGCTCACCTAAGACCTTTTCCTTTCAATTCAACAGTAGGAAACCTGTTGCCTAGGTGGTTTAGACAGATTTTCAGCAGTAACTTGCCACCTTATCTTCTGTCTTCATCAGCAAGCAGTAAAGCTCAGATGAGACCCTGTCATCAATTTCGCAAAGGGCACTCATGCTCTGATTTTGTGCCAGCATGGCATGAAGCCAACCCAGCAGATACATACTTCTCTACAAGCAAGCGACAACTCAAGCTCTGCAGCACTAAGGTCCACATTATATTACAGGACTTCAGTACATGTGTCAAGGAACTGCTCTTATGGTTTGGAGCACATGCCTCTAGATGAGGCAGTCTTTGAGTTCAGTATAGCAAGAGGACATTTTCTTATGGCACAGGAGAAGCCCTTACTTACCCTGCCCTCTTCCCTAGTCAGGTGTGATGACACAGTGTTCTTTACACTGCTAGCTGGTACAAGAACAGTGACTGGAGTCAGTTGCTGAGATAATTAGGATAAACTTCTGTTCCATAATCCTGAATGTAGCTGGAACTCAGAAGTGAAAAAGCCCTTCTCCAGAACTTTGAAATAAAAGTTCTAGTAGTGGCACTTAAAACACAGAGAACACAGTATGTCAGAAAGCAAACTAACACAATGGAGAAGAAGGAGAGAAGCACATTTTTATACTAGAGAAAAGCTGTTTGGCTATGGGACCTGAAAAGTCAGACCTAGCTGTTCATAGTAAAAGAGGAGCATGATTCATAAGAATATGCACGAACTGAAGAGGATAAGTATTGTATAGCACTAAAGATGCTGATTTGTGACCCAAGAATACCTTACAGTGATGAGTAAGATTCAGAGAAGTTTATGTTCTTCTGGATCAGTTACTGAAGTACAGCCAGGCTTCCTTTTCTGTCTTGCAAATTTGAGCTAGAGATGTTGTATACCCTAGTTATTATGCATCTCTGTAGAAGGAACTAGTGAGACCAGGCTCCCATCTGGCTAGTATTCAGGATATGTGTGTGCCTGGGTTACAAAACAGTATGACAGGACTGTAGGAGTGTCATCATCCATCAAAAGAGCCTAGAAAAGTTGTACACACCACAGATGTCCTTTGGAAAGCCCATGGCAAAGCCTAGTTGATCAGATTCAGTGATCGTCTTGGTGCCAGACTGCCACTGTTCATGTTTCCCAGCCTTCAGACTGCACTCAGAGGCTCATGAGTGGCAGAGTGTGGAAAAGCGGTCTTAAAGGGTGATTTCAGGGCTGTGCTTACCAGACCATATAGATCTCCGTAAACTATTTCAGACTTCCCAAGTCCAGTGCCCACTACTAGTGGGGTACAGTATGGGTTGTGACTCAGATTCTTAGCAACATGGAATCCAGATGAAGTTTCCATATTTGAAAAGTAGTAGTTCGGATGAAAAAGGAGTGACCAGGGACTAGCACTTCAAGTCGACTGTTGAGAAATAACAGAATTTTTGCCAGGGATTGGTCTCTGGTAAATTTTGAAATTTAAATAGTTTCACAAGCTGTGCTGAATTTTCATTAATAAGGATGTTTATTGCAATCTTCCCATAATTTTTTTAAGTGAACCAAAATATGCAGCATCAGGGGTTCATTTGTTTTGTTGATTTATTTTGAAATTGGTTAAAGTGAAATACCCCCTTGTTAGAGCAAATTTTTCATGTCCCTGCAGTAAAGACAAGGTTGTTCTTGTCTATAATGAATTTAATATAAGAGTAGGGGGTTTTTGGTGTGTGGGGTTTTTTTTGTTTGTTTGTTTGTTTCGTTAATCTTAAAAATATTCTGTTAGTCTTAAAATTCCTCCTAGCTTTCTAGTTCCCAGGTTAAATAAAACTGGTCTGCCATACCTCATGGCAGCCCATAAAATGTCCCTGAGTCCTGGCCCAGAACAAATGCCAATAAACAGGACTCTTAACTCTCTATAAAGGTTCCATCCACACATTTCATTCACAGAGTGGCTCTCAGCTGCATGAATTAAGATAGCTGTGCAGGAGTATAAGTACTTTTATACACACTTTATACAGAAAAAACAGTCTCCCTGTTTTGTTTTTTTCCCAGAATTTCCGAATTATCCAGACAGTGAACCAATTTGAGTTGCTGGTGGTTTTGGTCTCATTACTGTTGCTGCAAAATGCTTTTGCAAGTGATTAGAAACTGAATCATACTTTAGAAATATCCTGCAAGTTATTTAATCTTACATAGTAACTTCTTAGTTTTGATCAGTGTTCCAAGTAGAAGTATCTCATCCTGAAACATCTTAGGGCTGCATCTCAGTCTTCACCTGGAGACAATGAGCCAAGTACGGATCCAGGTGATCATACATAGGTCAGTTGTGCAGGCTTTCTGTAAAATTTTCATTTAAATTGGCATATTGATGTCTCAATCAGATCCATTTCTCTCAGCACATTCATATAAATTGCAAAGGGCTTCAGGCACTACCAAATTCAGGGCTCAGATATTTAGGAGTGGATCAGTATCACTATGAGTTTTACCCTGACAAGGTTTTTGCCAAGATAAACAGGTTAATAAATGCATATAGCAAAACTGGAATTTTAATAATTGTTGGTCTAAGAGGAAGCATATACAAATACGTATCCAAGAATCATACCTAGGCAATGATGTAGGATCTGGAAAAAGTGACAACCAAAATCCATTAATGGGAAATTTATTTAGCACCCAATTCCAGTGTAAACCAAAGAGATGCAGATTTCTGCTGAATAGTGAAACCTACTACTGAAGGACATTTTGAGGGCTATAGTTACAAGTGGGTTTCAGGAATGGCTGAGACAAATTCCCTGCTACGTTGTCAGCTGTCAAACACAATGGGCAGCACACCATCAGTCTCCTGCTCTTACGGACTCTTAGGCCCTTCTGAGTCCCAGGGGCAGGAAAGAGACAACACTGACAAGGCACTTTGCTCCTAAGTGGCTTTTTTCATCACCCAGCAGTGCCTACAGCCAAAGACGGGAAGAGCTAGGCAGAGGTATAGTCTGATCCTCTTCAACTACTGTTTTATGGATGGTAGGAGGAATGGGGAAAGTAGGCTAGGACCAACACATAAAATGCTGGAGCTTTGTCCCCTTGTCCAGTGTAATGCTGGGGACATCCCACGTCCTGTCCTGTGTCTCTGTTTACCTGCAACAGAATAGGGAAAATTCTTCCTCACCTCACTCAGGTAGTGAATCCTGTTAGTAACTGTGGTGTGCCCAGATAAAGGGGCAATGAGTATTATACCCACCCAGAGTGCGCAGCAACAGCAAATTACAAACCTGTTTGTGGGTGCCTCAGTATCCACCAAACCTCAAGAAACCCATGGAAGAGGGCAAAGAGCCTATGCACTGAACTAGAAAAGTCTTAGAAAATGTTTAGGAGCCCACATATCAAAAGGGACAGACAAAGCAATGAAACAGTTCTTTTCTTGTTCAACACCATCTCTATACTACCTAATAAAAATGACAGGCAAATAAACCAACTAATATTTTCTATTGTCTAAAAGTTTTGGAAAGCTATCTCCTTCCTTCCACAAATGCAGATCATAATCACTATAATGACATAAATCTATTTGATCAGTCACAGTGAAAAGTATGGTGACTTCTCATGGGCCAGTATCTTGAAATTATCATAGCATAAAAAGCTTGATTTTAATTTATTTCACTCAAAAAAACTCCCAGTTCCATTACTTGAGTTATCTAATTGAAAAGATTAAAAATCTCCAGGGATGATTAAGCAAATAACTCAGACTTCAGGTGAGTTTTATCTTTGTTCTCAAAAGTAGAATTAATGGCAAGGTAATTTTACACTTGAACAGTCTCAGTTACCATCAGTAACAGTTTCATCTATATTCTATATGGAGTGAGAGTAAAAAGCATATTTTATTTCTCTTATACTTCAGTAAATTAAAAATATTGAGAATTTGTAAGAGGAAAGTTAGACAAAGAATCAAAATGAAGAAAGAAGTAATTTATTTTCAAATATAAAGATCATGGTTTTAATTTAAATTTCTGTTTTCAATGGAGTTCAACACTAGTCAAGCATCAGAACAGGTTCCTTTAGGAGAAAATGTTTAGATAATTCCAGTCTTTCAAGACTGAGGGCTTTTTCTGAGAGTCATATGAAGGATTGTTTCAACATTTTTTCTTCATAAGCATATGGCAATAAGAATAGAAAAGATGAAAGATAACTTAAAAATATCATTTGCAGTGAGTAAAGTCTTCATTTTATGTGAAATTTCGAAATCAGACAGAAAATGAATGTTCACTTGCCAGGCTGATGCTTCAACAACTTGGTTCTTTGTTAGTAAGTGTGGACTGTAGATTTCTCTGATCAAAAATCTCATTCTGGAGCCAAGCAGATTCCTCAACACAGTCCTTGTCAAGGCCTACAAGTAATATTTTTTTTTCAACTGGGAAAACTGAGGAGAAACTGTCTAGCTGCAAATCATGTCACAACAGCAATAGTTTGGCATGCACTGTATTAGTTCTAAATGTTGGTTGAGGTGAAATAGATATATTTCTTATGGTTACAAATTCAGTAAATCAGGATTTATAATATTTACTTTCATAGAATAATTCAGACTGAAAGGAATATCTGGACGTGAACTAGTTCAGCTTTCCGGCATAAAGCAAGGTCCACTTCATAACCAGATCAGCTAGATCCTGTCTACTAAAATCTTGAACATCCCTAAGGATGTAGTTCTCATAGTATCTCTGGGGAACCTGTTGTACTGCTTACCCACTCTCATGTCAGAATTTTCCTTATTGCAAATTGTGATCATTGCCTCTTTTCCTTCCATTATGTGCCTCCAGAAAAAGTCTGACTTCCTCTTAACCCACCCTCTGGACAATTAGATCCTGCTTCAGCCTGCACTTCTTCAAGTTAAACAAATCAGACCCTTTGGCCTCTCTTCATTCCTTCTATGCTCCAGTACCCTAAGCATCTTTGTGGCATGGCTCTGCACTGGACACCATCATGTGCCAATATAGCTCTTACTGGGGAGCTGAAAACTGGACATGGTACTGCAGATATAGGCTCACAAGGGAGGAGTGGAGTGGGCTAATCACTCTTCTGGACCCATTAGCTACTACTTGCTACTGCAGTCTAGGATGTGATGAGCCTTTGTCACTATTAGGGCATTCTGTGGACTCCTGTTCAGCTCCTTGTCTACCAGGACCAGCAGATCTTCTACAGATTTCCTCCCTAGCAGCCAATTGCCAGTCTGGGCTCATTCCCTCCCAGGTGCAGGACTTTGCATTTTAATTTTCTAAATTTCTTGAGATTCTTGTCAGCCTGCATATCAAGGCCCCTCAATGGCAGTCCTGCCCTTCAGTAAGTCAGCAGATTCAGATAAGGATTCATTGGTATTACTGTATGAAATTCACTTTAATAATTACCATTCATCCCTAAAAATAACTCACACAATTAATTATTTTTACTCTGGAAAATAATTCAGTATTCTGTGATGTGTAGATCTCCAGGATTGAAGATCACTTTTCTAGAAAATTCACAATTTCTCATTGTTCCCTCATTGTTCAAACAAATTAATAAAAAGCA
Organism: Anabacerthia variegaticeps; assembly: GCA_035583185.1. NCBI lineage: Eukaryota > Metazoa > Chordata > Aves > Passeriformes > Furnariidae > Anabacerthia > Anabacerthia variegaticeps. The sequence continues at coordinate 83,887,457 of JAWWEW010000112.1, read as the reverse complement.
GTAACTTTCTTCTGCTCTGGCCTGCTAGCTCAGGAATAACAATAGGGTCAAGTTAAGTCTTTCCTCTCATTAGGTTTCCATTGTCAGATATTTGCCAACTGTTCAGCCACAGTTTCTGGGCTTGTGTCTATATACCGGAGACTTCCAGATGGTCTCTCTATCCAATTACCCACCAGGCTGGTATTAGTTTCTGAAACAAGCTGGAGGTGTCACACTTCAGTCTGGCACAGCCAAAGGCAAAATGCACTAATATGAAACACTCTATTTCAACAGTTTGTGAAGCAATGCATGTTTCCTAACTTCCTTTTCTGGACTGCCAAATAATTTCTGGAATAAGAAATTTTTCAGAACTCAGTTTGGTCAAGATCCTCAGAGTTTTGTCTCCATCAGACACCACCTTGGTGATTTTCACTGGAATAAGAACTATTTGTAGTCCCCAAAAAATCTTATAAAACAACAGAACAATAATAAAAATTGCTCTCAGTTTCCACCATGATGCTACTTTCATTTTCAGTGGCATTCTTTTTCTTTCTGTACCACTTACAGCAGAGCATTCCAAATTTATTTCAAAGAGCAGTGGTAAGAGAGAGACAAGTGGCAGAAAACTGAGCCCAGTGAGTTTAAGGAGCAGATATTGTGTGACAGACGGATGAAGTAGCAAGAGTCAAAGTGCAAGTCTTTCCTTGTGCATATGGGCCACAACAGAGACAGGAGCTACTCCTGCTGTCATCATCTCTGATAATACCATCTGCTCAATGGCAGAACCCAAAAAAGACCATCTGAGAAGCTCTGACCTAGAGGACAAAGACACCAGAAAGCATGTTTAAGCCACAGTGTGGTCATAACAGCCAACATAAAAGCTGACCAGAAGCAGGATCTGGAGTTTAAATAAAGTGCACATTGCCATTATATGAGATCCACTCTCCTGAACAGTGTCTCTTACTTATCAGGCAACCTCAGCAAATTGAATGATAAACCCGGGTTATTTTTTAGTAAGTCAATTCAAAGAAATAATATACTTTCACAAAGAACTAGTGATGAACTGCTTGCATGGTGAAGATTTTTCCCAGTCTCCAATAAATCAGCAATATTAGAATTCCTAATTTTAATTCGTTTTACTAGTAGAATTTCAGGAATGTGTAGGGGTCTGTAAGGAAGAGACTTCACCCTGAAATCACACTGAAGCACTCACAGCTGCCAGCAGATAGATTTATTAGGATGGCCTCTTTGGAGGTTGCTGTTGGCTCATCACAACAAATCACTGCAGGTCCAAGATTCGTCTATGTGCTGGTGTTACAAACCCTGTGGGCAAGGAATAGAGACAGGGGCTGTTTTCTATTCCTCACTTTTCTTAAGAAAAATTCAACAAGGGATTATTACTTCTAGTTTACCCCCAACAAAGAGGAAGTTCAGCTTTCTTTTATTTCCTTGGTTTAGCTGCTAGATGACACAAAAAACTCACAATCTATTAATTTTATTCACATTTGAACTGAGATTTTTTTTGAAAAAGTCTCTCTTCCTATAATTACAAGTGAATTGGAATGCCAAGATATTTTGTTGCTGTATCCTTGGTAAAGCCCAATACTTCTTAATGGTGTATCAGCAAAGCTACATCTTTCTTCACAATGTCTTTTTCCCCAAATAAAATAGGGTGGCATTTTGCAAGCTAAAAAAGATGAAAACTGCTAAATACACATTTTTGACCATTTATGTGTTTTATTGCGTTGTATTCCACTAGACTTCAGGTTTAGTAGTTTGTGTCAGAAGCACTAGTTTGTATCAGTTAGGCCAATAAAATGAGCAATGGGTTTAGATATTCAGACTAATACAGCAATAGAAAGAAATGTAAAAAACATGTAATACTTTTTTGTTCACAAAATTTGCAGACCTTTTTGCACTGATTTTCTTACTAAACCAGCAACATAACAAGCAGGTTAAAGAGTTAACCAGGAATAGAATAAAAGCCTGTCCTAGTAGGTTTTCTTGATGTCTTCTCTGTTTCCTCTGGAATGATGGGGATTCACAGTCAGAAGGCACAGTCGTTCTCAAGCTCCTGAGTAAAGGGATGTCATCCAGAGGGACCTGGATAAGCTCAAGAAGTGGGCCCATTTTAACTTCAGAAGTTCACCAAGGCCAAGTGCACTTGGGTTGTAGCAACAGCTGGTATCAATACAGGCTGAGGGAAGAACAGATTGAGGACAGGTCTGCCAAGAACTTAGGGATTATGGTGGACCAAAAGCTGGACATGACCCAGCAATGTGTGCCTGCAGCCCAAAAAGCCAACCATATGCTGGGCTGCATTAAAAGAGTGGGACAACAGGTTGAAAGAAGTGATTATCTCCATCTACACAGCCCCCATGAGACCTCACCTCGAGTGCTGTGTCCAGGTCTGGGGTCCTCACCACAGGAAAGACATGGACTTATTGAAGCAGGTACAGAGGAAGGCCACAAAAATGATCAGAGGAATGGTACATGTCTCCAGAGAGGAAAGGCTGAAAGAGTCAGGATTGCTCATCCTGGAGAATAGAGGACTCCAGAGACACCGTATTGCAGCCTTTCGGTACTTTAAGGGGGCTTATAAGAAAGATGGAAACAGCTTTTTAGCAGGGCATGTTATCACAGGACAAGGGGTAATGTTTTTAAACTAAAAGAGGGTCTATTTAGACTAGATACAAGGAAGAAATTTTTTATGATGAGTGTAGTGGAACAATAGAAAAGGTTGCCCAGAGAGGTGGCAGATGCCCCATCCCTGGAAACATTCAAGGTCAGGTTGCATGAGATCCTGAGCAACCTGATCTTGTTGAAGATGTCCCTGCTCATTGTTGGAGGGTTGGACTAGATGATGTTTAAAGGTCACTTCCAATCCAAACTTCTATGATTCTGTATGGGGTTTTCCCATTTGGAAATTAAAAACCGGTCTTTTGTGAGTTGTTTGACAAGCTACAGTTAAGTACTCGTGCGAATAATTTTCAGAGGACTTAAGTCAAGCTGTACACACAGTAGTGGAAGAGCATAGTCTAAAGCAGAGAGAGTTAGCTAGCAGATAGGGCTTTATAATGCAGCAGAAACATGGCATATCCAGCTATGTAGGAATAGGAAGGACAAAGCTCTGTTGTAGAAATACAATTGTTTCTTTTTCTCATCTGCTTGAAAACACTTTTCAAATTTATTGAAAGCACTTTTCAAAATCTCTGGTGACCATACTCTGTCTACCTAAAAAAACATCTCCTCATTGGTACCATCCTAACTTGCAAAATAAAACAAAAGAGAACTTTCATAACTGCACTAGTACTGCTTATCCCATAAAGGGACAAAGAGTTTTACCTTTTGGACATCACAAATAAGGAGGCTGTGCAGATCTTGGGCTAAAAATTGCAACCAGAACCCCAGTGTATTTGTCACAGTTCTTTAATTGAGGCAGAGGTCAGACTTTATGCTTTGCACCATTCATCTTTATTAGAAGTTCTGCAGAAGTCAGGTCATCAGACATTTCTGGATTGGTTTCTGCATACCTTGAATGTTGTAGACATCTCTCCAGGTAGTTATGCTGTAAAAGGATCATTATGACCCAGCTCCCAGTTTGAACTCTCTCTAAATATCTTCTTCCTTTCTTTACCTCTAGGTAAGGGACATTTTTTCCAAGAGACTTATAAGAGCCTGTATCTGACTTCATCTCAATCCTTGAAACACTACTATTTTCTGAACTAGATTTCCTTGAGAAACATCTCATGGGTTTCCCGTGGCAGGGCTCTAACATAATACGGACAAAAGAAAGCAAACACATTGCTCAGGCCTTTATCTCCCACTTAATTTCACATACAAAAATATTTCCATTGATTTGGGACTTTTCACAAGCAGAATATGCAGTTCATATGTATTTGTAGAACTGGGGGTTCATACACTATTACACATAACCAAACATTTGATATTATTATTGGAGAAATATTGAAGTAAACACCTGGATATTTGAGTATAAAAAGAAAAATTTATGATTTATAGTGTGGAAGCCATTTCCAGGCTCAAGAACAATCACAAAGTAATGAATTTCTGGCAACTGACACAGTGGCTTTATGCTTTGCCAGGTCACCTCTTCAACAATATTGACTAATGCAAAACGTTTTGAAATTTCCCATTCTTTGAATTACTCCAAACTAAACAGATCAGTGATTAAATTTATATCTGCATTCCAAATGGCATAGTCCTCCAGCTTTTTAGTTAAGCTTTCTCTTTGCAAAGGAATTCTTACTTGCTTTTATTGCAACGTGACATTATTTTTGGTCTAAAACAGAATGCTATTTAAGCATTTAGAAATTAATCCACTGTTTCAAACGAGGACTAAAAGTTTTGGAAACCCTCAGTCTCTGTCTGAATCCAATACATATTACAAAAAATTCCAACTACTTGATCAGCTTGGGACAGCTGTTGGTATCCTGCCAAAAACTTCATTGAAATATATGCATTTAATAAAAATTTCCTAAAGAGAACAATTAAAATTCTGCAATTATGCCAAAGTCCTGAGCATGCAGCTTTGCCTTCTTTTTGCTTCTGCAGGAACAACACAATTCCTAAGTTCAGTGCCCACTTTTCACTGCAGAGAGCAAGCTGTTTAATGCTGCCAACAACACGGGGTTCCCCTCTGCCACTGGATTATTGGACGACACATACAAAAAATGCAGCCCACATCATGCTTCCTGCTCGTTCAAAATAAGGAATACCAGGCATGAACTCTTCTGCCCTACTTGTACTGAGTAGCAGATTGTAAAAAAGAGAGTCCTTTTTATTCCAACATTTACATTTCTTGCAAATGAACTTACGCCAGGAAAATGCATATATAAATGTGACATGTAAAGGGGTATGCCCTTGATCACATTTGAGGTGAACAAGTATGAATCTTCTGAACATATGTTAACAGAAGTATACAAACAGCATTACTAAGCTAATATAAACTAAGATACAGGCTTCTTTCTCTAATGATGCTTCCATCTGTACTAGCAACTGTATGAAGAATAAATCAATTAATTTTGTTGCTTTGCTTGAAATGTTTGGATTCTTTCATAGCCAGTTTTTGCACTTGTCTAAATTGCCGATGAGGTTCATTGGAAAATTTGTGTTCATGCCACTGCTTAAGCATCTACCAGAAGAGAGATCAAAGTATCAGGAATCTCAGTCCTCTTAGTAGTCACTACTACACTGATAGCCTTTACTATCAACTTCTTGATATTAACCATAACTTCCAAGCAAATATACCCTTCTGGCCATCTTTCATTTCAGAACACTAACCTCTGTGAAATGTGATGACAAATAAGTGAAGAAATAGCAACAGTAGGCTTTTCAGCCTTCTTTGACCAGAATAGTCATTATTCCTGTATTATTTTTAGCTACTTTAAGGTAAGTCATTTTGTTTCTAGCTAAAAGGAACTACAGAGATTAAACAGGAAGGTCAAAAGAAAAGGATTCCATTCTTCTTGGTGCTTATCAGTGAAAAGGGTTGTTCATTCTGGCTGTGCCACCTTGAGTGTTGAAAAGTATCAGTGATTTCTGGTGAGCAGCACAGTTTATTCATCTGAGGGATTCCTGCCTAACAACATTGGATCACAGAAACAGAAACGTTTCTGAAATGAAGCTCTGCAGGTCTCAAAATCCAAGTCAGAGAGGAACAATTGCCAGAGCTAGATCAGGTCTGCCATAGCTTTGTCTCCCCAAGTTTACACAAGCTCTCTGGGTGAACTATTCCTGTACTTCTCTACTCTCCCAGTGAAAGTTTTTCTTAACATCCAACCCCTCAAACTGAAACACTGCTGTTGTCTCATATTGTATCATCTGCCACTATTGCAAAGACTTAAGCTCCATAACCTTTGCAACTAGTATCCAAAAATTTGTAGTCTGCTGCCAGAATATCCCTTAGCTTCCCTTTTTCCATGCTGAAGGAGCCCAGCTGTTGCAAACCCTCTGCAAGGGCCATCTGTTCAAAATCCCTGACCATTGAAAAAGGCTTCCTTTAGACTCTCACCATTTCTCTACAAACACTGGAAAAGGGGACTTAAAACAGGTCCAGATATAGTCTCACCGGAGCCATGCAGGGGGTTATAATAAATCCCTCCAATCTTTTGGCCACATCTTCCTAACGTGTGCGGTAGCCCATTATCCACTTCTCGTTGTTCATAACAGCAGTACACTTTTGGCTCTTATTCAAGCAGCTTTTCAGAAAAGCCTCTGGTGTCCTTGTGGAAAAGAAAATGATAATGAGTCAGTAGTGTGCACATGCAGCAAAGAAAGACAGCCAGCTTTTGGGCTGTATTTAAAGAGTTTAGCCAACAGTCAAGGGAAGTGACTATTCCCTCTTTCCAGCTCTGTGAGACCACATGTTCTGTATCCCATTTTGGGTTCACTCCAGTACAAGAAAGATATTGGCCTCTGGGATCACTCCAGCATGAGAGTCACCAAGGTAGTCAGGCGGCTGAAGCACAGGATGTTCAAAGAGAAACTGAGGGAGTTGGGTTTGGTCAGTATGGAGAAAGAAGGCAGTGGAATATATTATTGCTATCTACAACAATGTACTGAGAGAGGGTAGAGAGAACAGAGTTACTCTTCTCTGAGGCACAGAAAGGACAATTGGCAAAAATCACATGCTGGAACACAGCAAGTTCCAACTCAGTATAAGAGAAAATTCACAACATGAGGGTAGATAAGCACTATATCAAGTTAAAGTGTGGAGGTATTCAAAACATAACAGGACAAGGCTCTGACCAACCTGATCTAAGGTCAGAAGGTACAACAAGTCAACTTCCAGAAACCTTTCCAACCTACACAAGCCAGTATCTCTATTTGTCCTCCACTGTAATCCCAAGGTCTCCTGCAGCAAGGCTGCTTCTCACCAGCCTCAGTCTCCCAGGTGCAGACAGTTATTCTCTTTGTCGAAATTCATACTGGCCCAATCATCAGGTTTCTCAAGGTTAGCCTGGACCAAAACTGTGTCCTTTGCTGTATCAGCAGCTCCTCCCTGTCTTAGTGATGCCTGCAAATTTGCTGAACATTGCTTTCTGCTTTATTATACAGGTCACTGATATAAACAATGAGGAACATCAGCTCCTTTATCAACCCTGGAATACTTTGCTTGTTACTGACCACCACCAAGACACAGAGTCATTTCATTCACTCAGTGTTCTGATCATCGAGCCCATATATTCTTGGCTTCCAGAAGAGAGATCTGGGATCAGAAACCTTACTAAAGGCATATCCATCTCTCTCTCCTCATTCTTATAACCAGTCATTTCACTACAAAAAACAATCAGGATGTCTGTTTCTGATTACCTCTTTGTCCTGTTCGAGTTTAGAAATGGGTTCCAAGAGAAGATCATGCGCCGTGATCTTCACAGGGACTGAGGTGAGCCAGCAGCTGAAAGTGTTCCAAATCCTCTTTTTTGTTATTCTTGAATATGACCATACTGTTCACTTTTTTCCATTCATTACAATTTTTCATAGACAATACACAGGAGTCTTTCAATCAGAGCAGCCAGGAAGGCAACTACAGCAGCCAACTTTTCCAGCACCTTTAGGTTAGGAAGTGGTTTCTAACTTGTTCACACAGTTCTGTCTCCTTCCAAAACTGTTCTGGTATTTGTGGGGATCAGGGAGAAGGTTCTGCCTGTAATAAGAAAGGTAAAAAGGACCCTGACTATTCCAACCTTTTTCATATAACCCACATTGTGTTGTTTCTTACCAGCAGCCCCAATTTTTTTCTTTAAAACTTGCTATTATTACTCAATTTAATGAAGCTATTTTTAACTTTATCTGGGTTTTGACTTCCCTGATTTTGTCTCTAAGTACCTTAGTGATCCTTTTATATTCATCCTTTGTTGTCTGTTTTTGTTTCCATTTCAAACATGTTCACTGTTTGTATTTTAGTTCATCAAGAAGCATCCTTTCAGTCAAGCTGGCCTTGTGCTGAAACTTCAAGTTTTCCCACACAAAAGGATCCCTCAAATGAGTTCACTTTGAAGAAGTCATCCAACTCTCTTGGGCACCCTGCTGATGGCAGCTTCACAGAGGACTTTGCTCAGCAATTTCTTAAATAACCAATCTGTTTTCTGAAAGTCTAGATCCCTACCTCTGCAGTTTTGTTTCCAACCTCCCTCTGAACCCTGAGCTCCCTTGCCTTGTGCTCCCTGCAGCAAAGGATGCCACCAGTGACAGCATTTTTCATCAGTCTTTCCCAGTCTGCGGGCAGTAAGTCCTCCATAGAAACATTCCTGTGCAACCTCTCTAACATGTGCATTGGAAATGTGCTGCCCCCACAGTCCAGCCTTGGGTGGTCTCCGTAAAGCCACATGGCAGTTGTGTGGACAACTGAGGCAACCCATAACAATAGGTGCCTTCAGGTGGGAAGTTTCCACTGGTTGTTTGGAGAAGGCATCTTCCTCTGTTTTCTATCAATCAGCAGGTCTGTGGCAGACTTCCAAGACGTCCTCAGTGTTACTTTCCCCTTTGAAGCTGATGCAGAAGCTTCCAATAGGCATGTCTTTAGTTTTGCACTGTATAGCCCTGTGAAGTCAAGGAGATGCTGAATATAAAAGCTAATCTGCTCCTTATATCACTCCTCAGTGGCCTGCTTGCTCCATGGATTCCCTTCCCAACATATTCCCCGTCCCATGCAAACAGACCCTGATTGAGCCTGGCCCCATCTTTTGTCTTCACAAACCTCTATCTCCTGGTTCTTCAGGTGGGGTCACTAAAGGCACCAATGCATCAAGGGCAGCGAATCACTCAGGATATTTCAATGGAGGCATACAAAAGTAATAATCAGCAAATAGCTTATGCACAATTATTCTCAGGAGCAAATGGGATTTTTAAAATGTACTAAAACGTCTGATAATTGTATGTAGTTGCAAATTGACATAAGCTTTGGAGTTACATTTAAGGCATTCAGCTTGGAATCTTAAAGGTAAATTTGTGCTCTTCAGCCTTGAACCCAAAATATGACTACAGAGCTTGTGTGCTTTGTGCTACACTTTTTAGATTCATGCAAGCAACAGCTTAAGTGTCATGCCAAGTTCTTAAACTATTGTTCTATTAAATTCTACTACTTTAGACTGGAGTAAGATCGATTTTATTTACATCTTTTCTTTATTTTAGCTGCTGTGGCTCTTTCAACTGCCAGATTCCTTGTATTTCCATTAAACAGTATTCACTGAAAGACTAAGCATTTGTATGAGCATCCATGTATGGAGTATCTTACAACCAGTAACTAGTTTTATTTGCAACAGCTAACGTAATTTTACTTTCAGTTTGGTTTAAAATAGTTCTCTATTCATCCAGTGATTATATTGTCCATTACAACAAGCTTTACAGTCAAAAATTGTAAGTCGTATTAAAATGCGACTTACAATTGGTTTCCTAAATGTAATGTAAAACGTTTGTGCTTCATTCTCTTCCAGACACATTAAGTTTTTATGATTTCATTTTTGAAAGGTTGTCCTGTGCTCCATTATTCATATTTGCTTCTGCTCTGACACATTATCCATTTACCAATAAATCTATTGTAAGTTGGATTTTGGAATTCTTGTATTTTGAGATTTTGAAAAATTCTTTTCTGAGTTCACTTAGAAATTCAAATTAATGCCTTAGACAAATATAAGAAATTATCTGGTAGGCAGCCCAAAGGTATATGCTCAAGTGTAAGCAGAGTGCACTATTTCATTCTTCTATGGTGTTCAAAAAGAGTATATAACAGCAGAGCTGTATCAAGATGCCCATTTTTCTTTTATTTCATTCCATGTTAGAAAAAATAAAGTATTCCTTCAATAAAAATATTTAGTATTTTCATTAGCCATTCTTTTTAGTAACAAAAATTAGGTTCCATTCAATCCTTTTTTAGATTTACATAAAGTCACTATTTTACACACCAAAAAAATGTGGAAAACTAAATTAGAGATTCCATCAAATGAAAAAACACCTTTTACTTTCTCATAAAATCTAAGGCATTCTGCTTTTTAAGAGGTGGCTGAAGGCTACTTCCATTAGAAGAGTTGGCACTTACCACCACTATGAGCCTCATTACGCAGCTGTAGCCCTCAGTCTGCTTTGAAACCCTTGACCACATGTGGTTTACAGTTACCCTCCAGCTTCTGGAGTTCAGGTTGTTGTTAGAACAGATAGTGTTAAAAAACTTTGTTCTTAAAGGCCAAAAATGGTTTCTGTGTGAGCTGTTACTAAACAGAATCCTGCACCTGCATCTGCCATCAGTACTCCTTGGTACTGGGAAGTCACGGTCCCCACTTACATTTTCGGGATAATAAATCTCTTTTGTCTACCTACTTGCAGTGCATTCTTTTTATCGCAGAGACCATCACTTCCACGGTGTAAGTGGAGGTTGCTGATCCCTAGTCAGGCAGTAATTTGACAGAATAAATACAGCTCTTCTTTCTTTCAGACCCATATTGAACACAAGGTCCAAATTGTAAAACTTAAAAAAACTGTATCAATGGGTAAATTTAAGCCATATCAAATTAGATATTTTCCAGCTCCTGACCCTGAACCTTTTCTTAAAACTTGAACTCTGCATCCAAATTATTTTTAACTTCAAAACCCTTAGCTAATTTATTTTCATTTTCCTTCAGTTTTGTATGCTTTTTGTGCTTCCATTTTCTGGCAAAGTCTATAAGTAAGAATGCCAAAGTCCTCTATTCAAAATGTATCCTTCGCCAAATGAAAAGGGGAAAACACTCAAAATCATGCAAGACAGTCTTTTCTCATGAGTCTTCTGTTCTCATGAACTTTGCAGGCTAGTTTTGGAAATACAAAAGTTCATAATGTAAGACATCAGATAAGGAACCAAACTTCTGGGATTCACCCATTTGTCACTAATATCTCTTCCTTCTGGACAAAAAAAAAAAAGAAAGAATGCAAAAGGGAAATAAAAAGAGCACAGAAGGGAGAAAAGTCCAGAAATTTAAAAACAAAAAAGAGATCCATGAACAGACTCAAGAGAAAGTCCTGGAGAAAAAAAAATTAAAGAGAGATGATGATAGCATGGAGGGAGCTGCCTTCAGAAGATGAACTATAGAAAGGAAAAATGGGATGAATAAGATGAACATCTAAGTGGCTATAGATAGATGTTCTTTGCCTTAGAACCTGAAACTTCAGTTCATATAGCTAAAGCTGAGGTGATTATTACCTAAAATATTTACTTTCTTATGACGTTCTTTATTCTTTTGTGTACATTAGTAATTATTTCATTCCACAATATTAGTAGTATTTAAGGATCCTAATTTTCATACATAAGTGTGCTGGTTTTAGCTGGGATAGAGTTAATTTTCTTCACAGTGGCTAGTACGGTGCTATGTTTTGCACTTGTGCTGAACACAGAGTTAATAATATAAATGTGTTTTTGTTATTGCTGAGCAGTGCTTACACAGAGCCAATGTTTTTTCTGCTTTCCATACTGCCACACTGGTGAAGAATTTGAGGATGCTTGCAAGGTTGGGAAGACAGACAGCCAGGACAAGGAGACCCAAACTGAACAAAGGGACATTCCCTGCCACACAACATCGTGCTCTGTATATAAACTGGGAGGAAGAAGGAGAAAGGAGATTTTGGAGTGCTGGTGTTTGTCTTCCCAAGTCATCATAACAGGTGATGGGGCCCAGCTCTCCTGGGGATGGCTGAACACCTGCCTACGGATGGTAAACAGTGAATTAATTCCTTGCTTTGCTTTACTTACGTGCTTGGCTTTTTTCTCCATTAAACTGCCTTTATATCAACCCATGAGTTTTCTGGCTTTTACCTTTCTAATTCACTCCTCAATCCCACTGGTGGCCGAGTGAGTAAGCAGCTGCATGGGGCTTGGCTGCTGGCTGGGGTTAAACCATGACTACAAGTATTTGATGGAGTATTTATAATAAGCCTATATAACTATGATAGACACCCATTAAAACTCTTAATTGTAGTAGAAGCCACTATTATAACTTGTAGATAAACACTGTATATTTGTGCACTGTACCACAACATGTGGGAACATAATGCAGGTGCCAAAAAGTCCTGAGGGGGAAAAAGGAAAAAATCTATTCACAGTCTTACTTCACTTACAGTCACACACCTGTAGATCCATCTACCCATGCATTGCAGTGTTGTGTGAACTCACCCTCTGCACTCCTCTAGCTATTTACAGTCTCTTGAAATAAAGAGCCTTAAAAATTTCCATTATATTGAAACATGGAATTACAGACACTTTGAACTCATAGTTCTCATGTCATCTGATCAAATGATCTTAATCTTCTGACTTTTCACAGCACTGCATGGCCTTTAGCCACCTGACTTTCATCACATTTGTCAGGAGTCTAAACCTCCCTTTGAAAATGTATACCTTTAAACTGCTATCGTTAATCGTGTCCATGGATGCCTGCTGAGATTCCCTGCAGTGCTTTCTTAGGCTCTGAGCTGTTTTTGATTTCTGTGGATGACGTAAAACTCTTTTCTTCTCACTCACCAGACACTAACCTAACTGGCTTTGCTGAAGTCACAAGTCTGCAAAATCTGTATTTTTTTCACTAAAGCAGCCCTTTTCATGACTAAACTGATAGTATATTAGTTAGTTTGGCAGAATTCCATTTAATTTTTATTCTTTGATTCTGAAAACAACAGGGCCATAGTGATTATTGGAAGAAACCTTTTAATAGCAATCCAATGTATACTCTAAATATGCATGTCTATGATAAATATATAGATGTCTACGTAGACACATAATTGCAAATGCTGTATATACAAATAACTATAAGTAGGCAGAGGTATAAGTCCTTTTCTTAAAAGACTGACCTCTCTTCCAAAAAATAAGACAAGCTGCAGCCTACTACTGCACTGTGGCCACAATGTAGGTCTTAGCATTAGCTAGCAAGTTCTGCTGCCAGCATTGTCATACATAGCATTTGTTAAAGCAAGAATTTTTCCAAGAGATTCATTTATGGGGTTCTCTGATACCAGTCCACCTTTCTTTCCTTTAGGAAGTATTTATATGGGAAACTCGGCTTCCCAAAAGAGATGGGAGGAGCCCAGGAGTTCTGCCCTCACATATAGAGATCCATATTTCAGCCCTTTTCCCCCTTCTTTAGCAATATCTTTGAAATGAAGGAAGAGGGGACATAACAGTCTTAATATCTGAAATATTTCTCCTCTATTGGAAACAGACTTCTGTCTGCTGTAAAAGAGAAGGTTGCACTGTTTGCTGACATTCATAGAAATGACCTTTATTACAGATACCTGATCTCCATTGCAGAAGTACAGAATGCTGGATGAGAGCCAGTGTTCTGGATTCAGTCCTAACAGTGGGTTCCTCTTGCTGCACCAATGTCATACAATTCACAAGAAGAAAAATCTTGTCAGCCACTTTCTTCTTCAGCCTGCCATAAACTTGTTCAGTTTAAGAAAGGCATTTTAATTTCTGCCCTCTTGGAGATAAACTGACCTGCTCAGATGCCAGAAATTTATGGCACTCAAGGTGCTGGGGTGATCAGCAGGAGCAACAGGTCTGCCCTGTGCTGGCCCTCCAGCCAGCTACTCATGTGCTTGGCAAGGCATTCCTAGGGAAAAAGTTTCCACTAAAACATACACTTTTTTAGTGAATCGCAGTTAGGGAAGGTTAATCCTTCCCTTAATTCCTTCAGCTTTATGCTGAATACTCAGTGGGATGTATCCAGGGCTTGCTGACTCTGAAAGGCTCACAAGCCAGCCACTACTTTGGGATTCATCTGTCTGCACTTACAGGGAGGGTGCCAAAAATAGCAAAGGTTTAGATCTCTACAGCCAAGATTTCAGAAAACACAGACCAAAAAGCAGTGATTTTTTACATCAGAATGAGTCAAATTCAACAGATGAGACAGATTAAAAGAAAAGGTTGCAAAACAAAGCTGCGCTTTGGCATTCAGAGCCTTTTCACCAACCTTCCCTCAGACCAACAGCTTTCTCCTGATGCCGTGGGTTGCAACAAACAGTGGGCAGCCTGCCTGGGGTCCATCAGGGAGGTCTTCTTCCCATCACCTCTAAGACATATGTGCTTGTTCCCTAAGCCTCTCAGAAAACTTCCAGCATGTAAACAGTGCAGGCTCCTGCCTGTTGGTTCCTTCATGCTCTCGTACTGACTGTCCCATCTTCTACTCCAGATGTGCATGCTAGATAGTCCAAGAGAATTCTCCTGCTCCCAGGAGCTACCTCTGACCCAGAGAACAGTATCCAGGACAAAGCAGGCAGGGTTCTCCTCCTGCTGCCCAGCCTCTCTCTCTGTCAGATGACAACAGATAGTAAGCATATCAAGTGAATGTTCTTGGGTTTCCTCCTTCAGTTTCTCTTATTTTATTCTTCAGAGATTACAATTCTGTTGACTGAAAGAAAAAGAACATAAGTTTTTTTCTCTGCCCAGGCTTCACTTTTAACTTGGAAGTGTTTTCTGCTTACTTGTCTTTGAGATGTATATTCGCAGATATGCCTCTGACTTCTCTAAACTCATATATATGCCAGTCATATATTTCTTCTATGATTTGTCACTCCTATGTAATAGTTCTTTTTGTTTCATCATCTCATGACATGTCAAAGTTTTTATCTTTGTTATTTCTGATAACCAGCTGTTGTTTTCCTTACAATTATGTTTTCATTTACTCTACATTTGTTATATGCTGTATCTGGTCATAAATCTAAAGTCCATCTGGGCTTACAAAATTGACCTGTTCATATTTAGGGATTCAGAAGATTATTTATTTAAAATGTCACGACCAATTCAAAATGCTGAAAATAAACATGCATACAGAACTGGCCAACATCTCTTCAGTCCTATTCTCACCATCCCTCTCCAAATTCAGCAATATACTGCAGTTATTTTTGATCAGTATTATCTTTCTCCATTCTGTTCTGTGTTTCTTAATCTGGAACTCACTTCTGTACTTAAATTTGCTTTTATGGTTATTAAATGTAGGTAGAAAATTTTCAGTCATTTCAACTGATCATGACAATAAAATGTAAAATTATTCCCTATAAAAATTAAATCTAATTTATATTTTCCATTGCTTTAGTAATATATTATTATATAACATTAAGATTCTATATTAAAATATACAAATCTGCTTCTTTTTGTTACACGTAAAAAAACCCCAAACAATCAGATCTCACGTTCTTTTAAGCTCCCTTCCTGGTCAATGTGAAGCCCTTTTCTGTCACCTGGCTATACCTCAAGTTCCAACAAGTATAGACCCATGTAGAGTTTGATTCAACTGCTCACACATCAGTGTCCAGTGCCTTTTGAATTATCAGGAGTACACATGGCATCCACAGGGGACAGGCAGATGAGTCACAAGGCTCATCTTGAAGACCGACACCCTCCCTGAGCAGCATCCAGAGGACAGGAAAGATTGTCCAAGACATCTCAGAAGGTATTGCCTAAATACCTCCCAGACTGCCTGAATGTAGATATTGTTATCATAAACTGAATTCCAGTCCTTGGTTTCTGTTCAGTTTTTCAAGTTTTAGTGCCTACTGCTGTTTCTGGAGTTCTCTGGCCTTCGGCTGCCACATCCAAAGAATGCCTTACTTAGCATATTTGCTGTATTTGCTTATGATGCAAAGAAATAGGTGCCCACTTCTGCTTGTATCACTCCAGAGTATTTATGACTTCTTCACAAGGCTGACATGTATAGCACAGCTCCCATGGGATGCTTCATTACCAAAAAAATTATCATCTTCACAGTGCTTTCACCCACACAGAATTTGTTTAAATATTTTACAGCTTAAAAGGATTTTCCAGTGGAAGCACCAGCAGAACAAAGTAGGCTAGCGTAAAAGTTAAAAATCACAGAATTCATTCTCAAAAACAAAGAGCCGGAATCTTTTCACAGTTGTATTAATGAACTCTTCTTCATTTAAGGTGATTCAGCTGATTTCTCATTCATCAGTTTAATACTGCTCTATTCTCAGTGTTCCCTGTTCCTCCTGAAAGTGACCAAACAGTAAATCAAAGCAAATTCGTAACTTAGTACCACAAGTAAGATGTCATTACTTCAAGGTTACCACATAGAGTTCCTCTTCTCAGACATCATCAACATTTTTTTTCTCTGATTAGCTAATTGGCAAAGAATTGGCAGAAAACATGCACAACACCTGAGCTTTGGGTGAAATAAGTGCTTATCAGATATGGCTTTATATATCAATTGTTAACTGCCATAATTAGCCATAAATGTTAATGAGGGTTTCGCACAATCTTTCCATCTCTCCCCTGGAGAGTGTGCCTATCTGCTTTTTGTGTCATGCTGCTTTTCCTGTCCTATTCTTTTCTTCGACGCAGGCATGAACCTTCCCTTGACCTGTTTTTAGGAGCAAGGTCCTTCATTTCTTGTGCAAGGAACTTTGCCTCTAGTGTTTCATTTCCCACGGTTCTGATAGGTCCCTTGCTTCTGCAAATTTTTCCCTACGATAAATTCTAATTAGAGGAAAACATTTAAAATTTCCGGTAAGCATCATGTAGACGTGATAATACAGTATTACATGCTTAATCACCAGAAGTCACTCACAGCTGAGAATGAACAGGACAACATAGTGTAAATAATACCAGCAGTCATGCGACAAGAGCAATGTAGTATATGAGTCTTGCTGTAGTTGAACTGAAAATCTGTGCCTTCACTCACACTGATGTTCCTTTGCTGCCTATTTGCCACTCTTTCAGAGAGTTGTCTGGCAGGTTACATGCAATCAAAGAAAACCTGAGGTGTCTTTCTCACGAGACATCCTTCCTCTTGTGTGTCTCAGCTCCATGCTCAAGAGCTGTGTAGGCCATGGCACTATGCACGAACAAGTTCTTAAGAGTTGCTTTATAATTTACTCCAAAGCCTGCACTGGAGCAGAGTTTATCACTACAACAAAACTGTATCAAGGCCTCACTGATTACACAGTCTATTCTGAATCCTTTTAGTACCCAGGAGCAATGGTCATCCCTGCTATTAAAAGTTGTTCAACTAATATGTCAGTGGAAGATAAGCACTCTTCAATTCATACTGTGATAGTCTGATTCATCTTTAATGTCTTAGAGGCCATTAATCATTTGCATAGAACTCATATTTCATCTCTATTAGACCTTGACCGTGTCCCTTACTTTTCTGGCAAAGGATTTGTCAGCCTAGGACATGATTCATGTTAAAGGTGTCTATCTATAATTAAATGGATGCTCCACATTGCCCAGTCTTTGTCAACTCCTAAGTATTTCTGATGTTTCTCTGGTTGTCCGGAATATCCTGTAAGCAGCTGAAGCACATACCTGAGAAATTCAGCAGCAGCTCTTCGGGAAGGGAGATGTAACTTTTGGTGGTACCTAAACTGAAAGGATCATTTATGCTCTGTTGTTGAAGAAAACAAAACAATCCCATTCAGATGGCGAACAGGAACCTCATTTGCTAAGGACATGAAGAAAAAATACTTTTCATATGGTTCAGATGACAGGAGTTTAGCTGGAGTATTTTGTCCAGTTTAAGATGCTTCAGTGTGATAAAACTGTGGACCAATTAGGGAGAATCCAGATGAGAGCAATGAGGAAGACTAGGAAAGGATAACCTATGGGAAAAAATTGAAAAACGCTGTAAAAATTATTAAACTGCAGAAGAGAAATAAAGTCCTTTCTTTGGGATGATTTCTGTTCATCTGCTCTGTCTAGTCCTAAATACCTTAGAACAAAATGAATATGAGTCAGCAGTGCCCTGGTAGCCAGGAGTGTTAACTGTGTCCTGGGGAGCATCAGGCAAAGCCTTGCCAGCCAGTCGAGGGAAGGGATTGTCCTGCTCTGCTCTGCACAGGGGCAGCCTCACCTTGAATACTGTGGGCAGTTTTCGGTACCACAATATAAGAACGATATTAATCTATTAGAGAGTGCCCAAAGATGGTGAAGGGCCTTGAGGGGAAGCCGTATAAGGAGTGACTGAGGTCACTTTGTCTGTTCAGCCTGGAGAAGAGGAGACTGACGGAAGACCTCATTGCAGTTACAACTTCCTTGTGAGGGGAAGAGGAGGAGCCAGCACTCATCTCTTCTCTGTGATGGCCAGTGACAGAACCCGAGGGAATGGCCTGAAGTTGTGTCAGGGGAGGTTTAGGTTGGAGAAAAAGGTACTTCACCCAGAGGTTGGTTGGACACTGGAACTCCTCAGGGAAGTGGAGACAGCACCAAGCCTGACAGAGTTCAAGAAGCATTTGTGTCATGCTCTTAGGCACACGATTGGTCTCTTGGGGATGGTGCTGTGCAATATTCTGTGATTCTGTGACATGATATAGCATAAGGTAAGAAAGGAAGCTAAATTTCTATCACTAGTAATGGATCTATTAGTAGCTAGTAATACCTACTAACATCTGACTTCAAAAAGGACACTATTCTTCAGCTTCTGCTCTGGATTAAAAGATGACTTCAACAAGTAGTCTTCTACTGCTGTTCTGTTTCTTTGTAAATTAAAAAAAAAAATCAGACAAATGCTATACTTGCTGTCCTTTACAAGCAAAGATGTCACTCTTCAAATATTTTGTTGATTACAGCTTGGGATTTTTATGGTTTTATCACTAGCCAGTTATTATGGGAGATTTTTTCCAAGTACACTGTTTGCCTCAAACCAGTAAGAAATAGCCATGCTGCCAGGATGCTGAGCTTATGGAAACAGCAATAATGTAATTTTAACCCATGGAATCTTTAACCCATGGATACTTTTCCAAAGTCAGTAGATCAGGGTTAATGAATGTCATTGACATCCAGAGGGAAGAAAAAGTTATTTCTAAACATGTTGTCCAAAGATGCCTTTGAGATAGTAGGTGACTTGACTTCCAGATTCTTACAAATATGGAAGCTTTTAGTCTGGGCTTAAAATACATTCTGTCACCTTGACCCCACACAATATATGGGTACTAAATAGGTTGCAAATCAGGTGAATCATTTGGTCATAGGCATTTCCAGTTTAGATAAACTTTTCACGTGACTGAGACTCTGTGTATCCTGTCTCACATTGAACTCTCTCTGGAGCAGGCGCCCTGTAGAATAGGTCCCACCTCGCTGAGTCTTTGAGAGGTTATTATCTGATTAATTAAGTACATTAACTATCTCTCACATAGTCACTTCCAACACTGTTCCCATGTTGGCACATCATGCAGTCTTTCTCCCATTTCCCAAGTTTCAATGCTACCTGTGTAAGTGCATGACCTATGGATACCATCTGTACAAAGGATTTATATTAGTGTCTGAAGAATTATGAAGAAAAATCCTTCCTTGAGACTAATGACTACTCAAAACATATAGCAAATTTGAATATAAACCTAAAGGTATGTTAATGCCAATTATTTGACTGAAATGTCAATAAACATTTAGGGCATTATGAAAAGAAGGGAAAAGCTCAATGCTACAAAATATCACAGGCTAATCACAATTAAAAAGAAAAAACCCACAACACTTCTTCATTCTAGAATATTTCACTTCTCTTGTTATCTCAGCCAATGACAAAGAAGTATCTAAGGACAACGGCTTTTAACAATTCAGTTCCTAAAGAAAGTACAGTAACTGACATGCTCATAAGCCAAAAAATTCAGAGTAGGGTTTACCCTACCCAAAGTGTTAACATAGGTCTATCTTGGTAGATTTTTTTTTTTTTTTTATCTGTAGGAAGTAATACTGTTGTGGAGAGTAATAACTTAGGCAGAGTAAACAGCCATTAGGGAAACGATAAAAATAATTCCAAAAGCTAAACATCTTTAAATATGCTTCAGTTGCCATGATGTTTTTATTACCTTTTTTCCCCCTGAAGGTTTTATTCAGCATTTCTATTCTCTGCCAATCACTCAGCAGTCTCCCTTGTTTTACATTCAGACAAGGATGTGCCAAAATGTCTCATGCTAAGACTATCTCTGTTCAAACAAACAACCAAAACAAAACACCCTTTGTTTATCATCTACCCTTGCATTCAAGTACAGATGTACATGTAGATGCAATTGGCTGTGGCAGGAAAGACCAGATGTGTATTATTACCTTGACTGGCACTGAACAGTCTGCTAGCGCCAGGAACTTGATTCAGCTTTCCACACATAAGCATCTGATGCCCTTTCAGGTGCTCTAGAGTACTCAGCCTCCAGAAGCAGGTCTCAAAGGTCATGGTTCATATCTGTATCATATCTTCTGGCCCAGAGAGGATGTCTCAGATTCATAAATATCTAGCATAATTTTAAACAGCCAAAATTAACTGAAACACTGCCAACAGCATGTTTACATTAGGGTGAAGTTGTTCTCTGGGCTCAGAACAACGAGAGCCTTCAGTACACCTGAGAAATTCTGAAAAAGGCAAGAGAAAAGTAAATAGCATAAACAAGAAAGAATAAAGCTAGGATGTTATATTGAGCAACAGATCAAAAGCAAATCCTGAAAGTGTTTTTATTCCAGTGATGGATACCTAAAAATTAGCACAGAGGAAGCACTGGGTAGGCTGGTCACAGCATATCAGAGGCCTCCTGAAAGACTTTAAAAGCTCCAAAGTTATTACTGTCAGAAAGCAGCAGCACCAGACTTGTTCCATGAGAGGGAAAGCCAGGAGCCAAGTGTAAGCTCAGCACAAGCAGTGCCCTCACCCTTGTGCTCTGTACAACAGCACTCCAGCAAGGCCAGATAGGTAAGCAAAAGAGGTGGTATCCATCACATAGTGATCCCCAGGCAGGGTTAAATCAGGTACTGACTGAGGTCCAGAATCAATCCAGGATTAAACCAAAACATTCTGCCAGGAGGAACAGGAGATAAGAGTCAGTCAGTAAGCCAGAGCAGCAAGGACAGAAGGCCAAGAACAAGATTATCTATACTATCACTCAAAGGCAAGGCTGAAATAGAGGACTGGGTTCTTAGTTAGAGGTATGGATGTGGTCCTAGGTGAAGCTGGTCAGGGTAATTAAGGCTTATTGCTGCCCTCAGGCCCTGAAAATTACAGAAATTAAATCACCATAGAACTGGAGTAAAGGTCCTATCATGGAATTAAAATTGGTTAGAGGAGAGGAAGCAGCATTTCAGCACTGGTGTCCTTTGGCAGGTGCTCTTGGGACTAATTTTAATACATGTTGTTATCAGTGATCTGATGAGAGGAATGTGGTTATACCACAACAAAGTGAAATCTCCAAGTCTGGCAATGATACTAAAACCTCTCCGCTAGTAAAATTCTGAGTGAGCCGGCAAAAATTGGCAAGTGAGTGTCCTTGTAGAAAAACAGAATGTGACACATATAAGTATGGGTCTACAAAGATGATTTGGGGACTGTAGCACCTCATTTATGAGGAAAGGCTGAGAGAGCTGCAGTAGTTAACCTAGAAAACAGAAAACTCAGAGGGGGTCTTATCAATGCATGCAAGAATCTGAAGGGAGAGTGGAGGATGGAGCCGGCTCTTCTTCATAGTACCAAGCAATAGACAAGAGGCAATGGGCAAAAACTGGAACACAGGAAGTTCCACCTGAATATTACAAATAATTTCTTTACTATATAGGTGACAGAGCACTGGAACAGGTTGCCCAGAGAGGTTGTGCAGTCTCCTTCTCTGGAGCTATTAAAAAATCATCTGAGTTGTCAGGTCTAAGTTCAGCAACTCAATGTGCAACTCAACTATTCGGAGTCATCTCAGTTCTCTGAAATTGGCTTAGTGTGCAGCAGCAGCCTAAAAAGAAGCAGGGGAGTGCTCCATGTCACCAGAAAGAATATGGAGAACAACACTGTGGGAATAATTTTGCCAATGCTGAAAACTTTGTTGCACCTGTATTTGTGCACTCTGTTCTTCACATCTGCAGAGTGCGGGAAACAAATAAACTGCAGAGGAAGGCTCTTAAAATGATGAGGAGGATGAAGCAGCTGCCATAAAGTAGAAAATAAAAACCCTGAGACATTTAAATTTGGAAAGAAGAAGGTTGAATGGAATATTCATGAGATTTGCAAAGTGGTTAAAAAGAACATGGAACTATTTTTCAGCATAATTCATAAGGCTGTAAATGCAGACACTCACTGAATTAGCAGTAGATTAGTATGGGACAGCTAAAAAGAAGTACATGTTTTGCACAAAGGGTAGTGAACTTCTGGAACTTGTCACTTTGTGGAGGCAGACAGCATCAGCAGGCTTAAAATGGGATTAAACTAATTCAAAGGCAGCAGATCCATAAACAGATACTTTAGGAGTACAAATTTTTCCTTAGAGTAGGAAGTGGTTCCTTAGTGTTCAGTATGGTATTCTGATTATTTACCCTTGAGGCGTTGTTGTTGGTCAGGCTTTTAAAAGTGGCGGTATAATAGTTATCTGTAGTGTATGTACATTTGCTCAAATTAATATCATTGTTAATGCCAGCATGTTGGGAGCAGAAATCACGACCATTTTTACAAAGTAATAGAGGGTGGAGAGTTAGGAAGCCAAGCAGGCAATCTTGAACAGAAAATCAGCAGATGTACTTTATCTAGGCCCCTATCTCCAATACTCTCTGAACTGCTGGATGCTCAGTGTAGATAACTAGCTCTCTTGCCAGTCTTATTTCATAACACAGTCTTCAAATTACTAAGGTTCAGTATGATATTTGTCTCAGGAAATTCCCTGAGATTAAATAGTTGGAGGTCATAGAATCACAGAATATACAAAGTTGGAAGGGAGATACAAGGATAATTGAGTCCAACTCCTGCCCCTCAAAGGCCATCTTCTCCAGGATCATCTCGAAGAGTCATACCATTTGCCCACAAGTATGATACAAACACTTCTTGAACTCTGTCAGGCTTGGTGCTGTCTCCACTTCTCTGAGGAATCTGTTCTAGTGCCCAACCACCCTCTGGGTGAAGAACCTTTTTCTAATATCCAACCTAAACCTCCCTTGACACAACTTCAGGCCATTCCCTTGGGTCCTGTCACTGGTCACCACAGAGAAGAGATCAGTGGCTGCCCCAACTCTTCCCCTCACAAGGAAGTTGTAACTGCAATGAGGTCTCCCCTCAGTCTCCTCTTCTCCAGGCTGAACAGACCAAGTGCCCTCAGCTGCTCCTCATGCAGCTTCCCCTCAAGGCCCTTCACCATCTTCATTGCCCTCCTTTGGACACTCTCTAAGAGCTTAATATCTTCCTTATATTGTGGTGCCCAAAACTGCACACAATATTCCAGGTGAGACTGCCCCAGTGCAGAGCAGAGTGGGACAATCCCCTCCCTTGACCAGCTGGTGATGCTTTTCCTGATGCCCACCAGGACACAGTTAAACCTTCTGGCTGCCAGGGCACTGCTGATTCATGTTGTCCCATCCCAGGTGCAGAAACCGGCATTTTCCCTTGTTGAACTTTATACTGTTGGTGATTTCCCAGTCCTCTAATTTGATGAGGTCTCTCTGCAGGGCCCCCGTGACTTCCAGAGAGTCATCAGCTCCTGTTTTGTCCCATCTGCAAATTTGCTTAGTATCCCTTCCAGTCCTGCATCCAAGTGATTTATGAAGATGTTGAAGAGCACAGGGCCTAAGATGGAGCTCTGTGGAACCCCACTAGCGACAGGTCACCAGTTTGATGTTACCCCATTCACTGTTACACTCTGTGCTCGATCCATGAGCCAATTTCTCACTCAGCCCATGGTGTGTTTATCCAGCTGTGAGCTGGACATCTTGTCCAGAAGAATTCTGAAATACTGAAATTCAAAAAGGTTACATCAATTGGCTTTCTTTGATCATCTAGGTGGTATACTTTGTTATAACAGGAACTCAGGTTTGATAAGCAGAACTTTCCTCTCATGAAGCGGTGCTAGCTGTGACCAATGGCTGTGTCTTTCAGGTGTTTTTTGATACATTCCAGAATAATCTTCTCCCTAACATTACCAGGCACTGAACTGAGACTGACAGGCCTGTCATTTCCAGGGTACTCCTTCTTGCCCTTCTTGAAAATCTGGATGACATTCACTAGCTTACAGTTAAGCTGGGACCTCTCTGGATTCCCAAGACTGCTCAAAGAGAGCAAGAGAGGTTTTGCAATGACCTCACATGGTTGTCCTCTAGGCTTCCCCTTGCTCCTCCTGTAAAAGGATATTGGACTAGGCATGGCTGTTCCTACTTTGACCGAACATGCTAATACTAACTTCATAATGAAATTTGTTGAGGCCTTCCTTCTGTGTGTGAGTGTGCTGGCAGATGGTTGGGCGAGTCGCAGATGCCAAACATCTGACTGGGCGAGGCTGTGCGGTAGCCAGAGAGCAAGGCTGCCAAGCCACTCCCTGCAGATGAGGATCAGAGCCTGCACGTAGCCAGTGAATGTCCAAATGAGGATGTTAACAGAGAAAACGTCTGTAGCAAGAGGCACGCGTTTTGGCTCCTCCTCAACCTTAAGCCACCACAATGACCCATTGTGGTAAACCAAACTTGGAACAAGGCAGAAACACTGGACACATATAAAAATGCAGTTTTATCCAAAAGAGCATTTTCCAGACATCCTGTGAAGTCAATATAGTGTTCTCTTACTCTGAGTAACATTGCTCCCATCAATACAGACATTGTCTGAACAATACAGATGCAGACTGAGCAATTGCTCTTAAGCAAGCCCTTAAACTCTTCAGCTAGATAGGTTAGCAGAGTTAATAAAATTGGAAAACTCTGCCATCTTGGGCTATTTGCTTAGAAATGAAATGTAGTGCCAAAAGAAACATTCCCAAATGCTAAATTTGATCCATACACCAGAACCCTTCTGTACAAGAGAGAAGGGGCTGAAAGCAGTAGTCTGAAAGGCAACTAATAGGTTGCTGGAGAAGAACATCTCCCTTCTTTGCTTATAGAGGTGGCCATTTGGGGAAAGCAGCTTCCCATGTGTAACACAGGTCTTTGGAGATTAACCCAGCGCTTCTGGCATTTGTGAAGGAATTATACAAACTTGAAAAGGACCCCTGAGGCCCTGTGAGCCATCTCTCTCTCTGACACAGGGATCTGAACTTTTTTTCCCACTCATATGGTGCTCTCAAGTTCATTATTCTTCCACATCAGGGCACATCATGTGAGATACATTAGATATTAACTAACATTAGGTATTAACTAACAATATATAACATATTCTTCTCTGTGCCCAACCTCTAGATCACAGAGTGACTGCAAGTCCAGATATTGTGTCATTAGGAACAAAAACAATACTCCTAGTAAATGTTTTGTCAATAAACCTGGAAAACCTGAGCCAGGATAGAGAGAACAGTTCACCCCTTCTTCTCTCATGACTGTCTATCTATTCTGCTCAGGGTTCTTCACTGGGTGATTCTCAGAACCAGTTCATATGTTTCCAAAGGGTACACAGCTTTTACTTAGAGATTTATATTATTTCAAATTACAGATCCTTAGTTACAAGATTTTAATAGTTACTTTCATAGTCAAGAGTGTCACCTGGTTTTACTTGGGATCTTTTGTTTTGTATTTTAAGCTGCTTTATTTTTTAAACAAATTAAATTGATCTGTCCATGGAGAAGTCTGAAGAAGAATTTCAATAAATAGTTTGACATGAACATACGCTGCTTACTGTGCAATGTCGTTTATCTTGCAGGAGGTGATCTGAGCAGTAATACTGTGAGTTGCTTCTAGGTTTCAACATAATTATGCAAAACAGCAGTTCTAGGTAGTAACAATATGGCAGTTTGTGTAGTTTTGCATTGTTTTTGAATGTTAGATTAGAAAATCAGGGAGACAAGATTTCTTTTTAAGAGTAGAACGTAAAGCACAATGCAAACAGTGAGCCATGACTCAGAACAGTCAAACCTTATGCCTGATTCCTTTCAAAAACCACATCCTGTGATAATTTTGTCTTTGAACAATAACAATGCTTTTACAAATATTCCTTAGCTCAGCAATTCAATGTTTTTGTGGGTTGTTTGTTGTTAGTCATAAAATAGAATTTGTTCATTTCAGTGAGTATGTATATGCACATGTAGATTTGTATAAAAAGTACAGTGTACATGTCTCTGGGTGTTTACTGTGTCTTTTGTAAGACAGACGAATGGAGGTTTAATTTAAAAGATGTCTATTCAATTCTACAAGTTCCCCAAACATCTCAGGGGACCTGTCTG
Organism: Anabacerthia variegaticeps; assembly: GCA_035583185.1. NCBI lineage: Eukaryota > Metazoa > Chordata > Aves > Passeriformes > Furnariidae > Anabacerthia > Anabacerthia variegaticeps. The sequence continues at coordinate 83,861,399 of JAWWEW010000112.1, read as the reverse complement.
ATACCCATTTCCACTATATAGAAACACATCTCATCTGCTGGATTTGTACATCACTTCTATCTCACCTTTTCTAAAGAACATGTGCCCTATCTATCACAGCCTGATTAAATCCATGTGAAAAAACAGATGTTATATTCCTCTCCCTTTTCTTCAGACATGAAAATTTTTCTTTTCTCTCCTTCATGGGGCCCAGGATGGATTACATGCCTGATACCCTGGAACTAGAGGATTGGCTTGTCACTATTATTACTAATGATCTTTACTGATCATTTGCTTTGCAGTGATGCCTCTGTGTGTCAGTCGTGGTCCAGAACCCTCGTGCACTACACAGGATATTTGTATAGAAGAGACAATAGTTATATCTACATAGATGGACAGTACTTATTCTGATTGGCAAGTGTCTCAGTATATCATCAATTAATTCTGAATGTCTCAGGTACTACAGAAAAGGCATATGCTAAAACATATGTGGTTATTGAATTAATACATATGAAGAGGTTCCTTTCTCATCAGAAAAGCAACTCGGGAATATGCATGAAGATACTTCTCATAAATATGTGATAAGAAGATGGTGATGACTTGTACTGTATTGTTTAGAGCTGGCAACTGGCAATAAAGAGATGATACAACTTCTTCTTAGTGCAACTGGAGAGGATAAGAAAAATAACACTTGCAGAAACATTCCAAATTAGAAGCCAGAATACCCAGCATGCCATTTTTAGGTCATCTGCTAAAATGCTGTACTATGACAAACTGTATTAAGACAAACTAAAATCACAAAGAAAGAAATCTAACCCTTTTATTTATCACACAAGATATCCTGAAAATAGCTCTATATGGCTTAAATTTCTGTTAAGAAAAACATTTAGTCAATGGACCAACTTACACAACTTCCCAGCTATACACTCACCCCTCCAAGAGCTGACAGACTCTGCTGGCTGGCAGACTAGAGACAAAGGGTAGCAGGAACTGAGAAGGGGTGTCTGTTGTGTCTTTCTGCTCCCAGGGACATCACTACATTGTTTAGCTGCACCTGAGGCAGCAGTTCCTCAAAAAAGTTTACCCCAGTTGGAGAACTGAAGGACTTCTACAACAGACTGGACTGCCAAAGAATGAATGGAGAAAAACTGAAGTGAGTGAAGCTCAGGGTGAAGTCTAAGCCCTGGCTCATCTCCCTGCAGAGAGGCAGCCTTTTTGTAAGCTAAGGAGGAACATCTAATGAGGTCCTAAAAACCATTGCAACACCCTTCAAGGAAGAAATTATATCCTGTAGCTGTCAGCAGAATTAACCATTATTTAAAAAGCACTAACATGCTAACCAAAGAATAATTTTGAATATGCAAAACTAAGACTCAGGGTCCTTGCCTAGTGGCTCTGATTTAAGGCTTATATTAAAAATGGGGAGTAAAAATCCTAGAACCCTTCACAAAGCTTTATCTTGAGCCTTACAAACGAAAAGCAACTGTGAGGCTGTGTTTGATATGACCCAGATTTCTCAAGAATAGCAGAGCTATTTAATCCTTTGGGTTTAGGTAGCAAAAAAGGAGGTGTAGGAAACCATCAAACAGAAACAGTAAGCCCCTACTCTACATGCATTAGTGTTTGCATGTACAAAAAAACCCAAAAACTAAAAGCCAAAAACAAACAAAAAAAAAAACCCCGAAAAAATAATAAAAAAACACAAAAACCCAAACAAACGAACAAAAAACCAAACGAACAAAAAACCCAACAACACACAATGCAAAAACAGAGACGTGTCATCCTAAGGTTCTTTAGGACTGTGTGGTCCTGCCTATTCTTCTAGTTGCTGGCAGGAGAAAAGTGAAGCGGAAATCCTTAAGTTGCCTACATGACAGATTAAACAGTCTGGTGTCACAGTAGCACTAAGAAGCTTGCTTGCAGACCTTGAGGTCGTAAGACTGAACAGGAAAGCAGGATTTTTCTTGCATCATATCATCATTAATATCTATAGTGGTATAGACAAAAGCCAGACATCCAAAAATTGCCTACATTTCCTACAGGCAATCCACTCCAGATGCTGTCAAGTGATTTCTAGTGGTGCCCTGCTTGAAAAGAGGGATTAGCTGGATGATCCCTGAAAGGGCATTAACTGACTCCTACATAAAAAATGTCACAAGAACAATATATAGTAATTGTTTCCATTTCTAACATATCTTAAACTACATGATTTCAGAAATTGAGAATCATATCTGGGAAAACCCAGCTGATGGGATTTGATCAGAACACTAATATGTTGTACAGCAGGAAGGAATTACTAAAAATGCTGCCATGCATACAAATCTTTGCTTCTACTGACTGACAGCCTCTTCTCTCCAGAGAGCTTCCAAAAATAAATTCAATCAGCTTTAAAAAACATACATATTGGATTATACTCCTGTAACTAAAAGATCGTGGAAGTGACATGTCAAGAATAGGAAATTCAAAATCTGACTATTAAACAGGACAGATTTTGCAAAGAACTTATAGTCCAAATTGACTTAGATGTAGATTTAGGAGCCAAATAGCACCATTTCAAAATGTCACTGTGATTTTTGGCAATTCCAGTTGCAAAAATGTGTAAAATTTCATGCTTGGTCATAGTAAGAGAAAAACCTCCACAAGGCTTGGGAGTGAATGAAGATAATGTTCCAGATCTTTGATGCCTAAGGATTTTATGTATTTTTGGTGTGTATTTTATGGATTTTTAGAGCTGTAAAAGTAAGGGATTTCTTGC
>JAWWEW010000112.1:83805045-83858565 GCA_035583185.1 Anabacerthia variegaticeps | reverse complement strand
CCGGACCGCATTAAAGGTAATATCTTATCTCCATTAACCTTGTGCAGAGTGTCTGTTTTGCAGGATTTCGGGCATCATCTTCTTGACTTTCTTCTGTTCTGATTTTCCCACAAATAGTGGGAAATTAGTGGCCTTGAAGTCATGAATGTGTCAAAGACAGGATAATGCTGCACAAAACAAGAAAAAGCATAATTTTTTCCCCCAAATGGACGTTTATTTGTCTGCTGCTTCTGTTCATGAGAAAGTGAAAGTTCAGGTCATACGGCAAGAGGAGGTGCTGGTAATTATAAAGAACGTAAAGAGAAGGAGAAAACCACTGGAAGGAATGAATCAGTGTATGTCTTTTCACTGTCCCACAGCCAGTGTCTCATGCATCAGCTGCATTGTTCTCTTCTACTCTGTTACCACATTCAATCCTGGCTAGGAGCACAGAGGTCACATAAATTAGAAACTTCCTCATGTCCCTAAAGCTGTGGACAAATTCAGATTGGATCCACAGAGAAAAAGGAGATCTGTGGGCAGGGAGGTGGGCAGAAGAGAGGAGAAATATCCCCAAGAAAATCTGTGGTGGGGAATAGAATCAAGTCAGGAAGTATATCAAGAGATATGCAAGAACAGTAAAAAGGTAAAAAGAAAGCTAGAAAGTCTGATTATGGGGCTGACATTTTCTGTTGATCCAGTGGCAGCACACACAGAACACAGGACCAGAAGAGTCAGGAATGTCAGCATGTGCCAGGCCTACCTGTACCATCTGCTCAATGAAGATCACAAATACAAGACTACATCCTGAGCATCCATGTCACAAGGCTACTCTGTTTCTAAAGCTTTGACATCTGCCCTCAACTGTACACACTCACTGTGCTTGTCTGCCATCGTCTGCTGCACACTGAGAAAAGGGGGTTCCTGTCTGGTCACCACATCACAAGGTCTCAGTAATTATTCAGAAAGGAAAAACACATAGTAAACACAGATTAAACTCTACTTTTTTAGTTGGTTGTATAACAGATAGAGATGTGGAGGAGCAACACCAACAACTTCCTGATCTACAAAGCTGAAAAGTCTCATGATAGCTGTGTTGAAGAAAATAGGATGTTTCAATCTGCTGTTTTTGTACATAGGCAGTCACCCTCCAGCAGGAAAAAGCCTTTTCTGAGTAAAAGGGTAAAAACCCCTGGCAAGGGACCTTAGGAATTTTCTAAGGCATGTACCTTAGGAAAGACTGTTTTGGGCTACAGAATGAGAACTGCCACCCAGTTGAACTCTGTGTAGCTGCTTTGGCCCATCTTGACTCCCAGGAAAAGCTCTAAGGTTGCACATACTGTTCAAGTCAGTTAGTGTCCAGTGACGCTCTTCTAATTCTTTGTATGACACATGGGAAGAAAATTCTATTCCCAGGGGACTGCCTTGGCTGAAAGTCAAGATCCAAAGCTGAGAACACAAGACTGGATTTGACTCCATACCAATGAAAACTATGCCTTTCGTGCAAGAAGACTCAAAAGTACTCCCTCCTTTTCCAGACAATATTTTGTACAGACTCCATCTGCCTGGACTGTGCAATTGTTTCTACTGGGCTGGAGTATATGGGCACAACCTGACCATGGATGACAGCCTGCCTGATTAGGGGGAGACAGCAGTTGCTCTGCTTCCATTCTCCCAGGACTTATGTTGTCCTAAACAAACTCTGAAAAGGGCACAAGCTCCTGTTTCCTGCTCTTTTTGCACACTAAAAAGAATGCCTAGAGCTCAGCCCAGTGCAACTGAGCTCGTTTTGAGCTATGGCTTTATGACTCCTTTAAGATTCACGTGGTTCGGGTTTATATGTGGGAAAAAAGCTGTTCCTCACCCACACATTCATTCTTTGCTCACGTATACTGCAAATCATCCTTAAAAGGTCTGAAACATAATCATTACACTAGTCAAATATGAAAGGCAGTCTTGCAAATTTTGCTCACTCACACTGCCAGTATGAGTCACCTCTCATTTCAACCAGTGAGTAAAGCATTGTTTGTCTGCCACTGTTACCACTGATGAAAAGAAGGAGAAATAGATTTTCTGTGACTGTAAAGCATATTTTCCTTCAATGCTACTTTTCTCATGGCACTTTTGTAAGTCTGAAGTCAAAGTGTTTTATTCTGAGCCTATTTTATTGGGTTTTCTCAAAGTCTGTGTGGTTCCAACACTTTAAGATCACCCAGTGCAAACACAAATCTTCATCTTTTTAATTTATCTGCTATTTCACTTTTCAGGATTTAATAAAATAATGATAGCCAGCTACACTTCTGGATAGTTTTCCATTACTTCCCTGAACAATGAATAATTGTCAAATTAGTGTTGCCCTCTGTTGTGTGTTCAGTAATTGATGTCTGTCCCTCTGCTCAGCAGCAATAGGCATCCTGGTAACAGCTCAAGCTTAGATATCATCTGTCATGTTTGAAAAGATGCAACAAAACTGGAGATTACTTCTGTGCTCCTGAAACTGATAAAGCAGGTTAGATTATAAGACTCCTTTTGACGAAAGTGATTGTTAGTCAATTTTGAGGCACTTATAAACAAGTAGCGACAGCTTTCCAATCTTCTCACTGCTATTAATCATGGCCTGTATGCTGTTCACTAGACGTCTCGGGATAATCTGAAACATTGCCAGAACTGATTTTTATTTTCTTAGTTAACATGAGTAAAAGGTTACAGATGCTGAAATCAGTTTACATTCTATTTAACTGTGCCATTGATTATGTTCACCTGGAGTTGCAAATGCATCCTCCTCAGGGTTACTCATGGGGAACTAGTTTCAAGTATTGCAAACAGCTGGTTTTTGGACCATCATTTCTCAGGAAAAGATCAACAAATTCTTAATTCTTTCGGTTATTGTTTATGCAATTATTTCTGCAGTCTTTTCCATCTGTGCATATAAAAGTTCCCTGAAAATAATTTACCAATAGTCTAGTTTTTTCCGGTGAACAGAATTCTTCAAGTCATTAGTTTATGGGTGTTTTTTTTTTTTTTAATCGTATGAGGGGAAATTCAAGTTCAAAGCACCCATAATCTCTTAAATATTGCACTTAAAATTAACATGAGATGTGACTCTTAATTGAGACCCATGACAGTTCTTCAGTACAGAATGATATTATGTTGCACTTGAATTGATCATTTAGGTAGTGGATGCAGTGTACACAGAAATACATCCCGTACATTTTCACAGCTCACTCAGTACCTGCATACTTTTGCAGTCTTCAGTGTATTTATCATAGTGTATATCTTCATTGAGCCTAGCCCCTGCAGTGGCAGACACTGTACCATGTCATCCCTTCCTAAAACATTGGCTACCAAATTTGTCAAGATCAGACTGCTTCCATAAGATTCCCCGCCCTGTACCTGCCAATCTTAATCTCAAAACTCAGTTCATTTGTGGCTTTAGTTATATCTGAGCTCTGGTTCCAAAAGTCACTGTAGTCCTAATTGTCAACCCAGATATACTTATGACCATTTTCAGAATCATTCTGCCTCTTTGCTGAAACTTGCTAGTTCCTGCCAGATATGTGCACAGCTAGCAAAGTTTTTGTTATTTTTTTAATAGCTGAGGACCAGAATCACAGGAAACCCAGCACTCTGGAGGACTGGAGCAGGTTGGATAAAAGCATCTTTCTTTTTGTCTGTGAGACCTGGATTTGAAAAAGCTGAAGCTTTGAACTCTGGCCCATTCCCTGTGTTTCCTGGTAATACGTCTGGTAACTCTAACAGCCATGGACCATTTGTGAGCAGCTCAGATCTTTGGATGCCACTTATATACACAAGACTTGATCCAACACCCAGTACAGTTAATGGAAAGACTTTTGGTTGACTTCCATTCTCTCTGGACCAGGAATATTTCACAGGTCTAGAACATACATGCTGTCTTTTGCTGCTTTTTCTCCACATAGTAGCACATACATATTGCCTCTGCAAATATTTTCCAATTAATGGTCCAAAATAAAGACGCAAGTGCTTTAGCACAAAGTTCCCTTCTTCATAGCAAGCTTTCAAAGAGGCATAAGCAGCAACTGTGAGTCACCACACCTAAAATGGCAAACCAGCAAGCAACAAATACTGAGCAAATATAATACACCATCTAGAACGTGCAGAAAAAACAAACAAAAAATCTTTGAAATAAGATTCCCACTCTGAAGATGTGAGTTTTTACAGTTGCTGATCCGTGTATGAAAAACTGCAGCGATCAGAATTGCTAGGGAAATTAACAGGAGAATCATGTGAGACTTTATCCCAGAAGCCACAGGAACAGTATTTTTGTTTGTATATAAAAAAGAATTTATTTCTGTCAATTTGTAGTGGGAGTCACTGATTGTTTTCACTGACAAAAATTATTGTTAGATTGCCAAAATTGTCAGATGTTTCATTAAATGTAGCAATTGAACTGAGCTCCTGTAAAAATGGGAAACCTTGGCAGACTGCAGACTTTGGGCTCTTTGCACAGCCTATCAGCAAAAGGAGATTTTCCCTGCAAGCTCTTAGAAAAGCAGCTCAGTGCAGAGGGAGGAGAGAACAGGAACTTCTGTGCGTGTGGTAGCTGGACTAGCAACTTTTGGAGAGTGGCAGCCCTGGAGCCTCCGGGGCACAGAGGGGTTAATTACATTGTAGAGTTGGTGTTGTGAGAAGCAGCAGTGGCCCTGCTGAGTTTGCATCCCATGTAATCATAGCAATCTCGTTGAGATGACAAAAGTGTCAGTGTGTACATCCAGAGCCCGCTCATCAGCACAAGGAAAAATTATGTTTTTAATGTTAATAGAACAGTTTTCCCAGATGCAATCTCCAACAAGCACCTCAGGGCATCAGCACCAGAGCAGGTGAGCCCCCTGCACTGCAAGCCTAGCCATGTGGACGCTTGTTAGCCCCGGGAGCCAGGCACTGGACATGCAGCCACTTGTACCACCTTGCCACATTACTGCTCCACACTGAGGAAGACTCTCAGTGCCAGGAGACCATAAGAACAGTCTAAGTCCTCCAGCCCAAAGTGGTGCCATGAAAACAGCCTATTTATTGTGTCTTTTTTCTTATGAGGATACTGCTGGGTTTGAAGGTAGGGCAAAGTCTTCCAGTTCATGAATTTCAAAAAATGCATGATCTGAAGTAGCATTACAACGTCACGTTTTTAAATCATCCATATTTGATTGAATGTTTGAAGTAATTGAAGTGTTCATCATAAATCTGAACTCATCAGTAAGTTTCTGAGCTCATCTGAGATGCAAAAATAAGGATAAGAAAATATAGGAATTAACCTAGTTTTCCATTTGCAGTTAAACACTGAGCAATCCAGGCCATTGACCTCAGTGGGACCCACTGGGATGGGACAGGAATGGATCAGAACAGGATGGGGACTGCAGGAACTTGGGCCTGCAGTGAGTGTAAGTGGGTGTGACTCCATCTGTTGCCTCCCACAGAACAGACACTTGGTTAGGGGACACCAGTGTTTTAAAAAAACCAAATGGATCTTTAGTTCCTCTTACACGTTCTACAGGGAAGTGGTCACATCACCAAGCCTGACACTTCAAGCAGCATTTGGACAATGCTCTCAGGCACATGGTGTGATTCTTGGGGTGTCCTCCGCAGGGTTAAGAGTTGGACTCAATGATCCTGATGGGTCCCTTCCAACTCAGAATATTCTGTGATTCTGTAATACTGGATTAGTGCCAAGGAGGACTAGGGTTACACATCAGAAAAGCTAAGATGATAAATAAAAGATTAAAAAATGTCTATAGATATAAAAGATAATGTTTATTTTTCTTTCCAAAAGCATGTCTTGATAACCCAATAAGCTGCAAGAACAGACTGTACTGGCATGGGCAGACAAAAAGCAATGGGAAAACCCAGTAAGTCCCCTTTCAACCACAAAAACAAACTTGTCTCTAGGCATGACATCACAGCCCATAAAAGTCTTTGAGTGCCAAGGTTTCATTCTGCTTTAAGAGTGTCATGAACATTAATTTTAGACTTGACTTGTTGAATAATCCCAGAGGGAAAACAAGTAATCAAGACTTTCCTCTATTCATCAAAGATCTGAAGTCAGTGTTTCCCACCAGCTGCCACAACAGATTTCAGCCTTTTTCCTGAAGAGCAGTGTAGCTAGAAAGAGCTATGAGGCATGGACAGTCCTCCTGGCAGGGGTGCAAACTGCTGGTTTACCTTTTGAAAGATCAGATGCTTTTATTTGTTGTCACTACACTGACTGTAGCAGAAGCAAGAGGGTCCACTTAGACATATAAAGACATATAATCCGTCTCTTCCTGAAGATGTTTGTGTTTGTGATAATGCCTGGCAATAAACCAGACTGCCATTGAAAGGCCTGAATCTACTTCTCCATAAAGAAAAATTTAGAGATAATGTCAAAATAATATGTTATATCCAAACAATAATGTGCCACAGAGTGACAAACCATGGAAAGACAGTGATCTTCCCCAGATCACCAGCAGCAAGAGCATACTCCTCTAACAACTCTTTTAATGGAAAAGAGGGTTCCCTCTTGGGTCAGTCACTGATATTCCAATTAGTGGTGGGATCCAAGTCCCAAAGCTTTCATTGAGTGGCACTAACAATTAATTTAAAAGCAGATGATTTGAGTGAGGGAGAAGGTTTGTCCTCCGTTGCTTTTTTGGATCCTTATGAGGAAAGAGAATAAAATGGCACAAAAAGAGCTGAATTCATTATTGCCTCTCACTTTTGGTCTAAAAAAAAAGGCCTTGTAAAAATCTCACTTCCTATGCTGACTACAATTATTTATTTTGCAACATGCTGGGGAAAGATTAAGAGCAGGAGTTTGACAAGCACAATCAGAAATCACCTATTTTATGACCTTCATCAGTCTGCCTTCATCAGTCCTAGGATGGCTCTTTTCCTAAAAGTTTTTCCATAGAATTAATAACCTTAATTTTCAATTTTTCTCATGAACTCAAGCAGCTCAGAACTGCAAATTTTCAAACCACGGTAGAAATTGGTCTCTGAGACAAAGCACATAGTCCTGCTGTATGGGGCATCAGTGCTATGACATGCTAGATGATCTGGGGTGGGAAATTATGCAGTCACTGGAACATCACTAGGTCACGGAGGACCCAGCAGAGTTGCTCATAAACCACCTCTGCACACAACAGAATCCCAGCCTCTACCAAAACTGCAGCCACTATTTAATGCTTTGTCATTTGTTTACATAAAAATGTTGTCCTCCCTAAGGTTCACTTCTGAAAATAAGCCTCTGTTTTAAATGCTTTGACAGTGACTGCATAAATTTACATGACTGATTTCACAATCCTTGGAAAATTGCTTTGCTTATGATGGATACTAAACATTTCTTTGAGATAAGTTTGCAGTGGGAGCTGCGGGGGAAGGCTAGACTGGCAAGACCTCAAACTCTGAGGAAATCATAGAATGCTGCTAATAACATCTTTGTGCTTTACCTCAAAAACTATTTTTACAGCATATGAAGTTGTACCAGAAATTCAAATTGCATCCATTTTGTTATCCTTGCCCATGTTTTTTGAATGCGGGTAGAATCCACTCTGCATTACAGAAATTAAGAAAAAGCCAATTATTGAATCAAAGAATTAGAGAACTCTTGAGCCTGGAAGGGACCTCTGGAAGTCATCTTGTCCAATCTACCTAGAGCCAGTGGCTCAATCCTATGTCCAGAGAGCTTTTGAATGTCTGTCTGAGGATGGAAACTCCACAGCCTCTCTGGACAACCTGTACCAGTGAAAGCTCCTATGTTTCAGTTTTTGCCCACTGCCTCTGCTCCTCTCACTCAACACCACCGGAAAGAGCCTGGCTCTGTCTTCTTTACTCTCTCCATCAGGTTTTTATACACATCAACAAGATCCACCCTGAACCTTCTCTTTCCCACAATGAACAGTCCACCCAGGTTCTTCCATCCTTTGCTATTATATTTTCTTGAGTGTAAATGTTCAGCCGGTAAATCTGAACTGTTGCTCATTTACCTTCTGCCAAGCGCTCTTTGAAAAGTGTTTAGGTGATTTCCTGTTTAAGGCACATCACAACATGGGATTTTACTACATCAACTTTTTCCCAAGTTAAGAATAGCAGCATCAAAGTTTACCTTATTTTTCACTATCCATGAAGGCACAATTGGATAGGAAGAAACCTATGAAAATTTAAAAGTTGTTAAAGTGCAAGAGAAAGAAAAGAAATAAGTTGTTGTTGTTGCTGGTGGGTTTAATTTGTTTTTGTCTAACTACCTACATTTCATTTAAATATATATGGTATTGAGTGAGTATATCACATTATCACTTTTAAGAATTATAAAACTGACTATTTTTCTTCATCATTTGTTAAAATAATTAGGCTGTTCTATAACCTAGCTCATATGCTTCTGTTCAGTGGCAAATACTTTTAGCAGATATGACCTTTGTGTCTTACCTATTAGGAATGATGGATGAATATTTTTAATATGAAAGAGACTTTTCTCTACTTTATTCTTTCTTGGAGCATTTTCTCGTTTCTACACTAATAATTGCCCGCAGAAAAACTGCTCTGCATTTTACTTCTGTACTATATAAGTAACATACGTAGCTAAGAGATCCAAATTCACCCACCCAAAGATGATATTTTTGCAATCTTAGGCTTGGTGCAATTCAACAAGGAGTGACATTTTATATCCCAGAACATCATCTAGGTATGGGATCCACACCATGGAGCACTTGCCATGCAGTTTCCTTCTAAATGGCCTGGTCGGCTAACCAGGGAGGAAAAGATTTTAGCCGAAGACTTCATATCTTGCTCTTGACTGTCCACATTTCTCTAGGCACCCACTGCTTCCTCATGGAAAGCTCTGGGTGACTTCAAAGTACAGTCTCATGATCTAAAATGGACAAGATTACTGTAGCTATGAATGGCAAAGTAAACTGCCAGAGTCCTCGATTTGCATGTTCATAGAAGCCAGACACAGAAGGAGTTCCTGAAAACTCGACCATTTCATTTAGCTTAAGGCTGCATAGAGGCACATGTAAACTCTACCTGAAGATGGGTAGCTAAAGCCATCTCCAATTCAGAAGCTATGCAGATATATATTAGCGTAAAGTTGGACCTCAGCAAAAACTGCATCCTATCAGCAGATCTCGCTAGCTACGGCTCAGCACCATGGCAGCACAGTTAACCAGGCTCCTTTAAAAAGCTGGTTCACATCAGAGCCCAGATTATAACTAGTCCCAGCTCCAAACAGAAGCTAAACTTTCCGGGAAAAACAAACTAACTTAACTCAGGGTACTGGCCATAACTCATGAAATTCCATACTGATCCGTTTCCTAAGACTTTATTAAAGACAAAACCCAACTGGTTTGGAAGGAACAAGTTCTTCCTCCAGTGGAATTTCCACCGCACTGAATGTGGCTTTTCCCACAGTACAATGCACAATGCTGCTAATGTTACAGGATAACCATAGTCCAATGTGATGTGCCAAAAGACTGAATATTAAGAAAGTGAGAAGTGTTGGTTGTAGACTTTGGCTTCCAAGGCTGAATTGATTCATGCAGCTTTAGAAATGTTATTGCAGCATTTTGCGTAGGTGATGAATCTGGGGAAAGACTAGCAAAAATACAATCAGATATAAAATATAAAGCTAACTGAACTTTAAACTGGAACACAGTGTCATACAATACTGGTATTTAAGTAAGATCATCTCAGCTGTCATAGCTGCAGCCATTCTTAAAACGGCAAAAGCAAAATCAGTTGCATATGAGAAATATATCACACCAAGACATGACAGTGAAGATATATCTTATGAATCACAAAACACATTTTATCATCAAGGATCATAATTTATCATACTATTAACTCTACACCAAATGCAAAATGAGGGGAAAAAATGAAGTCTTTCTACATGGGAAATATAAGCTATTCTGATGGTTTGGGGTTATAAAAGCACAGTTACTTAACTTTCTTCATTGACCAGGTAGTGCAGTATCTGGGTGTCCACAGGAGCATTATTTCATACTGAAAATTATTTTTTTAAATTTAATGTTGTAAACCTTAAAAGCAATGTGTTAAGTTCTGACCCACTTGTATTTGTGAAGCATTTCAATACATGCATAAAGTCTGATAAAACAGATGACAGGTCTGTGTTTTCTGAGTACTTCTGGGTAATACCTGTACCTTGATCTGAAATGAAACTGTTCTTGCACATGCCCATCCAGGGTTTTTTTCTCTCTAACATCTCTGACTTCAGTTTGAACCCAAACACATTTTAGAAGTATTTAGACGTATTTTTAAGAATGGATGGGTAATATGGGTTACTTTGGGACATCATGAACTCTTCCTTTAGTGTAATATGAAAGATGGATCTATTAAAATGCACAATGTTGCTATGCAGAAAATAGGAAAAACTGTTCTTGCAATATCTAGTCATATATGGCTGTGATATTACCCATGCACCTTTGAATAAGAGACATAGAATGACTCAGAAATGTGAAAAGAGATTATTTTTATTATTTAAGACAGAAATTGTAAATTATAAGTTACAAGTCTGAGTAATGCAGTTAGACTGAAGCTGAGACATATCACAGAGACTGATTCAAAGTCACAACACTGAATGAATTCTTTCATGTAGGATTCTTGAAGAAACCTTTATTTCAGAAAACCTGAAAACATATCTGCTAGGCAGATTGAGAAATATAACCTCAGGATACGACCTTAGAGGATGCACTGGCTTGGATTTTTCAGTCTACAGGCATTTTCTGTCATATATATGGTACACAATATTACTTCTAACACAGACAGTGCTTGGGTGAAAGATTATTATCCATGTTTTCTTTTAATGTCTAGAACTCAATTTCAAAGAGAATTGCCTAAAATATCTATCTATAAATACCTATCTGTAGATCTTACACTTTCTATATTTCTAGTTAATATTTCTATATTATGGTACATAAAGCAGGATATAGCAATTGTTTTTCACATTTCTAAACATACTCTTTAAAAAAAAAAAAAAATAAATCAGTCACAACCTGCTTCAAATTACTGCATTTTTAGAATATGCAGAAATTGTATCTGTGTATCTTCTGCCAGAAAGGGATGATGAGCACATTTATTTTAAAATGTAGGCCTATTACTTTCTGGGTTTATATTTCTGTAGATCATCAGCTGCAATCTTCATCCTTTTTTTTCCCCAGTAAATATCAATAAATCATAGCAAATTGTATTACCTTAAATACATGCATGAAGATTTGTGAGCAAAACTGAGGGTTTTCTTAAATTTTACATGCGTTTCAGTGTCTGCAGTCAAAGTACTACAAGTGTAGTATTTCAGTTCTTAATTTATTCCACTTCTCTGTTTTCAGAAGAGGCCTCATTGTCACCTTTATTCAGTGACAACACTCACTCTCTTCCATCCCTCCAGCAAGACAGTTCTGCGAGTCATGTTCCAGTGTCAACAGCTGTTATCCCTCTTAGCACACCTCCAGTCTTAGGAGGAACAGCCCTACAGTTCTCATAAAGCACATGTTCTGTACAATTTTAGCATCCAGACTGGTGGAGTAGTTCTAATGATGGCCCTTTAAGGATTTCCCAAACTAAATATTATAAAATACTGTATGAGTGGAAAATACCATTTTCAGAGCCCAAAGGGCAGTGCTAAGCCTGATTGTCCCTTCCAAACAAGCACAGGGACCTCCTCACCCTCCTATGCTCAGAAAGCCTTTTGAACCCAGCCTGGAGCCACCAGCCCACCAGCCCCTGCCCCAGTGATGCCACAGCAGGGCCAGTCTCCAGCTGTTGAGGCAGTTAGTTGATGTCTTTCTGGACAAGACAGGGTTCTTGCCCGTTTCTTCTGATGGGCAACATGAGACAAGTTTGGTCTAATAAGCTGATTTTTCCAGTTCTAGACATCACACCTGCATGTGGATCAAGTTTCAGTTCTCAGATTGCACCAAATGTATGCACTTCTAGAACCTTCCTTGGAGGGAACATGGGACTTTCTATGATTTTACAGGAAACTCTGATACTTCTTTTGAACTGGCTAAAAAACTAAATTTTAGTTCAGAGGCTAAAAGATGAAGTGGTAAATAAAGTGGGCTGAGTCTCATTGAGATTTTTCTGTCTGTTAGCATATCAACTAAAGGGATGAGCAACAGTATAACTTGTGTTCTACATGAGAGACAAAAGGAGCAGTGAGAAAACAGCCTCTCATAAAACATTCCTTTGGTCAAGAGCAAGGATGGTCCTTATGAAAATAAGTGAAAGCAGCTCAGTTTCTGGGATTACTACAAGTAGATGAAGTTTAAATGAGGACACCTACAACGCTCCTTACATCATTCTCTATCCCACCTCAGCTGAGTGTTTTGGAGTGTTTTAAAATGTGTGTTTTAAAGGAATTAGTTAAAGACAATGTCAGAAGAATATGGCCTTTAGGGAGTCCTTATTCTTGAAATTCCTTATTCTTGTGACTCTTTGATAAAGCATTCAGTGCACTGACGACAGCCCAGTGGTTAGGCCCATACTAATTAATCTATTGCATTGAGAAAACTCTTCGGAAACTCATTAGTGTAATTTCCCTTCCTGTCTTTTTAATCACCAGGGGTAACCCTCTGATAGTACATAGGTCTTGTGCAAGATGGTCTCTCTACCTGGCTTCCTTGACCTTCAAGTGGGAACTTACACTGAATCATCGTTGTTCTGAATCATGAAAACACTTTAATTTCATGCCACTGTCTAAAGTAGAGCTTCTAATCTTTACTATACATGTAAACATCTTTCCCTCTGAATGTCTGAAAGCTGCACCTATTTCACAAGGAAATTTCTTGCCTCACTTTTGGGGAAGCAAGTGCTGGAGAAGGCACGTAGAAGAAAACACATCTTTCAGACAGGTCCTTGAGAAATGGGACAGATATATGAAATGTTTGGTGCTGTTTTGACTTCTGTTGCTACTGAGAAGAGATCTGCTAGGCAGATTGAGAAATATAACCTCAGGATACTACCTTAGAGGATGCACTGGCTTGGATTTTTCAGTCTACAGGCATTTTCTGTCAGATATACTGTACACAAGGGCATTGCCAGATAACAGCAGAGAGTATTCATGGTATTCTGAGGAACTGCCAAAGAAAACAAGTCTGCAGATTCCCCTTTGTTTGATGTTAGACTGACATTTCTCACATCAACAGAGTTTCTGGAACTTAAAATTTAAGGATAAACATCTAAGAATGGATTCTGGGCCAGGATTCTGGCTTTCTATGCAAACCTTGGTTATGGTTTTATATCTTTGGTTATTTATCCATAATGCAACACAATGTTAAAATTCAAAGACATTGTAGTTAAAAGAGCATTGTTTTCGCAGTCTTCCAGTGCACCAGAAAGTACTCCTGTTCCTTGGAATTACATAGAAGAAATAGATTTGGGTTGAAATCATCTGACTTCCTAGTTGACAACTCTGAAGAAATTAAGTTGACAACTAAGAAGTAATAAAATCTATCCAGAAGACTTCCTGCTTGTTAATCTATTGCAACAGTAGTATGAAAGCAGGAAGAGGACTAACAGTTCAAAGAGATACAGGGAGACTTGAAAAGACCAATACTTCTACAAGTGTCAATAATAAGGAACCCTAAAACTCTGTGCTCAAAACCCTACTTCACAGTTTTGAATGAAAGACAGGTAATAGCAAAATGCAAGTTACATGGAGTACATGATCCAGGAATCCTGGAAATTTTCTTAATCTTTCGTTCATATATTGGCAGAAAAATAAAAAGAAAACAAGTTCTTGGAATAGCAGGAAGGCAAAGGGAGTGGAAGACAAAAGGCAGTTCCCTGCTTGTCAGACTTTTCTTTGCCAGGCTAAACAAGCCTAACTTTTAAAATCACCAGGTGCTCCAGCCCCTCGACCACCTTGGTGTTCCTCAGCTGAACTTGCTCCAACATGTCCTTGACCTTCTTATTTCCCAGGAGCCAAGAACTAAACAGGCAGGAGGGCTGAATAGTCGGGAATAGTGCATAAGTTTCAGGAAGGAAAGAGGGCATGGAAGAAGGGAGGGAACACTGTCCCGGACATGACATGTTGGCATAGCC
The DNA here is from genome assembly GCA_035583185.1 of Anabacerthia variegaticeps. Classification (NCBI taxonomy): domain Eukaryota; kingdom Metazoa; phylum Chordata; class Aves; order Passeriformes; family Furnariidae; genus Anabacerthia; species Anabacerthia variegaticeps. The sequence goes on along the minus strand of JAWWEW010000112.1, from coordinate 83,844,519 downwards.
GATAAAGGGAAAACCACTCCTGTACAGTGTACAGTAATTTTAGTTACTTTGTTCTGTTCATTGTCATGAACAGAACCCAAAGCTGCAAACATTAAATAAAGATGTTGCAATCTTCCAATAGTGGTTGCTATGAGGCATAAACATAGGGGCACTAAAACAGATAGATGCCTCACATTTGTCTCAGTTTGGCGGCTGTAAACCCAGTATTACTCAAAGTATTTATCAGCTTTATATACTTCTGTTTATCCCAGACATGAACATTTTTTTTCATTTTTTTCTTTTTTGTTGTTAACAATACCAGAGTTCTGGTAACCTATAAATGATTTTATTTTGCTCAGAGACCAATAACTCTGGTGAAGTTCATGACAGTGGTCACTGGATAGGTTCCCTCTCTAATGGAAAAAGATAAAGCTTTTGTTGTCTTATTTCCTGTGCCTCTGAAGGTTTTCTACTTTCATTACAGCTGAAGGAAGAAAATACATCTCCTTCAGTATCTTTAACTCAAGAAGTTTACAGGGATAACATGCTCTGAAAATGAGAAGCAAAGTTATTTTATTTCTTCTTCTTTCCATTTTCATTGTTTTGTTCAATATTTAATGTTATACAAGCAATCTTGCAAGTGACTTGGAAGATAATTCAAGGCTGGTTAAAGAGGTTGCGTTATTAGAACAATATTGCGTTCTGAAACTAAGAGAGCATTAGGTCTCTCAAAGTGGCCACCCAGAAATGTCACATCCTTAAAACTTTAGGAACTCTTGAAAATCCAGTCAGTAGCTTGCATCATTCCCTGAAGTAATAAATATGAGTTGCACAAAAAAAAGGTACAGTGGTAATGAATGAAACCTTCAAGACATCCCTGCCTACAGAGGAATGAAAGACACTGGAAGTCAAACTGGGCACAAAACTATTCTGTAAGAACAGTTCAGAAACAAACAGTGGTTTGCAAGGATTGAGAAATTCAGAACCACAAAGCTGACACAGAAATGAAACTGAGGGCAGCATTTGTGTGACAACTCCAAAGGGTCTTGCTGCATTTCCTCATCAAAAAGGAAATATCTGATGACTAAGGGCTTTTTAAGTCTCCAGGCTTACAGAACAGATTTGTTGAATCAAAGCAGGACTATGCATTCAACCTCACTATATTAGCAGAAAGACACAGCTGATTATACAAGAGAATTTAAGAATCACTCTTGAAGTGTAATTTGTCATAGTTATCTCATAGAAGACAAAAAGAACAAAAGCATTGAGATGGAAACGTATTATGCATAACTCAATGAAAATGCAACTGAGCTTTTTTTTCCAGATGCCAATAGTATATTAGCACTAAAACCAGTGTTGGACTCTAGTTTTTTTAGCTGAATGTCATCTAAGAAATGTTCAGATGTGGAGAAGCATTCAAGAGAATTTCCTTTAATTCCCACCTCCTTTTCCAGAGTATGAAAGTGATGGCTATGCATATTTTATCTATCTGGTCAAGACAAAAGCTTGACGTCTTCTGCAGGATACTGAAGGAAGTAAAGCCTTTATTACAAGTTGTATTTTCTTGGTGGCTAGAAGCTGGTCTAATCTTTTTGACTTTGAAGACCAGAAGTAAACTACCTTCGCGTCAGCATGTTCAATGGGACATCTAAAATAAAACTATACTAAAGGTATTAATTCTTATTAAAAATCTGACATTAAAAAAATTCCTTTTCTCACATTGCACCATCTTTCCAGAATGTTCTTACGTTTGTAGCTTTGGTCTAAGCTGCAGTCAAAAAATGCCAACACCTTATTTCACTTCATAACAGCAGTGGACAACCTCAATGAATATGTGACTCCTTTAATACATTTTCCATGGAAGAATTTCTTTTGGAAACTTTCTAATAAGAATCCTCGCCTTTCAGATCTATAGAGATTGATCAAGTTATCACTAACATACCATTTTAATTTTTTTTCTAATACTGAGAGGGGCCTTCATGAGAAAAAAGATCAACGGCTTATGTTGTTTTTTGAAACTCTTCATGTCTGGCCATTTATCTTCTTTTTTTATACGCCTCTCTGTGCAGTCAGCTCTAGGACATTCAAGAAACTACTGCAAAACCACAACAAAAGTAAAAATTAAGGACACCATTGTTACATTCGTTCTTTCACTGCATTTTTGCCTCCTGTTGCATAAAGATCTCAGCAGTGATGCATTACCACAATATTTAGCCTCCATAAATCAGGAACAGTGTCTGGGTATTTTTGCAGTTTTGTCATCCCTGCTATCAGAAATGCAAATAACTTGCTCTTTGAGCAAATGTTTGTGGGACAAAGACTGTTTTCATTAAGTTCTCCTCTGGAAACACAGAATCGCAAAATGGGTAAGTTTGGAAGGCACCACAATGGGTCATGTGGTCCAGATTCCCTGCTTAAGCAGGGTCATCCCAGAGCACATGGCACAGGATTGCGTCCAGGCAGTTCTTGAATATCTCCAGTGAGGGAGACTCCACAATCTCTCTGAACAATCTGTTCCAGTGCACAGTCACCCCCACAGTAAAGTTCTTCCTCATATTCTGATGGAACTGTCTGTGCATCAGTTTCTGCATGTTGCCTCTTGTACTATTGTTCGGCACCACAGAGAAGAGCCTGGATCCATCCTCTTGACAGCCCCCCTTCAGATACTTATATATATTGATGAGGTCCCCTCTCATTTGTCTCTTCTCAAGGCTGAACAGGCCCAGCTCCCTAATCCTACCGAATGCTCCTTACTAATTTCAAACAAGCAGCAGCCCTTTCCCACCTGCTTGTTTGTATCCACAGTTTTTGCCAAAAGGGAAAGAAATGTGTATGCAATTAAAATTTAGCTTTCAAACAATTTCCTTCTTTAAAACTGCCAGATTACGTAAATGGTTCAGTTGTATATGAGATGTTCAGGAACTGAAATTTGTATTTGCATTGAATCTGTATTTCTTCAGGATTTCCTTGGCTCAGCTTTGCAATAGCTTTCCCAGAAGTGTCATCAGTAGCCCCACCACAACCTGAGAGTCATTCTCTTGAGAATTCCTGGAAATAAGTTTTTCTTGCTTGTTGGCATCAATAAGTAAACGCTCATTTATAAGCTGTCCAAACATCTCAAGTATTTTCTCTATAATTTGGATGAGCTAGTGGTAGCCCATTTTGCTTCAAAATGTACTGTCAGAAGTCTGACTCTGTCAAACATTGCAGCACAGGTAAAAGAAGTGTTAAACGGGTTTGGGGATTATGGGGATTTTTAAATGAAACATAAATGCTTTACAGCACTTATCCTAAGTTCAGAGACGGTTGTGACTTGTATTTTGCAATTCTGTGCCTGCAGGAAGCACACAACCTAGAGCTTGTACCCATTCTGCAGATCTGTGAGCAGAATTTTGTCATTAAAAATCTATTGACTGCCAATAAGCTGAGGTTTTGTTGAACAATTAAATATTTAAGGCCACCAAATAATCTAATAGCAGCATCTCTATTAAGATTGATATCAATAAAGAACACAAAAAATACAAGGTATCCTTGGCAGACATTTAGTGTGTTTTGTGAAAAAATACAAAATAATTTAAATTATATGCTTTAAATAAGGTAAAATTTTCTGTTTGGAGGACACAAAGGAATCTTTTAAATGAAGGTATGGGCATCTAGTTAATCTTGTTCTAGAAACATACAATGCCAGAAAAAGATAGCTGGCAGATAATGCAAGATGTCATTATTTTTAAATACAATTAAGAGAAACTTTTTAATCATGTCTCCAAATTTCTACTAGTATCTTTTTTTTTTCTTTTTCCTCTTGCCAGAGTAACTCTTTCCTTTATTGCACATGAAGTTGCAAGACAGGTTTTTGATACTTAACTCCCCACAATTAGAAGACAGCATAAAGAATTAATGGCTTTGATTCTCCCTTAAATATTCCCCTGTTCAACTCAGAACTATTCTCTTACAGTCTAAAAGGCATATGGTTATAATCAGGATCACTCTTTGATATGCTGCTTGTTTGTATTTCATTTCACTGATAACCAGTCAGGCAGTCTATGGAGTTATACAATTTCCATTAGTGGACACTAAAATTTGCCATATGCCTTCCAATGCAGACTAAACTCAGTGACTAGGAAGCCAGCCTGCATGTCCAGTTTCACTCCTGTGACAGATGTCTTGCACAGACTTAGGAAGCAGAATTCCAGCTTTCCCAATGAAGTCAAAAAGCTTTGCTTCAGGTCCTATGGCAAAAGGCATTTCTACTTCTAAGGCAGACCTTGATTAAGATACCATGGATAGGAAGGATCACCACCAGTCCACTCTCTCCTCCTCACTTAGCAAATAATTCTTCTGGCCCACTGCTGTTCTTTTCCAAACTGTGCTTCTCACCCTCTCTAGGTAAATCTACCTCACAGTCATGACTGTGATCAAAGCTGTGCCAATACAGACGAGCTCTTAGGGAGGAAGCAGCCGGCACACATAGGTCCAAGCAGGACAGAGCTCAGAAAACACCAGACACACATTTCCTCAAGCAAGATATTTGCTAATACTGGACTCAGCGCTGCCACAATGCTCACAGCACGTGAGGAATTAAAGGTTGTATAGCTTTAGGTACTCTCTGCAGTTCCAGTAGTTCTTTAGATGGAAGATCTCTCTCTCTCCAGCAGTCATCCATCAGAAATCCCAAAAAGGACAGTGACTGAAGCTCAGAGTCTTAGCTCATTTTCTTCACCAAATGCATTGCAGATTGAATTTGATACAAGTCTTATTCATAGCTCAGGCAGAGAAAACCTTTCCTGCTTTCATCCACCCACTTCTACACACCACAGTCCAAATACCTATTTTAAGACTACTGCCATTCTAATTGATTTTTGGTAGCCGGCATTTCCAAACAATTGAGTAAATAACATTAATAGAATACACACATATCAGTGCCACAATGCTTTTCAAAAAATTAATAGACACATAAATTTTCAGTAGTTTTATTGAAAAATGCCTCTTTCATTTCAGAAATAAATAATATAAGGCAGTGAAATTCACAATTTGCAGTTAAAATATCAAAGCAGCAATTCTATATCCATAGTCTTGCAAACAATTTCCAACTGCTTTTGATAACTAAGAAACACTGTATTCTGAAACAGAAATCCATACTAAATATACAACATAAACATGCAATTCCATCTCTGCAGGATTGACTGCAATTTGGCATAAATGTAACTGTGTCTACAAACAAGGAGATTTCAGGCATTATTAGACTGTATCCAGTTGATACAATGATTTCAGCTACTTAATGTTTGTGGTGGTTAGAGGAGATGTATAAGAGCAGTATATGCTCTGCAGATTGTAACTCAGAATAGAAGAAAACGACAATGATATTGGAAGGAGAGGGAAATTATTGTTTCTTTTTTAACTAGATAATACAAACCTTTGATCTGACTGAACTGAAAAGATGCATTTGAAAAAGAAGAAAAATGTAGAGCTAAAGCAGACAGTCCTTAGAAAATTTGCAGCAGCTCTGTGGTTATTTTTGGTTTGGTTTTTTGGTTTTCTTTTTTTTTATTTATTTGTTTTTATATTATTTTAATGAAAAGGCAGCACTGGGATAACTGAATGCACACATTAACCTGTATGCAGCCACTACAAGCAACAGTATTTTACAAGCATTTCCAGAGCAACATGAAGTCTCTAGGTACACTTATTGTTATCACCACATAAGCAAGACACAAAACAGGGGAGCATCTGATATGAAAAGACCAGAGAGCTATATTGCAAAAGAAATGATCACTCTTCCTGCGTGTGTCTGCAAATGCAAGTACAGAAAAAAACCAAAAAACCACCAACCAAAAAAAACCCAAACAAGACACAGATCTTTTACGGTTTTGTTTTTGCTTTTCTTGACAGTGACCTTTTCCAGCGCATGTGCTCAGGGTATTCTGGTGAATGCATTTCAACTCCATAGTCCTCATACTCGTCCTCTCTCCTTTCTGACTCCATAGGTACTATAAAGGGTTCACCTTCAGGCTGATAGGGTCCACTTTCAGGCACGTATGGTTCTGGTTGAAAATAGTTGTCCGATTGAACATAATAGTTATCACATGTCTTTGAATCCACATATGCAATGAAACTTAGTTTGTATACATAATGTTAGTTCAATCTTATTTTCATATAATAAATATATAAATTAGTAGTTCAAAGGGGGTATTTTTCAGTTTTGCTGATGAGTGTTTCTTGGCAGTAAATGAAAGGGTTAAAATTCATCTTGAAAGGCTTTGTATTTATAATACACAAAACATTGCAGAAAGAATCTTAAATTATGCAAGGGACAAATTATGGTATAACTATTAAAAAAAATAAACCAACAAAACAAAAGCAAATCAAATAAAATTATTATTTTACAGCTACGTCAGTAAACCCAAGCACTGGATTTTATTTTAAACTGCATAATTAATAGGAGACATGGAGCAGGTAAAATGAAAAGATGGGTTTGGCATATAGTAATATTCTCTGAGAATGGGAAAGTAAGTGTAGACATAACTATCACCAGCGGCAATATACAGTACATGTCATTTTCTCGTGCTGTTCCTCGTAACAAACCGAGTTACAGCTGGTGCTTCAGGAACACCAAAAACTACAGCAAAACAGAAGAAAAATAATTATAAAACTTTGGTATTTAGAACTGCAGTTACAGATCCAACAAGATTACACATAAAAAAAGGCACATGCCCCGATTCAGACACGTTGGTAACAAGCAACAGACAGGTAGGTTTCATAAGTTGTCAAAGATGTTATTCCGGCATACAGCAAGCAGCAGCAGGCTTTTATGCAAAAGTATCACGTAGAGTTGTTAACAGATTTTAGTGGATACATCCCATACAAATCATTTACAAGCCACAATTAGTTTACTATTTACATAAGTTATTTCTCATATTCCAGGTTAAATCTGTCTCTCTTCTAATGGCATTACCTTTGCTGGTTAGTAGTTTTACAAGCTTCCTTCGCCACTGGGGCTTTTGATGGTCTAGGTTTTTTTTAAAAAAGAAAGACTGTCTATTTTAATATTGAAATGCAATAGGCTTAATGAATTGACATCACTGTCCTTTATCTCATTCACGAGTTGTGTTAGTAAAAGTATCTCCCCGTTCTATGAGGTCAACATGGTTCAAAAACCATATCCGTGGTGAAATATCCATACGGACTCATTTTCTAATAAGCACGTGCGCAAACATCTCAGAAACAGGATTTTCATGTATTCAAACTGTAAGCAGCACTGGCGACTTAGAAAATGTGTTAGCCGAAACCTGAAACAGGTCAAAGATGATGTTAGTCTTTTAAAAAGTCCATCTGATGTGCAAAAACATACTTTCATCCAATTAAATAGATAACAGTTAAGTCATAAGCATATATTTATATATGTATACATAGCTGCTTACTAGAAAGGAGAACACCGCTGAATCACAAGTACAATTTTCTTTATTTTTCATTTAAATAAGAATTTTGTGAGAGATCTGCAGAACCATCTGGCTCTTTAACCAGTATCACTGAGTCTGCAAGTGTGTACATATATATATATATATCTTTTCTTTCTTTTTTTTTTCTTTTCATGGGTACATGCACAATACACTAACAGCAAACCATATCCAATAGTAGTATCACATACACTAATTTTGAGATCTGGCAAGGCATACATATTAATTTGTTAACAATACTGTGGTCCTGCAGGATCCCTATGTTAAAATATATTAGAATCTTTTAAGTCAGAAATTTGTGGCCACTGTGACCTTTCATTTTGATTCCAGAAGCAGCCTACTGTTTTGAGCTAGATCACAGAGTGGAAGGCTTATATAACCCAGAGCTAATTAGAGACTCCATGGTGTTTAACTTGGTACATATTGTATGACAGTGGTGCTTTTCAGTTGTCTGCAATGTTATCACCAAATAGATTTCCTTTGTGGAAAATTTTTTTTTTCAGGAATCAATTTTGTATAAATAATCCTGACATTGCTCAAAAAGAGACACATGGAAATTGCCAACCACAGCATTCCTTTTATTTTTCAAGAGAAACATGGAGAATTCAACCTTGTTCTGAAGACGATTGGTAGGGGTGGTGATAGACGGGGGAAAAAAGAAGAGAAGAAAATGGTCACTTAAATCCTATGAGCAACATTATCAACTAGTAACCATCTATGTTTAAAAATAACACAATAAAAAAGCCTAAAATATTTACTCACTACTTCCTATTTAAAGCAAAGCATACATAAATAACATCAAGTCAACCTAAATCAAAGTCTAAATGGCTGCTCATACAACTGACATTACAATGAGGCAGGCCTGCTCTATGAAACCGTCTCCTCCTGATTCAGTATATTCAGCTTAGCAGGACTGGCTCATGTAAAGCAGCTCAATATGAACAGCCATGTCTGTGAAGGCTATTTAAGGTAAGGTTAAGGAGAAGTTGTTCATAACCTACCTGGGAATCCCTGGCCATTGTAAGGGATACTAGCACACTGGGATGAATCACAATATCCTGGTGGCCCTGGGGGACCTCGAATACCCGCATTTCCAGGACGACCTGGTGGCCCTGGTGGTCCTCGTGATCCTGTGGAGCCTGGTGGACCAGTTCTAGATTCTCCTTGTGGACCTAATTTTAGAATGGAGAGGTTAGGAGGTTGTTTTCTGTAAAAGCCAGCTTGATAAAACAGCTAAAATTACTGCTGTCTAGACTACACAGTCTAGGCTATGTCTTTGGTGAGAAAGCACTTGCCCTTGGTTGCTGTATGGGGGTCAACAGAAAGAAGAACAAAAGAAAACTAGAAATCTGACTCATCATTAGTTGCTTCCTTGTGTGTGGCTTATTTAAGGATTTATTCATAGAATCTGATTTAGTAGGTTTGAGCCAAGTAAGAAATATCAATAAATTCTCTGGTTTATTTCCTCTTTGTGTAAGATACAGTGATCTCAAGGGAAACTACTAGATTAGACAAGCACACTGGATTTCAATTAAAATACAGGAGTACATTAATTCTGCTACCCCATAGCCCCAGGATAGATGAGGTAATGTTTTTTTTGGAACCAGCCCTATTATGGTTAGCAGAAAAGTAAAGCTTCGAGGAACTGAGGCTACAATTTGCTGCAAGCATCTTGTGGGTCCTGTAATGAGAAGTCATTTCAGCCTAGTAAACTACAAGCAGGAACAAATGATACAGCTGATTTAGGACAAGGCATCAGTGAACAAAATTTCATGATACAAAGACCAAAAACTTGTCAAAGTCAAATCATCTGCCTCTATCAGCCGGTAACTCTGTATGTGGGAGTATTTTGTAGTCCAGCAACCAACAGGTGAAAAACTGGAACTAGACACTGCAAAAGTATAATTTGATAACACTTAGGAAAAATATCTGTCAAACATTTGGACAATGTATTTCCATGAAATACATTCTCACACAAGCAAGCATGCCAGATGAGCAAATTAGAAGATAAAGGTAAGTATCTATTAGCCACATCCAAAAATCGTTCTAAATTGCCATTTTTGTAGGGCTTTCCAGTAAATTCTAATACATGTCAAAAACAAGAAGTGGACAGAGTAAAGCATGTTCATTCACCATACATAGTCAGGTTGCCTATGAAGAAATGCTGCCCTTTTCTCCTACTTTTCTGTAATCTGATAAAATATAAAATATTTACCAGGCGGTCCCGGTAAACCTCGTGGTCCTTGAGATCCAGTCCCTCTTTCACCTTTCTCTCCAGGCATTCCTACAGAATAATAAAAGGGCAATAAAAATGAAAGAAAGGAAACCACATCAACAAATATTTCTTCATGCTCGCTTGTTGGCAATAATATTTAGTTCTCATTATTTAATGCAACAAGACTGGTCAAACCTATGTTCTACAGATGTCCAAATGTGTATTTGGGAAAAAATTTGGATATAAATACACTAACCTAAAAATAAAGTAGGATGCTTAGGTAATTTAGAATGAATAAACTTTCTCAAACATAGAAAAGTATTTGAGATATTACAACCACCACAGAACCTTATTATTTTAAACTACGGATAGGAAGGTATTTTCAAGCTTGCATACTTCTGCTACAAAACATGCTTTACACTCTCATAGGAACAGTTACAATAAGTTTAAGAAATTCAGGAATTAATTCTTCTTGATTTATTCCTAGCCTTTATTTTAAAGAGTATGCTAAAATATATACTAGAAAACACTGAGTCTATGCTACAGTAGAGTAGTGGAATAAGCAAAGGCCACAACTTGGTACAGTACAAATGCTCCACATGATTGCAGTGATCCAAAATAGCCCTAAAATAGGTTTACCCACATGCTCAAATTCAGTTCAGAGTTGTTTCCCTCCCTCAGAGTATTCCAAAGAGCCAAGGATGTAGACCTAATTCTTTCAACTCCTACATTTTATTCTTGTTAATGACTCATTTTCTCTCTTAATGAGTGTTATATTTTGTGGAGTTGTGTTACTCCAAACAGCCTTTCAAGACACAGCTGTTTAGTGCCAGAATAGTTCTGAGAACTTTCATTTTCCTGGGATATTCTGTGGAAGCATCAGACAGCTGCCAAAATGTTAGACCAATTTGTATTTCATGAAATCTAAGCAAGGGAGAGACAGAGGAAAGCACTGATGTAATTAGCCTTGCCCTCTAGAACACCAGTGTCCCTCAGGCAATCCAATTGACCTAACAGGCTGCTGCTAGGTATGGGCTTCCTACCCTGACATGGAAAAGGGAGCAGACAGCTATTCTGGCAGCCTCTGCACTATGTCCACTGTACAGCTGACTTGTACTTTATTTACCTCTTTCACCAGGTGGTCCTTGGACCCCAGGAGGTCCTGGGAATCCTGGTCTTCCTCCAGGTCCCGGCTCTCCTCTTGTCCCAGCAGCTCCTGGGGGACCAGGTGGACCTGGTGGCCCTGGCTGGTTACGGTTTGAGTAATAATCGTTCGGGATTTGATTCAGCATTTGATTGAACCGGCTCATTTGACCTTCAAAAGAAAAGAAAAATGTGAAATGAGTGAAAATCTTTTACCACAGTGGGAAATGATAAAAAAATAATTTCTCTTCACTAAATCCTATTCTTGCTCCCATTCAATAAATTAGTGATGAATTAGAAAGACTTAAGATGAATGTCTGATAAGAAGGCTGGACATAAATGGGAGAGAGAAAAGGCAAAGGGGATTTTGAAAGCCAATGACATTAACAAAAATTTATCATAAAGCTATTAAATCACAAAATAAGCATTTTTTAAAATACTCTTGCTGTCAGAGCTCTTTAGAGTTGGTTTTACTCTGAAAACAGAAAGGACTTGTTCCACTTCTAAAACTGGAGTATCAGATTTCTACGTACTTTCAGAGCTCTGAAGCTGCCACAAACAGTATCAATTACTCATGTGTAGAGCTAGCGGCACACAGTCTATGAAGTCACTTTCTTAAGCCTGTAGGATGTTTGTACCTATAGAAGTCAGCACTTACATTTGTAATAGATACAATATTAAGAGCAATTTATGGGCCCATTTGCTTCTGTCCTCCTTGGCAGGTCTACTGATAGCAAAAGCACTGCTTCGGAGGCAGAGAAAAAGCCTCCGTAGAGAACAATTTCATGGGCTACAGAGCTGCACTGTGTGGCAGTAGCGGACTGAAATTCAATTTGAAGTCCTTCTCCAAATAAATATTACTTTTACTTGCACAACACTGTTGATTCTGTGCACAGTAGTTACCCAACACTCATCTGTCTTTCCCTGTTGGCAAAGTACCCGTAGTGAGCATTGTTTTACTCACTGATTCCCTCCTCTTGAAGATGACATGTTTAAAGAGAAAATGTACACTGATTTTACTACAGAGATGAAGTAATTTTGAACCAGAATGACAAAAGGAATATCACTCCCCTGGTACAGAGTGTTAGACTTACATATGTATTTCCAAAGGTCAGAGATTAGTTCAGGACCAAGCCAGCCTCTGGGTCTGGCAAAAATTTGCTGCTATGTTTTTTTTCCACCAAATAATTGGCATTGGACAGCTACAAGATCAGTCAAGCTCTTGCTGTGCTCTCTGGCCAGTATCCGTCACCTCAGATTTAAGCTATTGTTTTCTCTTTTTAAAAATCAAAGTGGTCAATTACTGCTATGAAAACAAAGCAAGCAACACAGTTTACCATTTATCAGTTGTTCACAAACTTGTCGTGCAACTGCTCGCATCATGTTCTGAGAAGCAATGTCACCCTAAGTAATCAAAGGCAAAGCAAGTGTTTTATTAGCAAGTATCTGTGCTTTTAAAGACATAGTGCTTAATTTAAAAACTGTGAGAAAAACTGACTTTTAAGCATACTTACTCTGTCACCTTTTTCTCCCTTCATTCCAGGTGCACCCTAAAATAAATAAGTAAAAATAAAGCAACGGAAGGATTATGTTATTCCATCCCAAGCATAGGTTTGAGACATACAATTCTAGAAAAAAATTTGACTGCTTCAAGAAGACCCAGTCCTCATTAAACTTTACATTTCAGTGATGTCAAAACAGGTGCCAGAAAAGACTGGAGAAACAGTGATCTCTTGTTGATGATCAAACACACTGATAGATGTATAAGAAAAAGATCAGAGGGAAAAACTCAAACTATGGCCAAAAAACAGATGTATTCTGACATTGGAATCACAATGTCAATTTGAAAGTTGAATTTCTAACATCAGATTTCTGTAAATGGTCAGTGGTCTTGTATGAGTTATATACAACTGTTTAAGACAACCCATCATTAAAGAAGGTAAGATAGGAAGAGTAACACAAGTCCAGGAAGGGTAGCTGTCTCCTTAGACGCATATGAGAAGGATTCTGTGTTAAGAGAAAAAGAGTTAGGCAGAGATGACACATAAGATGGAAAGAGATGCCATTAAGTGCTTACTCTATTTATAAGGACAGCTTCTGTCTTAATTCTGAACCATTTCTAGTCTTACAAAGGTCTCATAGAAGTCTTAGCTAGAGCTGCTTTATAATTGTTCACATTTGCCAACTTTTTTCTTACTGCACTTCCCATGAGCCTTTGAATAATTTAGTGTTTGTGGGTTTTTTGGTTTCCAAGAATACTACGTAAGAAGGAAACGAAACCAGAAGGACTGATTCTAATTTTTATATATGTATGTGCATATGAAAAGCATCAGGAATAATTATGGGTCTAAGCATGAGTTCACACAGATTTTCAATTTTAGCCTAAATCACTATTTGAAAGTAAGGCATAGTTCAAAGGTGAAAGATCAATTTGGTCATCTGTTGCTCTGCATGACTTTCCACATACTTACACATCCTAAGTATTACTGCTTTGTATACTGTAGTATTTCTTTAAGGAGCCTGTTTATTCCCCTTGACAAAGCAAAGGCTAAGTGTGGGCCGCAGCTGCTTCTCATAACATTCCTACAGTACCCGCAATTAATTTCAACATGAAACACCAAATCATTCCACTGAGGTCACAGTAGACACCATTCGAATGCAGTGGTACTGTTTCATAGACTTCTATCAAGGTTTTGGGCAAAAAAATGCCCATTGGGTATGCTGGAGTTTGAACTTAGCATGCTCTCTGAGCTTCCCTGCAGCAGAGTTGCACACACCTATCCCATGACATGCCACAGAAAATATGAGACAGTTCATCCATCACTGAGTTAAGTAGTTGTCATACGGTACATTTGCATCATGAATAACAGATTGTTCATGCAAAATTAATTGTACAGATTCAAATGAATGATTTAAAATGGTGATGCCATAAATGTGCAACTGGAATAAATTATGCCACTAATGAGACAGTTACTAATAAGTACAAAATATACTCATCAAGCTGATGAATATTCTTTCCCTTCTGTCCTTCAGTCTTTCATCTATATCTTTCTTACTCTGTGAAGTCCACAGGGAAACATCTGTCTTTTAGTTTTAGTTTATTATTACAGCCACACACTGAAACAGCTTATGGACTTGTAAATGCCCTAACAACATAAATAGAAGGTAACAACTAACAGCATGAGGAAAATATGACATTTGTGTCTGTCATTCTCTAATAATTAATGTTGTGGTAAATGATGATGTGCTGAAGCTCTAAAAGAGACGCTATTTGACTCCCACATCAACAGACATTAACATCTCATTCATAAACTATTACATATAGCTGAAATATCCCTTGAACAGAACTGAAGATTTCTTACTTGCACTAGTCTATAACATGAAAATGTGGGGAAAAAAATTATTTCATGCTTCTCTTTCTCTTTGAAACTTGCCAATTTTTTCAATTTTCTGAAAGCATATTCCTTTGAAATTATATGCTGTGTACATATTTATAATACCTGTTCATGGTATTCTCATTCTTTCTAAGGCTTTTGTAGTATTTTTGACCAGAAGCAAATAATTCATTACATTGTTTATTCACTAGGTAAGTGCAAGCACTAGAAATCAGATTTCTGGTCTACTATTCTGGCAATATTCTAATAATTACTTAAAATTCTATGTTTCAATTAATTCATTTACTAGAATATTCACACACCAGAACCATACACAGAGAAAAAAATTATGAAAACTTAAAATGTTCAAATCCTATACACTGTTTCAGGAAACATTTTTGCTGACTGGTCAAGAAAAGTTCTCCAGGCTGTCTTCAACCAGAAGCCATGTTTGTAAGACAGGAAGGTGCTCTGTTAAGAAAAGCACAACATTGCTCAAAAGTATTGGCAACAAAGGTCCCCCAACTAGGAAAATGCTAACACTGTTCCTTAACTCTAAGTGATAGACAGTCAATTTTACAATTCATTGAAAAAAAATGAGCCTTATTCTTCAATTTGTGAAGAATAATTCTAAACACACTGATTCAGCCTTATGACTGAAAGTCTATAGGCTATTTAGAACTAATTTTAAAATTTGAAGATTAGAGGCTGACTGGCTATGTTAACAATAAAGTGCATTTTCCACCTGGAAATTTTAGAAACATGGTTTCCAAAAGTAATTACAACTGCAACTACTGAGTTGCTGTTTGCATCTTTCTCCCCCTTGGTTATATGCCTCTTAAATTTCAGTTTATTTTCTTTTAATAGACAAAAAAGTGCAGTTTAGCCAACCGCTTGACAGCATTTTGAGAAGCAGCAGCTGCTACTGGCATTCTGTTTTGTTGATATCCTGCAACTAGGGAGTCACTTGAGGTCAGTGCAAGGAAAAGCTGGTTTATGCTGCATGTGGGATTTTTTGTGAGCTGTGGGATGAAGGCTGGGCCTGCAGCATAGTTCTATGGCAGAGGGAGGACAAAACAAAGGAAGTTTTGCTATTTTTACTTTAAAAGACAATGTGCTCAATTGTTTTCCCCAAAAGAATGTTTGCTCCCCTCAAGAACCAGTAGTTTATTGGTAGTAGTGTCTTTTTGAGACTTCATCTAGGACATCTGCATAGATGGATGCAAGATCAGTGAATACACGGTAGCAGAGAATGCAACATCCTCAAGTCTGCATATAACTCACATCAAAATTTGGACTGGACTAACCTCAAAAGGTTTTCACAGTTTATTTGGTTCTGGAGGCATCAGTTTAATAGCACCTTATATATAAAACATAAAAGCCTTGCACTGTTTCCTGGAGACCTTCCAGATCAACTAAGTCAGAGCCTGTTGTCACAGAGTCTGTTTTATAAAGTCAAGAAAGACAACTCTACCTTAACAGAACTTAGTCTGCCTAGCTACCCTATAAAACAAGTACTGGACCTTTTCCTTTCTTATAGTCCAAGATCTTCTATTTCCCATCACATTTATTCACAGAAAAGATAGCCATTTCTTCTTGAACCAATATCCTCTTCCAGTTTAAAGAGTCTTTCTTACCTTTAATGGTTGTTACCTTATTCTATGTGTATGAAATCTTACCAAATTCTGACTCTCTGACCAGACAGAGGACAGATATTTTAGTTTCCTCTAAGATAGCTGTGCCAAATTCTCAATAAATTACCAACTCATTTGTGTTCTTACTGTTCCTTTTCTAGTCATTTTGTTACTACACTGGGGAAAAAGAACCAAAAACAAAAATACCCCACCAAGAACCAAAAACCAAACCAACAAAACCAAAAAAAAACCCAAACCTAAATTTCTCTTGGAAGTACATACAAGCAGGTTAAAAAGTCAAATTTTCTATTTCCATGAAAATTCAGTTAACACTTTCAGAATCAACTTGTTCTAGTATAAGTACACAATGAGGTAGAAAAATGTTTACAGTGTGGTCTGCCTCAGCTTAGCATGTTAGTAGCACTGAACACACCAGGAAGGAGCTCCAGTTGACTTCATTCCCTGGGAGCATCTTCTTCTTTGCAGGTAACTGTGTGTCTTTTACCTGGAATGTAATGCTCCTTGGTTTGTAGGGGTCTTTTCCTGACTTGCATTGCATAGTACCAACAATGTAGACAGTTCAGGTAGAACTAAAAATTACAGGATCTGGTAAAAAATTATTTACTTCTTGTATTTACCAGAGGCAATGTGAAGACTCATTATCTTTCTCCTCAGGCAGAACTATGATTCATGACACTGCAAGTTGCATTTGGCTGTCAGTCTGCACCTTTGGCAATTGTAATACAGCACACAAAGGAAGGCCTGGAAATTCTGTCCACCAGGAATCTGATAAAACATCTGTGCAAGGTGCAAGCCAGAATTCCTGCTGGGATCTGTTCTAGAAACATTAGAAATGGCAAATATGATGCACGGTGTCCCACTACAAGAAAGTGCAATAATTGGGGAAAAAAATGTATTTCTAACTGAAAGTCACTCGTAAGATTAGAGTGTAGGAGAACTTAGACATGGTGTTTGGACAGGAGCTGACTGCTTTACTTTGCAAGAGCCCTGAAGCTGGGCTGGTAGCCAGACTTCCTTCTAAGTACATTATTTACCTGCAGAAGACTTTTGCTGCCGAACTGGGTCAGCTATCCAGAAGGAGAAACCAGATACACCTGGCAATTTGAATCTCCCTTGTGAACAGAGCACAACACTTTGTGCTCTGGCTATGTCTATCAAGCATCTGACCTAGCAGGAATATGAAATTAATAATGTATATCTAAAGGCAGGGAAGCTTCAGTACTTTCTCAAGACACTCAGAGTTCTCTCCGACAAGTAGAAATGGAATTTATAGTCCGGCAAACACAGACTGAATTCAACGTGTGTATGAAAAAATGACCCAGCTTCCAGGTGCTCCTGGGAGCTTCCACTTCACAACCATCAAGCTTCCCAATCTACTGTATAGTCTTCCAAATTATCCAGCTTTTATATACACAGCTACACTGAAGCAGGATGACTGCCATACATCAAGCACAAGTAATGAATGAGTTCATTTCACTTGCTGTACCCACTCTTGACCCAAGCATAACTTCTCAGAGATTCTATAAATTAATCAAATTAAATTTCTCCTGAAACAGTGGGAGCCAGCACGTCCTGCTCCTTCTCCCAATTCAGGAAGCACTTTAAAAGTCAGAGTAGAAGCCACAGAAACCACCTCCAAATAATTTTGAAATAACAGTGTAAAGATGCACAAAACATTTGCAAAACAGAACTGATTATGTAATACTAACAGAAGTTGTCCACCTTCAGCAGTTTATCACAATTTTACTACACACACACATATACACAAATGTAAAGACTTTCCAGTCATTTTGCTGACCTAGTTCTTCATGCTTATGCAGTGTAGGAATATATGTCTTGGCACATAATATCTTATGATTTTTTTTAGTGGAAACAAGAGACCACAATTTCCAGCCCCAACTATTAAACTCAGCAAAATGGCATACTGTAAAAATAAAATTATTTTAAAAAAAAGACTTGTGGTTTTAGGTCAGTCCTACCGTACTAACCATCATCATAAGTGCAAGACAACTGTTTAAAGCAAGCAGAAGTCTCATATTCATCAACAGACTGTAATTTTAAATTTGATACTCTAAGTGTATCATTATCTTACTGGTGTCCCACGATCTCCTGGTTTCCCTGGTTTTCCACTGGGGCCAGCAACTCCTGGAACTCCTGGGGCACCCTGCAGCAGAAGACATGAAAAGTGAGTTGTGGAAATCCACAACCTAAGTGCTAAGAAATGCGTTACTGTATTGAGTCCAAAGCAAGAGTGAAAATGGTTCCTCTCCAGGCTTTTTTCTGTTAGGTATATATTAGGCTTGAAAACTTTCTTAAGGAACAAACAGTTCGTTTCTTCATGGAAATGTGTCCTTTTACATAACACCACAGTTTAAGAGGCATTACTGAACCTAAAGACACAAACAGTCTCTACATGCTGTCACTCTTAATGACAGCCTCCTAAAGAAGTACAACATAGTTTGGCCTTCTAATTTCTCTGATAAAAGTCCATCCAAATACTGACAAAAGGACACAAGACAGACAATTGTGGGGGAGTGAAGACTGCCCAAATAATACCCTGTCCCTATATGTGATGTAAATGTGTGCTTTGTGTGCATATGCCTACTGGAAATGCATTTTCCAACTTGTTGGACACGGTGACATTGAGCTGCAGCAACTTGCCTATCTCAGGCTGTCTGATCCAGCATGTTTTTCTCTCACAGCTAGTCTCTTTTCTAGCATGGTCCCACAAAAGACAGTAAAGCAGCTTTTTAAGAAAAAAATAATCATCAAATACTCTTTTTAAAAAGAGTTTTTGTTTTGTTTCCACCAGTCCTCAAGTACTAAGCTGATTGCTTTCAGAAGACCTAGTTATGCATTTAAAGATCATGGCTAAAGAATCAGGTATGCATGCTCTTCCTTTACTTACACTGGCAAAAATCAGTTTCAAAACCACTGTTACGAAGGTTTGTGAATACATGCTTTACAAAGCTGTCTGCTCACCTTTCACTGACAGTTTTCGAGACCCACTGAGGATATTAAACAAAGGATCCATTTCATACTTGACAGAAATTGAAAATGTCAATATGGCTCTCTGTTGGGTTAGGTCCCTTAATTCAGAGTATATCAAAGACAAAATTATATTTACCGCTGGTCCTGGTGGGCCTCTGGGACCTGTGGGACCATCTTTTCCTGTGAAACCCTATTCAAAAACAAAAGCATGATTAGAGATTAATTTAAGATGATAGATGGTAGCCTGATGAAAATGGCCTTTAAAATTATGTAATTGCAATACTCCTGAATACTACTCACATGTGTTTTAAAACCAATCCACAACGTCATTTATAAAATAGTTATCACAACTAATGCTGGTGAAGGCTATGGAACAATGAGCTACAATTTAGGAGATGTTCAGCTGCTGTTGATTAACTGAAAATTAAATCAATCCTTCTCAAAATTTTTAAGAAAAGGAATCATCGTTCTATCCCAGAAAAACAAGACCTTCCTTTTCACTGTTCTCTCACTCATGGATTAGTTGGAAAATCAGACGTTTCTGCTTAAATGAAGAGCTACCTCCCTCTCAGACATTTCCCCTGCAAGAAGAGATGCTGAGAAATCCCATTTCAGTAATCTAACATAGAATTCACAAATTAATATTGATGGTCCATGACCCACCAATCCAACATAATGGCTCTTTGGCAACTGGCTATTGCATAGTCATTTATTTTTACTTCCAGCTATCAACTCCCACTAAAGGATAATTATAAATGCATATGTCAGCTATTAACTTGGACTGTAAAGGCTTGTAAGAGCCTTTAGCTAACTTTGAGCCAATTTTCACTATGAAGACTGTAAATTGCTTCAGTCATCTCAAAGGTGATATTCCACTGTGACAACAAAAGAGATTTACTTAGTCAGCTCCAATGAGAAGACAGTAATTGCAACAACTCCACAACAAAATACCTGTGTGCATGTCCCTCATTAATGAAAACATTTCAGAATCGTCCTTCCAAAGAAAAGTTCTTACCTCCACATAGGCAAAGGTTTAGGAGCAAATATGACCCTCACAATAAGATTGGCACAGATTCTTTACCAATATGACATCTCTCAGAGTCATAGCAATCCCCTGCAGCAGCAACAGTGTGGGGAAGACAGCAGAGCTGAGTTCCTCAGCTATGTGGGTGCAGGCATCTGAGAACCCAGTCAGAGGAGGAAGCAGAGCAACTTTTACAGAACCTATTGGCTACCCTACGCCTGTCTGGGAAGGTTTTCCCCACTGAGGTGTTTCCAACCCTTCTACTTTTGTCTGTCCAGATAGGATACTGATAAAATGACTCTTTTGAAAAATCATTTGAAAATAAAAATATATATAAAGAAGCGCAGGGAACATATTACTTGGTC
The DNA here is from genome assembly GCA_035583185.1 of Anabacerthia variegaticeps. Lineage (NCBI taxonomy): Eukaryota > Metazoa > Chordata > Aves > Passeriformes > Furnariidae > Anabacerthia > Anabacerthia variegaticeps. The sequence goes on along the minus strand of JAWWEW010000112.1, from coordinate 83,824,319 downwards.
TTTTCAGAACATAAACTGAGGAAACATTACCCTTTCTCCTGGAGGTCCCACTGGGCCAGGTGGACCAGGTAAGCCTGGGGTTCCCTAGAGGGAAAAGGAATGAGAAAATGTATCTATGACAGAACAAACCACTGCTATGATAACCATCCCATATACCCCCAGTATATATGTTCTTCCCCCTTTTCTGTCTAATCTCATTGTACACTAACATGCAGCATTGCTTTCTACAGGGCATTACTACTCCCTAAAAGTATGCTACTCAGGGTTATAAGGACTAATAAAACAGGTAAGGAATACAAGGTCCTTGGCCTATGACTGACCTTACCCAATATATGAAACTAAATCCACAACAACAGTTAAGCATCCCCCATCTAGTGTTTATATCCCCAGTAAAATTAAGAACAATATAGTAACCAAGGAATATTCATTATGTCACTACATGTGCAGATCAATGGCCTTAGATGGTCTAAATTTGGCGGATTATCTAAAAATACCCTAATTTTTTCTCCTCAAAACCTAATCCTAGTTTACAACATAGAAACTTACAAGCAACTGGAATTTAATATTGCTTACTTCTTTCAGAACACATACAATTAATGCCCTGAGATCACTTGAATTCCAAAAGTAGAAAGTAATCAGGCAACATTGCTGAAGAGGGGCTCCGCAAAGGTTCTGCAGCCTTTATTTCAGGAAGACATTTAACTGCAAGTGGTCAGATGATGAGAGACCTTCCTGGAGAGTTATCAGTGTACTCTTCCTAATCCAATGGTCTGTCATGGTACATTCACAACTGTCCAGATGGACATTTCGCTTGACTCAATGCAGCTGTTCTTTCACTCTTGCAGTTTTGAATAGTTTACTATTTCCTACATTTCAAATTCCTAAGTGTAAGATAACTATGTTTCCAAAACTATTGCTTAGAAAGGTATGACAAGAGCCCATGACTTCTGCTGATGTCAAAGACAGCTGTCCCAGCAGCCAACCTGCATCAGGAGTAGTGTAAAATTACATTATCTTGTCCAAGCATCAGCTTACCGATCGCCCTGGTAGTCCAGGCTGGCCAGCATCACCTTTCATTCCTTGACGACCCTGTAATTTGCATAAATGATTGCAAGTCATTCTAAATTAGAGAATACCTCAGCAAATTCATTTCTGTGAATGGACAGAAAGTGTTTTCTACAACATATCTAAATTAAGGAATCCATAAGCCAACTACATATTATGGAACAAATCAAGATACATATACCTCTTAAGCAATGCTGATCATCCCACAAACATTTGCAAATGCAGGATGACTGGTTGACATTCAAGGCTGACTGGTTGACAAAACAAGGCAAGCAGACATTTCAAGGGGGGACATACACTGATAAGAAAGTGACATGGACTTTTGAGTACTACAGACTGATATCAATGTCTTCACAAGCAGGAAAGCTGTGAGGGGTTACATGCTTTCTTCCAACCTCCCTTATCTTTCTCAGCTAGTGAATGGAACTGTCTCAATTCATGAAAGGTGAAAGCTCAGCCTTTCAAAAGTATCACTACTTGTCTCTAACCCATGGTCTAACGGCATTACACACTCTCAGAACACAAGGTATAGGAGCATATAAAGAAACAATATATTGCCTTTCACAACCAGCTTGCATTCCATACACACTGTTAATAACCAAACAATCTGTAAACATGGCCTGCCAATGTGAATTGCAATTGGTATGAAAAATAGGACTCAAAAGTGGTGTTCTAATTTCTTGCTAGCTAATGAGAGATTCCATGAATGTTGGTGTTTTCATTCTTCAGACTTTTTCGACTGAATGTGATAAATAAAATCATTATTTGTATTCCAGGTGTAAAAGGAATGTGCTTGCCCTTTCTTGCTCTTTAGCACCTCTAGATCATCTTGATGAAGTTTTTCCTCCTGGTATATAATAAAAAAACTGAAATGTATCTACACAGGTTAAAAGAATCTTTCTCATTACAAAGCAGAAGGTGTTCCTAATGTCTATCTTAAAACACATTTTAATTTCCAATTCCCAAATCACATTACAGATGGAGCAGGTAACATATTTTCAAATGTAAAATGAGACAGGATGCAATCAGACACCAATTCTACTTTGTTTTCCATAAACTTTATATTCTGTTCAAAAACTTCATAAAAAAATGCTCCTGGATATATTAAAAATCAAACTAATCCTAAATAGAAAACATCAGAATTACGTTCCTGCTTTTGTGCTGATACTTATTCAAATATGGCAAAAGCAGTCTTAATACAATAACAATGTAGACGAAGGGTTATGTATGCTATCCACTACAAAAAACAAAATATGGTGAAACATCTTCAGTGTTAATAAGAGTTACTCTGGCTTGGAAGGTACGTACATGAAATCAGAAGTAGCATCGTGCTAATATATGCATGCTGTTGTCAAGAAAACCCCCTAGGAATGAAGGGCTATTCTGTAAGACTAGATCTAGGCACTCATTTCCTCTCTGAACTTCCAGCTACTGATTTAGGCCAGAAAATAAAAGTTGTACATATAAGTCTGTGAGAAAGTCTTCAAAGTATTATTGCATGCTTAATTTTCCTGCACCACAGTTTGATAGTTCCACGTCCTAAACTGGAATGCCTAGCAAGAAAAGCCATTAAGACTGAAAACAGAGTAGCACAACATACATTACAGCACTTAGACTCTGTCCCTTCACTGGCATCCCATAAACACACTCGGGAACATTCAGTAACACTCAGAACAGAAAATGCTGTTGTATTAAGAGACTTATTTCAGAAGTAGGTTTGTTTCATAATACTACTGCATTGCAGGGACAAATTAATGTTCAGACGAAAGTCTCACCCTCTTCCCAAGACCACCATCCCCACGGACAGCTCTGGCTCCACACACATTCCCACCTGCACTCGAAATGGCCACTCACCGGTTCACCTGGGATTGACAACCCATTGGGGCCCTGTGGACCTGGGGGACCTTGAGGGCCAGGAGGACCTGTCTCACCACGAGGACCAGGAGGCCCCTTAAGGCAGGAAATGGAAAAAAAATATGTAAATGTCAATACCTTCTGAGATCTGTAACTGAAAAATCTTTTGTTTTAGACACAGGTAAGTCCGAAGCTTGGAGCCACCTTTAATACTTCAGAACAATTTTAGAAACAGATATTCAAGTGGCATACCCTTTCATATGCTATTCTCTGATTCATGTTGGCAGACTCAGGCCATTACATGCCCTCTGGCAGTGTGAATTAGAAGCACAGCCATGTCCTCTGTACAGAGGAGAGAACACTAATGCTGCAGTGTGTATTATCACCCTGATGCATGTAACCCCAGTACCCTGATGTGCAGTCTATGCCTTTGAGGCTACACAGACAGTGTTATATAGTCTTAAATAGGTAGGCTGTACATAAATAACATAAAGGCACATTTCCAAGTAAATTTTTAATTTCCATTCCTAGGTCAGCATAAAACTAAGCATATACATTTTCATACAGGTAAGTATGCAGTAATACCACGGATTTTAGGAAACATACTTACAGATGATCCAGTCAAACCCCTTTCACCTCTGGGACCTTTAGCACCTGGGCCGCCCTAAATTGAGTATTTGGAAAGAAAATATATTTCATACACAGAAAGCAAAGGTACGTAAAACTGGTGTGCATTATGAATCCTCTTTAACAAGCTCTTATGTGAAACCCCAAAGTTTTGACGTGTACAGATCACACTGCTAAAAAGAGTACTGGAATAAAAGAGGCATGAGGAACTTGGGTAAAGCACATTAGCTTCAACCTTTCCAATTCAACTCATGAAAAAGTATTCTGTTATTTGCCGCTGCAGACATAAACTTCTTCAATTTGTATTCATCAAAACCTCTGGATACCTCTTGAGTAGACTACCAGACAACTTAACTTCAGATTCCTCATGCAGCAGTTTGATAACTTCAGAGTAGAAGGACTACTCAGTTGAGTATAACTCCCTTATATTCAAAGCAATTGATAGGAGCACATCCATTCCATAGATCACTATCTCTCCACACAAAAAATAAAGAGAGTAACTAATTTATTTCCCTGACAGAGCAAAGAATCTTTCCTTGGAGTGATATCCTGACTCTATTTCGGAAAAATATTTGCACAGCCCATTAAAAATATCTTGTACATGACGTTCGAGACTGCTGAGACCGGGCTAGAGTCTTTCATCCTCTCAAACAATGAGGAGTTATTTGCAATGATTACACTGGAAATATGGGAAAAGATTATATAAACAAGCAGAGGTGGTAGGAGCTGCCTGTGTTCTAAATTAAGATGAAAAGGGGACAGAGTACCGTGATGTTATGAACACGTTGATAGAAACTATGTCTCTGACTCACCTTTTTTTTTTCACAAAACCACAGATCAACACAAAATTATTTCCATAAATTTAAAAATCAGAAACCTATCTATTGCAGATAGTTACAGCTGGTAACTTACAGCTGGTCCAGGAGGTCCAGGAGGTCCCACACTGTCTTGAGTACAGGTACAAGCATTTGGAAGAGCTGGGCACTTTGCTTCATCTCTCTGAAAATGCAATCACAGCAGTTACTGTCATTTTAAAGAAAAGTAGTCAGTGGCATCATGCTTTTCTAAAACAACAGCAGAAAGAGTCTCTATTACCCTGTTTTCAAGAAAAAATAAAACTCTCATCTCAACAGTAGTTTCCAGATGTTTCTACAGGACCTTTTATATTTTTAGCAAATTTTCTCTGTGAGCTATACAAGGCACTAACAACAAAGGCAAAAGCAAAATCAAATTCATATGCAGTTTGTGTTGTTCTAATGTTTATAAGCATTAGACCATCAACTTGCACTGGCAAAGGATACACTAATTATTTTTGAATGCCAATCCAAGAAGAGATTAAATTAAAAAATATATATAGCTATCCCATTCATAATACTTAGAATCTGCAATAGCACAGAAATAGAAAATACAACTGATATTTTTTGCACCATTCCTAAGGGGCTCCATTCTAGCATGATGACCTTTCTCCCCTCAAACACAAAACCTTGAAATGCAGTTGCTGTTCACTGGCTGCTCTGACAACTGTAATTTAGAGGTTTTGTCAGTACAAAGTATAATACCAGGCTAATATCGATATTGCTAAAATTCCTATTAATAACATTTTTATGAATAGCCTCTAGTTCATTTATACTTACCATAGAAGGAAGATCACAGCATCTGTCTCTGCTAGTCCAAACTGGACTGCATACAATGTCAAAATTCTGGATTTCTAACTGTAAAAGAATGGAATACTCTTGAAAGATCCTAGAGATGTTAATTTTGTGAAATCTAGTTACATTATCATTAAAAATTGCTCTTCAATTTCTTTCTAATGAGGTCAACATCATTCATACTCTTCCTTCTTCTTTTGACACTGACAGGAAAATTAATTAAAAATCATAAAAAATTTAAAACCAAGCCTGTATAAACCCACAAGGACTTCAAACACTGATGCTTGCTCTTGTTCTGGGGCAAAAGATAGCCAAATAATGTGACTCAAGAAATATTTCATAATACTTAATGAATAATACCAATGAATTTCTACATTGGCTGAGTGCCTGTACCGTTCAACATGAAATCTGGCTGAAAAATTTTTGGACCAGCTCTGAGGACTGCAGTCCTTGGGTCATATATTAATGCAGATTCATAAACAGAACTTTTCACTGACTGAAAAGTTTTGCAGAAAGGCTGAAATGGGGATCTTAGGTAGACTGTAGGGTAAAAGTGGTTTCCTCTCTTTTTTTTCACCCCAGGTGCTACGATCCTGTGGTTTGATAGACACAGCCAAGTAGTTGGTGGTGAGCACCAAGAATCTTCATCAGCTGTTAGGGTTTGCACACATGGATCAGACTGCAGACTTAAATCTTCTGATATGAAGCCCAGGTAACAGTATTGATTACATTTTAATATAGTTAATCCGTCAGGATAACTGATGTGACCTTCGTAGCAGCAGTCACTTTTTCGTTACAGGCTTATACGTCATAAAAGTCACTGCGGATTTCTCTGATCACTCAGTAGAACACTCACCACAGGACACGGCAGAATTAAAATCTGTTCACTAGCAAATGCCTTTTAGGAAAAAAAAATTTCTTCTTTTAAAAGTGTTCAATGATAGAGAATCCACAGCAAATGCATTCACTGACTAATTGTTCTCCCTATTGAGAGAAAAACATCCCCTCTCTTTTTTGAATTTACCTGACTGCAACTTTCAGCTATTACATTTTTGTTCTTGGAATTCTGTTGGAAAGAGAAGCTATCAAGACCAAACTTCTCAGTTAAGTATATTAGGTCTTACAGTGCAAACACCATAAACTTTGGCTGCAACACTGGTTTCTTAGCCATCCTTAGTCTCTAATCTCTTTCCTCAGAAAATTTCAAGGGCTGACACTAGTGAATGGATTCACAGTTATTGCTTACTGTTGCTGATCTTCGGTCGCCTTTTAGAAGTTTCCCAAGTATTTCATAGCCATCAGTTGTGATGTTCCCAGCCTCCTTAATTGGTTTTTCCAGTATTTCACTGCAGTCAATGTAAATCTTAACATTTGATGACGTTACAACAATATGGACCTGAAAAAAGTTAAACATAATACTTAGAAAAGCCACATAGACTTTAAGAGTATTTCACTGATTAGGTAGTACTGTTTTAAATTTTCTTCCTAGTAATCCTGCTTTAATTTCAACTGGTGGGAAAAAATCAAACTCAAGGAAAGTCTATGACATTAGTAACCTCTTTAGAATGTGTTGAAGGTCAGTAAGATGAACACAAGCACAGCTAAGAAATACTACTTAATGTGATAGTTGAACTATAATAAGCTATTTAAAAAGCTTGCCTGAAAATTGCTTTAAGATGCCATAAAAATAAAAAATAAAAGAATTTTTGAAAGGAAGTGAATATAAGCATTTCTTGTCCTCTTCTAATGTCTGGGACCACACAAGAGGTTTATGAATCTGTGACTGCCCACAGGCTAACAGACTCTGCCTGTAGCTCAGAGAGTAGATCGCTTCAGATCCAAAGATCCAGGGTTCAGTTTCCACAGATGACTCAACCAGAAGCATTACAGTGACCAGAGTAGCCTGCCCAGAACTAGACAAAATAATGGAAGATGCAAGAGAGACATTTCCATGAGAGAAATATGGCTACAAAAACATATGCCAAAATAAGGAGTAACAGGGAAGATGAGGAAGAGATTAATTATTGGAAATAGGGGAAATTCAGGAGGGAGAAAGTAAGTACTGTCATAAAGAGAATATGTTTACCAGGAGAAGAGAATGAAGTGCTTGGGGGAAACACAGTAAACTTTACAGAGAGGAACAAGCAAAATCTAAGCAAATATTATCTTTCAAAAAATGTATAGTATGCATGGCAAATATTATGTAAGTGGATTTTCTACATTTCTGTGAAAACAGAAAATAATCATGAGGCTACAAGAAACAAACAAGAGGCTGTCATTTTTGCAAATCTAATATGCAGTTGATGGAAGAGCATCTTAAGTCAACAGAATGTTTTTAGGGGCTTTATATACTTTCCATATTGCATATATTTTATATACACCATTATAACATCTATGTAATTATTAAAATATCAATACATTAAGATCAGCAGTAAAGAATCCCTGATGCACACATCAGGGATGTTTTAAAGCTTCTGTTATCCCAGTACATAACCCTTCAGAAGCATTGATGTTTGATGATGGCTTTAAAAATTGGCATAAAGTTTAAAGAGAGATTCCCTTAAATGTCCTGAGTCAACAAGTGCCTGAACAATCTCCTGATATTTTGTTCTTCTTTCTCCCTGTTAAATTTTTCCATGCAGAGTTGTCTCCAAGGCATCAGCATATCTTTCCTAAAACTCTTTTAAAATTATGTGCTTATGATTTATACCCCAGTGTTGTGTATCCAAGTGGCGTTCTTTAATATTCCCAACAATGTTCATTGAGCAAATAATAAAAAAAAAAAAAAGGAAAGATAACTGTGTCCAAAGTACAACTTGGTATTACATGCCAGTCTTCCCATAAAATAAAATAAGTGCCACACCAAAGCTTTAAATTCATTCTAATTTATACATCATATACCTAGTCATTTGATTGTATGACCAAATTTTACAGGTTAATGAATGTATCACCCAGTTTAAACTCATCACAGATGTAATTTACTAGTTCTGAAAGGTACCTAACACTCAACTCCTTCTACTGGAATGTTAAGTATTTGTCCCATTTTAAATAAAATTAAAGACATTGCATAGCAAACGGATATTACTGTGTTTTCATCTTCACAAAAAACTTAGGAGAGGTGAATCTACATCAGAATGCTGAATGAGACCATCAACTTGAAACTATTCAAACAGGAACAACTGCTGAGCATCGCCTATCCATCCAAAGAAGAAGCGATCCCAGCAATCAAACATAGGCAGAGCTCTCCCAAGTCATTAACTTGGTCAGCTAATCACTTATTTAGTGCCAGATTTGAATTCCAGTCTGAATCTCATGGCCCAGCCACAAATCTAATAAAATGAGGCATCTAGTGTTTACAGCAAATAAAACATCTCTTTATTCAAGCCTGCTACATTTTGTTTTCAACAGTTTCTAGCACACCGACATAGAGAATCTGTTCTGACCATTTCATTTATGAGGTTTTAGGACAGAAAACCTATTTTAATCTTTCTCTCTGGAACCCTATAAGATGAAGTTCGTTGGTGTTCTGATCTACTGCTATGTGAATCACATCAAAAAGAAAAGCAAACTAATTTCCATATGTATATCAGTAGAAAGACATGCACTCGTTATCAAATTTTCGGTGGCTAACTACTGCAAAATGGCAAATTGAAAGGAAGCCTAGTGTGGTAAGAATAAGAAAGTAGAAGTGCCTGTCTGTCCAAAACATCAGTTATAAACTTAATGACTGTCTCAGGCAGTCAGATTTTTTCCTATGGGACCTGCCAGATTCAACAGCTTTCACCATAGCTATGCAACACAGATTGTTCAAGTATGCCAAAGTAAATTTCCCTGCAGTTAGGTGTAAACTGTGTTTCACTGAATGAGCCACTAAGTCATCAGATGAAAACCACAAAAATGTTTGATATTTGGAAAACATCTTCTTGCATTGTAAAGATTTGCCATTTCTTTGAAACTGGACGGTAGGAGAAATTGCAGAATTATCTTTAGGAATGTGTTAATCTTTCCTTCCTTCATCCACCTGAAAGTACTGCTACCTATTATTAGGAGCTGATCAATGTGGCTGATAAGTAAGGCTTTCCCAGCAGATGAGCTAGGGAAGCCCATGGTGCCATCCTTAACAACCTGACTCAGATGACAATCTCAATATTCATCCTGGAGAGAATCGACAGAAATCAGCTTAGCTATAAGACAAAAAAAAAGCCCAAATACAGCTCTTTAAATCAAGGCTCCTGCAGCTACTTTAAATATTATCAAAATCCAAACTTTTGATCCCTTTCAGGGGAAAAAAAGAAGGGGAATACCACATTGCACTAAATAACTGAGACATTTGTGCTTAAGGAATAGTCCCACAAGCAAGAATTCACAGTTCCAGAGCTTTAAGATAATTTGCAAATTGTTGCTACTCCTGTACCTTGTTTGGCACCTCAGGACCACTTTCTGTTCATATGTATTAGTGTATTAAATTATTAAAATAATGCAAAATTCTGGATTTTTATTTTCCCTACAATTGTTTTCCACCAGCAATTTTAACAAACAATTTTAGATAACTTCTAGTATTTCCAGCATCTTGCAGGGTCTTCAGGTTATTCCCCATTTGCTCTGATAAATGAGCGGAGCTTCACTGTAAGTGCTGTCAGGCAATTCTGCTCAGCTCTATCACATGTAGAGCAAGCAAAAATGTGATTCTAAACGTCAATGAAATTAGCAGCAGACACTTAAACGAGACTGCTGGCAGCAGAACATGTAGAGAACTCCACACCACTGACCTGAAGGGAAGTATCAACTCTCACACTCGTATGTAAAATGAGGCATGCTACATCCTGCTCTGTGTCTAAACAGCACTTCCTGCTGATGACTCAACTTTTACACCAAGACAACATATATCCTACACTGTACTGACAGTTTTTCTCACTCCAGTAGACTCATACATTTCCTTAAAATTCAGTTGTCCTACTAAAACAATCAAACAAAACAAAGGGCAAAGGGCCAAATGTCAAGGAGAAAATAAAGGCTGCTTAATGTAGGTGTGACCCAAAGCTATTTGTAACAATCGGTTACACAATCAGTGACATAAACAGTCCTTCATATAAGCAAAAATAATTAGGTATTAAATAGATTCCAAAACAAGGATAATTGGATACAACATGGAACCAGTCTGGGAAATTATCCTCTGTGAAATTCTGAGGAAATCAATAGCTTTTATAGTACTGTGCAATTTTCATAATCATCTGTGTTTTAAACAGATGAAGTCACAAATCATTATAGTGCTGGCACCAGCTATCTTTCCCGACTTTCAGTCTAGGAGGACTCAGTTGAAAATGTGGCCTCCAGTATCTGGAAGTTGACAGAGGGAACCCCTTATCAGTATCCTCAAAGGAATGCTGGAAGTGACTAGTATGCAGGAGACAGTATCATAAAGAAAACAAGTGCTATACTTCAGCCATATTTAGTCATCAGATGAAAACTAAACTAAACAGAAGGGAGATAAATGAAAACATGAGAATGTGCATTTCAGCAGACCAAAAATGTTGCAATTGCAACTCACTTTCTTACCCTAAACATACATACTTGACACAGAAAGCAAATATTTTTTAATTATTTTTAGATATACATGTAGCCTGACATCCAAACACTTGGGTGACTAGAGGTAAGGAAGCCTGACAGAATCAAGTTTTCATAAGTCCATGCACAAAATTAGAAAAGCAAGCACAAAACTATCACAATTGAAGGCAGATGCAGTAAGATGCAAGGATTTCACTAGCCATTTTGAAAATTCAAAAAACATACATTTCATTCTAAATCACAAATAGATCTTTTGTGTACTCTCTTTCATTATCATTGCTTTCTCAGCTCCCATGACAACACAGCATTTTAGGCCCAGTGAATTTAAGCCAAAAACATATCAACACACATTCATACACACAAAATACATGTATTTTGTTTGTTAAAATTAAGACCCTTATTCAATATGCTATTCACCTCCCAATATTGGTTCCTACTCACTTTCTCTGCCACTTCTCTGAATGGTTTCAAACCATTACACCCTCACCCAATCTTTTGTCACCACAACTTCCTCTCCTTTTTTTTTTTTCCAGTTTATCTTTTATTCTCCCTCTTTCATGTGCCAGGAACCAGGCTATGATAAATTGTTCAGATGTAGTCCTCCATTTACACAATCCTGACAAATTCTTGACGAATGTCTCACATTGCTTCAAAGAAGAGTTATAACTTCAGAGATCTTGTTTTACAGGATCTGTAAGTCTCTATGTCAACTTAAAGTACTATACAAAGACCATGTGACTCCTGCTCAATTGTCTTCTATTTCAAAGAACAGCACTTCAGAAAGAAACATTTGTAATTTCAATCCTTTACCTTATGGAAGCTTCCATAAAAGATTTTCTTTACTTCATCATTATCAAAAGTTACAGTTTGAACCTCTCCCCGTGCATCCTTGTTAAAGAATGACAGCACTTTGCTGGCAGCTGCAAGAAAAATAATACATTTCATTTCACATGTACTACTGAAACCACTGTCCTAAGATACACTTACAGATAAGATCTAGCTTACCCCTCAGTTGGGTAAACATGGATCATAGGTGGTCTTAATGACCCATAAGTACACAGATGTACTTTCCTTTCATTTTAGAGTTAATACCAAGGTTGAAATGTAGCTTAGATAAATTATTTCTTTTTGAATAATAGATGAACAAAGTCTAAAAAACCCATCTTTTAAAACTAAAAATATATAATCCTTTTACTGTGTAGAAATTCTTTGGGATTGGAAATATTGGAAGAATGCATGCAAAATAACATAATTTCTCTATGCAATAAGTATAATCATCCTTACGATCAAGCACAACTCCAACTTGTGGTTTGTAATCTCTGTCGGTAATCTGCCAAATTGCAAAAGGCTCATTGGGGGATTCAGGCAGAAGACGGAATAACATAATGATAGTGTATGCCTGTGGCAATCCCTCTGGGTGAATCTCCCTGTTAAGAAAATTTGAAGACCTTTTTTCAGTGGAAACACATGAGGAAAATAAGAACTTCATAATTTGCTCTTTTTCAAAATAAAAACACAAGAGTAGCAGGGAAACCACAGTGTTTAATGGAACAGAACATTTTAACAACTCTCTGAAACAGAAAAGACCATTGTGATAAAAACACGTGACTTGATCTGTTCAGATGAACTCACAGCGTGTCTTCAGGCACCACAATTATAGAGCAAGTCAAAATAGGACCAAGAACTTTTGGGTATGTATTCTTGTGGCAAGATTCTGTATAAACTACACATGTTTTAAATTCCTTGATGATAAGTACAGAAACAAAGACTGCAGCTTTATTACTTTTTCATATCTGTCCTGTGACAGTCAGGCAACAGCTCTTAACTATTGCTGCCTTTCAGGGACAGATGCAGTAAAGGAGATAGTGTCTTCTCTGCAATTGGTGATACATTTGGGCTCCAGCTTATTCTTTTGTGGCTCAGGTTTAAAGTTGTGATGTTTGGACTGTTAGATATTAAAAAAGCACAGAGACAAAAGTAAATAAAAACATGCTTGAAATGGCCTCCAGTATTTTCTGAAAGGGAAAGGAGGGAATGCATTAAGGGAACTGTAAGAAAGTAGGTGGCTACTGCTTCTCTTTAACCATTATAATGGAGCTCAGATGGGGATTTGGCCACATGAACATAAATATAAAAACCTTAAATGAAGAGAGGACCTGCTTTTTATATTAGACAGAGCTTATGTACCCATACAATTATGGACACTGCAATAAAAAATGTGTCGCTAAGTCAACAACATCACACAGCACAGTGCAAGAATGCAAGTATTAAGGTAGATATAGCAACACAAGTTATAACTGAGATAATAAGTTATTTCAGATATGGAAACAACTATGCCACTAGGATCAGTATGCTTTTATTGCTTTGCTGGCTCAGTCTAAAGTGAGGTTTATTTTCTGGATTCTCATGGAAAATAAGCGCCCAGAATACTCTGGCAAGTTCTCCACCTCTTATAGCAGACATTAGACTATGTATTGCCACATGCTAAAAAAAAAAATTAAATAAATAGGAAGCCTGTCTTTTTATTGGCTTTTCATCAGCTGTTCCTTCTAAATACAAGGTCTATCTTAACTGAAATCTGGGATTATCTGTCCTTTCCTAGACTGTAAAAATCCAGGCTGTCAAAGAACTGTCACCCCTATAGCTATTAACACGTCAGTGAGCTCAAAAGTCCTCAAGTCTTCCACTTTTAAAGTTGTGATCTGAGAGTGAGGGCAAAAAGAAATAACTTCTTCATAAACCTCAGCTCCTGAACTTGAGATCTGATCTTTACCCAATCTGGCAGGATTTCAGAAAGTTTCAAAGGCTTCTATGAAAAGAAGACTAAATTTCCTTAAATTTAATAGGAACAATGGGTTATCTTTATGCAACTCCTCTGAACCAGAATAACCCTTTTTGAAACTTACTTAAATAGACAGGAGAAAAACAAATGTAAAAAAAAAAAAGAGAGAGAGAGAGAGAGAGAGAGAGAGAGAGAGAGAGAGGTGCTCTTCCCCTCTTAGTAAAACTAACTGCTAAATCCTTTTGTTCTTTGTGAAAAAAGTGTTGGCAAGAATGACCATATATTACCCATCCATAACCAAGCTCTGAGACCACAGGCCCTTGAAAACTCCACTCCATTTGCCAAATAAGGCAAGTCAAGTAGAGTAAAAACTACCCAAAGTCACTGGCATCAATGTGCTGCCTACTGTGGTAGCAACAATGCTTCTGAAAAAGTGATGCTAATCCCACCATATTGAACCCATTTCTCTCTGGCAACACAGAGGTTGTTATACTAAGGAGGCTGTTGTTCAACTGCCTAAGTATAAACTGTGGATTATATGCAACTCGAATGGTTAAGAAGCATAATCTCAAAGAACAATAAACAACTGGATTAATAGTGAACTGTGACTGCAACAAAAGGAATAGATTAGCATATAATGAGAACAATGATAGACATTCTTTGGAGTATATTTCTTGGTGTTCAGCAAAAAGAACATCAAATTAATGCATTTTCCATAAGACATGATCATCTATAAACTCTGTTAATCCTTCCTCATGTGCTCACCCTAAATATGAGTCTTTCAGGTTTACTTACCGTATTGGCTGGCTGACAAAGGCATTTTTGTGGAGTCTATATGCTACATAGCTTGGGAAAGAGCCTGATTCCAGTGATACGCCTTGTACAGAAGCAAAATGCTTCTCTGTTAGATTATATGATTCCAGCATCTTGAAACCTTTAAGTCCAGAGAGAAAATAAAAAACAGAAATACTGTAGAGCTGTAAAAAAACACAAATGAACCTATGCCAAAATATTAGACAGTTGCTTACCAGGTGAAGTGTATCCATCCAAGTAAATAAGAGGACAAGCTGAAAGACATGAAACAACACATCATTCAAACCTACAAAACCTAACAGGATATGAACATACATATATATACTTCTGAAAGTTTTGTTACCAAGAAATCTGTGCTATTGTTAATTATGAGACAACTTCTGTTACATTTGTCATACTGTGCCCAGTGCTGTGGTAGATGTACTCTCAAAATCCCTATTTGTCACTTTTATTATGGTATTTCTACTGTGACAAATTGTATGGAATAACAAATGAACCCACAAATATTTTAAGAGTATAATTCAGAAGAAGAAAGGAGGACAATGACACAGTCTTTCCATGAATATTTAAGGCATGAGTCGAGCTGCATAATAGCTGTCAGATTCACAAGGAAAAACTGCATATTTATGTAATTCCTGAGGAGCCAGCGGATGAAGCAGTTAGAGAGCACACAGTTGCACATGACAGGCCTGAGAATTTCTTATTTTTGCCATAGAAGGATTTCACTCAAGTAAACAACTGAACTGTATTTAGATGATTCTAAAACAGCATCAGACACTATAGTTGTACCTCTTTACCTTATTCCAGTGTTAAGTAAGAGACTAGCTGTGTACTGCAGTTCACATTAGGCATCATTCTATTTCTTCTTAAAGAGTAGAAGTTGTCACCGACTGTTACTCTCTTTTTGTTATACCAGTACTTTTGAAATACAAGTTTACATAAAATACAATACCTACTTCAAAATTTAAACAAGTAACTTGCTCCCTTAAACTATGTCCAGTTACTATGAAATCTAACTTTCTTATATGAACATTTCTTTTGATGTACCTTAAATGAGACAGGAACTTGCATTGGATTTGCATGGCAAGGTTTTGCTAATGGAGGAGTTACAGGGGTGATTTCTGTGAGAAGCTGCCAGACACTTCCCCTGTGTTCAACAGAGCCAGTTCCATTTGGCTCCAAGATGGATCTGCCACTGGCCAAGGCTGAGCCTGTCAGCAGTGGTGGTAGCAGCTGGGGGATAACAGAGTTAACAAGGGGCGGGAGCTGGGGTGGGGAGTTGTGCGTGTAGGAATGGCACAACAACCTGAAACCAGAGAGAGGAGTGAGAATATGTGAGAGGAACAACTCTGTCAGGCACTGGAGCAGAGATTCCCTAGCGTTCCTGGTCTTAGCTGTGGTAAAGACCATGGTGAGGCAGGTTGTCCTCCTGCAGCTCATGAAAGTCTACAGGGAGCAGATATCTACCTGGAGTAGATATCTACCTGCAGCCTGTGGAGGGGCCCATGCTGCAGCAGGTTCTTGGAAGGACTGTGGCCCCATGGAGAGAGAAGCCCACCCAGGAGCAGGTTTGGTGGTAGGACTTTTGACCCCTGTTCCTGAAGGACTGCACCCCATGGAAGGGACCCACCCTGGAGCAGTTCATGAAGAACTGCAACCCATGGGAAAAGATCCATGTTGACAAGTTCTTGGAGGACTGCCTCCTGTGGGAGAGACCCTACACTGAAGCAGAGGAAGAGTGTGAGGAGTTTTCCCTCTAGGGAGGAAGGAGCAACAGAGAAATATGTGATTACTGACCACAGCTCCCATTCTCTGTCCGCCTGTGCTGCTGGGGCTGAGGAGATAGAGAAAATTGGCAATAAAGCTAACCCCAGGAAGAAGGGAGGGATGGAAGGAAGGTGTTTTTATACTTGATTTTATTTCTCATTATCCTTGGCAATATATTAATTGTCAATAAATCAATTACTTCCCCAAGTAGAGTCCATTTTGCCTGTGGCAGTAACTGGGGAGTGATCGCTCTCCGCCCTGATCTCAACTTTTCGTATAGTTTCTCCCCCCCGTCCAGATGAGGAGGGGAGTGATAGAGCAGCTCTCGTGAGCAACTGGTGTCCAGCCAAGGTCAACCCACAACTCAATTGTAGCAGTATACAAGCAAAATTAATAGAAAAGAAAAGAAAAGAAAAACAAATGTCCTCTACTCACTTGAGGTAGCTGTCTCGCACACAAAGGTGACAAGGTTATCTTGAATCTTTTCAAAGGCATCAAAGTCATCAACAATAAATACATGACGCTCACTGGGCTTGCTGGCAATCTTGGCCAGCTCATTGTAATCTACATCAGCCACACCAACCACAAAGACACTGAAGCCTGTAAAAATAACACTTGTTACTTGAAATGTAGTAAACATACATTACCATTTTTCAGGTCAGTATTTCACAAACCATCTCTCATTTCTCAGGATCTACCTATAAGAATATATTCTCAATATCCTTTCACCCTGTCAAAGCTCTGAAGGGTTTAGACTGGGCTTTTGCATCTTTCTTTCAAACCTTTCTCCTCCTTCACTGATTTTTGTTGGGCATTATCCATGCAGCCTTGGCTATGTAGTTTCCTCACTCTTTAATACAACATGTACAATTTCCTCAACTCTACATTATCTTAGACCTGCCCTGTGGCCAAAATCCCTGTACAGACTATTAGTTACGCAGTTGTTTGTCTGTTGCCACCCACTGCAGTTCACGTTCCTCAGTTCTTTTTTCACTTTCTTAGGGTAGTATTCACCTCACCAATTTTCATTTTCCAAGGTAACAGCAAGTCTAAGCTCCTTGTCTAGTCTTTCGCTATTATCACCAGACATACATGTGCAGATTCAGTATGCAATTCATCTCACTTCCCTAAAATGCTGAATTCAAGATAGGAAAAGTCATTGTCTGTAGAGTTCTACCTGTTGTTCCCTTCACTAACCATAAAAGGACACTATATGATGACCTTAGACTAGGCATTTAATTGTTAGATCTCTTAAGTCACATGAGGAGAACCTAGACCCTAGATTTCAATCATATCATCAGGGGTAAATTTCATTGATGAGAAACTGTGCAGACATTGGAAATGTTGGTTGAAGGCTGAAAGCAGAATTCATATTTATTCCAAATGATAAAGCTATTTTTATTTATATTTTAATTTTTTCAAAAAGAAGTAATTATTCCTCTGTAGCCAATTCTGGTGAGGCTCTGGCTGAAACTCTGTCCAGCTTTGAGCATAACATTTAAGATATGCAGAAACCAAAGCAAGCAGAGAGGAGAGTAAAAGTGATAAGAGGTTTGGAAAACTTGATCAAAAGGAGGTTGAAGGAAATGGGTTTGTTTAGGCTAGAAAAGAGAAGACAGAAAAAGGAAATGACAACAGGTTTCAAATATGAAGACCTGTTACAGTGGACAGTGATCAACTGCTTTCCTGGTTAACTAGGTAAATGAAGACAATAATTTCACTAGCCTGAAGAAAGATTTAGGTGAAATGCAAGGCTAAGGTCTCCTACTACTAGTGTAGTTAAGCAATGAAGCAGGCTGTCCAGGGAGACTGTAGAAACCATCTAGACAGAGACGATGATCACTGGTGATTTACATGCATGTGATTCCCATATGGAAGTACATCTTGCTCAGGGATCAGAACTCTAGGTGGTTCATGCACTGACATGCAAAATTCTGGGTGCAACGGCAGGAATAGAATATTACTCTCACATAAGCAACATTCAGAAAATCTGAAGAGGAAATCCATTCAGACCCAGCTCCATCAAAAGCAGTCACTTTAACTGGAGGTCTACTGGTTTATACCAGATAAAACATAAATCTCAAAAAAAACATTAAATCATAAGCACTAGAATAGAGTACACTTCTCAAAGATCCCTGGGGTCCAAGAGAAAGAAGTAACTGAAAGCCACATCTTTGACATGAGGAATTACTTGAAAGCTTTGGGAAGCCACATCCTTTCCCAGAGAGAAAGCTTGACAAAGAAAAAGTAAGTTTGGTCCACAGAGTGCAAATTCTAGAAATAGTTTCGAGTTTTTCCCAGATACTCAGCATACATTCCTGAGTCCATAAAAGATGAGTAAATGATTACCAGTTAATTGAAGCAATATGGAAACGAAACAGCCAGGTAGAGTGAATTGCTTACCAGAGTGCTGAATGACTGTCGCCGCTTTCCTCACCTCATCCTGAGACCGACCATCTGTGACAACAACAAGTACCTTGGGAACACCTCGCCTCATGCCACTCTCCCAAGTCAAAACCTTTTCTTTGATAAACGTTAGGGCTTTGCCTGCAAAGTGTACAATAAACAAGGAATCATCCATATTATCCACAAGAGAAGAAATCTTACTTTACTTTGTAAGAGGAACAGCCACACAGATAAAACACAACAGAAAAACCTAATTTTTCAGCCATGCAATATTAGGATAATGAGGCAGTTTCTTAAAATATTTTATCTTAAGGAAATATAATTACAGCCCAGAATTACCTGTCCTTGTGTTTCCTCCTCTGTATTGAATATTTTGAAGAGCTCCCAAGGCCTGGGCTTTGTCATCAAATGTATTCAGTTTAAATTCAGATTTTGCCTCATCACTGTACTGCACAAACGAAACCTGAAATGGAACATATCACAGTGTTCAGTCACATACCTCTGCATTCAGACCAACTCTCTACACTGAAATATTTATTGTGGTGTATTAATAAGCATTAAATAATCAAAAAATCTTTTTCAAATATGTATGATTATACACACACACACACACACACACACACACGTATTTTTATACACAGCACAGCAATGGGCACACAATCCTTTTTGCTTTCCCTTCCCTTCCCTTCCCTTCCCTTCCCTTCCCTTCCCTTCCCTTCCCTTCCCTTCCCTTCCCTTCCCTTCCC
>JAWWEW010000112.1:83720255-83803876 GCA_035583185.1 Anabacerthia variegaticeps | reverse complement strand
GTCTCCTCTTCTCCAGGCTGAACAGACCAAGTGCCCTCAGCTGCTCCTCATACGGCTTCCCCTCAAGGTCCTTCACCTTCACCTTCGTTGCCCTCCTTTGGATGCTCTCCAACAGCTTAATATCATTATTCTATTGCAGTGACCAAAACTTCTGTGTTTCAGAATATTAACCTTTCAAAATAGACTCACTTTCCTTTGCATTTACAAAATGAGCAATATATTAAACAAATAATAGACATGCACACCCATATACATGTGCTGTACAGCAATCTAATACCAAAAAAGTTACAGCATTCTGAAAGAAAGTAAAAATCATATGTAACTGCAATAATTCATCTTCAGTTTCCCTCCAAAACGTACCCAGCTGAAATAACAAACCTACCTGGATTCCAGCAGGATTAATCAAGTCAAAGGCTCCTACTGTATTAAAAACAAATTTCACTACTTTGTTGAAGTTATCATCACCAATACTCCAGGAAGCATCAGTCAAGAATACTATGTCTGCTTTGGCACCTCTGCATACTGAAAGACCAAGAAAAGGAATCCTTAAAACACATCAATCATATAATGAAATAAATAGTCATGAAATAAAGATAATTGTTTCAAAATTTGAAAATTGAAGAATGACAAATATTCAACAAATGTCTACTACCACGCAATAAACCTGGCAGATAACTAATGCTCAACACAAAAATATTTATTAAAATATTTCAAAGAAAAGTTCAAGAAATGAGGAAGAATTCAAGAATAAAATATAAATGGTTTAAATGCATTTTTTTTCCAGAGCAGCTACCATAAAACATAAATTGTCTGCTGAGAGCTGATAATCTCACAGACTTGCTGCAGAGCTATAGAATATCTGTAATTTTTTCCCCAAATATTTGAACCTTGCTGTTTTAAACAGGGAAATGCTGAAGTCCAGTAAAGCTCTAGAACAAAGGGGTGGCATTAGGAAAGGTTTCAAACTTCATTTCCTTAAAATACTGTGCTATTTTAAATCTAATTAAAGTTATGAAAAATTAATCTAAACTATGAAGTAATGCAGCAACTATATAAAAAATACGGAATAATTCTAGAAATAAACATACCATCCCGAGCTGGAGGGATTGTGGGAGGTGGCGGAGGTGTAGGTGGTGGAGTTGGTGCCTCCGTAGGTTTGAGGACTGAAATGAAACAGTATTTTATTCCATATAAATTATTCAAGAAAAAACTCTAGATTATATAAATTATATTATATTATATTATTACTAATTATCCAACAGAAATATTCTTATCTCTTCTCACTAAGGTAAAAAAGTTACAATTGACAAGGGAAACTTTCCTGTATTACAAGAATAATGAGATTACAGCAATTGTTAAAACAAAGGTATATGAATTCATTAGAATAGAAGTACTTTTACATGAGCTCAGTAACACTGCACTCTGGTAAAGTAACTATTTTTCATCCAAGTTCTACGAAATGCTTGGTTTATAGAAGAGCATAGGAATTTCTCTTTCCCTTATAAACTCTATTTGACATAACACTGAGAGGAAGAGGAAAGAAGAGCACTTAAAGGAGGTACTGAAAGCTATTTAGGAGCAGGACAAGTTCTACAGCTGAAACAAGACAAGTTCTACAGCCAAAATTTAAGGTTCACAGTATCTATTAGGTACCTGTATGCTCCCTCATAGAGACTGGAGGTCCCTCAAGGTTAGGGGTCTGAACAAAGACAGTTGCATTGTATTCTGTGTCTGGCGAAAGGCCAGTAAAACAGTGGCTCGTTTCTGTTCCACGTACGGTGATTTCCTGTCCCCTGGAACCTGTCAAAAAAAGCCCAGAGGAAAGAAAGTTAGAACTCACTACTTCCCTTTTTTAACATGTGTACAAAGCAGTGTAGAAATTAGAGACCTCTTGAGAGGAGGTTGGAGCCAATAGAACAGCAGTCTTACTCTTGTTCCACAAAAGCCTTTCTAGGCCAAGACTGAGTGGTGATTATGAACCCTGGAGCATACTGGAGAGTAAGATTGCAGTCTACATGTGAAAACAGGTAACTAGTAGATTCCCACCAATGAAAGTTCACTTGACAATAAGCAGCACTGTTCTCTTTGAAGCTTTTTCACCACTAGAGAAAAACAGGTTATGTTCAGAGCTTTAAAACCCAACCAGAGGTATCATGGCTTATGGTGGGTGATTGCCAAAAAGATAAGTAAGTGATGCTCTCATTGACATAATAGAATTATGTTTTTCCAGAAAATACAAAAAAAAAAATGCACTTACCATCAGCTGGGTTTAGCTTCAGCCTGTAGGAAGTTGCTGACCGATGAGGTGACCATCGGATACAGAAAGTATCCCAACCTACTTTGTAACTTGTTAGGTCAGTGACATTCAAATATACTGTGAAAAGAGAAAGAGATAAATTGTTCTCTGGAAAATAGTATGTCATAGACAAAGAACACCAAAATGAAAATTATATTAGCAGGGCTGATCCAGAACTTGATTTTTAAAAATACTCAGAGAAAGAACAGTTCTGGTTAAATCTCTGTATGTTACACCCTAAAGAACCCTGTCTAGCTATTTACAAAGGTCCAAAATCTGATACTCTTCCTGGATTGGGTAACAGCATATTTTATGAGTTTTCACAGGAAGCAAGTTGATTTCTTTATGAAATAAGAAACTACCAAAAATCAAAATCTGGCTCATGTATATGGCAGTATGAAAAGAATGTACTAATTCAACAAAACTCAGGATTCTTGATTCATCTTAACTGAAGAAACTTTTAGAAGATTCTGAGACCATCATTAAATTCATCTCCTTTTGAAATGCTGAAGTTTCAATCACTGGACATTCCTGTGAGGTAAAAGCAGAGTAGCAAAAAGACTAGACCTGCTTAGCATGGTAATATTCTGTAGTACCCTGGAGACTGTTAAAGATTGACTCCAAATATAGGTTAATAAAATTTTGGGAAGTTGACTAGAAAATTTTATATCATCAAATCATTACTTAAGAATATATCTTCATTACTGTTACTAAGATCTACATCGTGGACAGATGATAAGCAGTCTCCGTGACAATATACTCAGGCTTTCTAACAACCAGCCACAAAAATCTTCTCTTCGTCAATGTTATCTCAGATGTTCTTATGTATCCAGGATGACTACAACAAAATTATTCCAACTTACATGTAGTGCCTTGATCTGTCAAAGGTATACTCATTCCAGAGTCATACTGGGCATAAACATTCACATCATAAGTAGTACTGGGAGACAGATTATGCAAGGTGTAGGAAGTCACTTCTCCCACAAAAACCTCCCTGGGGTCATTTGAACCTTGGATTGAAAGGAAACATTAAGTACAGAGTGAGAGAAAGAATCATGATTACATTAGCTACAAAACAATTCCCTGTCTCTTGCAAGTCAGTATATGTTAATCTCTTTTTTTCTAAAACAAAGCATACTGATTTCTTATATTTCAGCATATTAGAATGTGGCAAACAGAACATACACATAGCTTAACAAACTATTATGCAATGTTTGTGTTAAACTTCTACAAAGGTATATATATTTCTTGATTGTCACATAAAACAAAGGTTCTAAAGGCCATTAGGACCTAAATACCTGTCCAGTAGTCATCTCACATACACTAATTCATACCTTTGGATTGACAAGACGTATTAAAGAAGTTCAAATTAAGTCAGGTTACTGTATTAAATGTTAACTATACAATTCAATCTCTGTAGTTGAATGTATGAAACTGTGTTTAATAGTTTAGAATATAGATAATAAGACAAGCTTTCAGGAAAATCAGTAAACAAATTAAATAAACAGATCCTTTAGCACAAACATTTCATCATACATATGATTCCTACTCTGATCTGCCATTAGCTACTCACTGTTCTGAAATTTGTATACTCAGAATGAACAGGTCTTCTTACCCACAGGTTTGTACACAATTTTATAGCCAAGAACAGGGGATGGTGAAGGATCCCAGGAAACTCTGAATCGTGTATACCATTCATCAGTTATATACATATTTTGAGGAGGAAGCAGACCAACTAAAAAGAAAGAAAACCACTCTAATTAGACTAGTGACTGTTTTCGAACCTCTAGAAATGCACACTGTTGCTCTACAAGGTAACAATCACATCAAAAACCTAATTAACATAAAGAAACCTTAACAATGTTGGAGTATGCAAGGAGTATGTCTTAAATTTAAAAAAGAATACATAATATGAAAACTAATTACCAGTTCTGCCATTTCCAGTCAGCTGTCCACCATCTCCATCTTCATACACAGCGACAACAGTAATTTTATATGGTGTATCTGATTGTAGTGGTTGAAGTATCACATTATTTCTTATCCCAGGAACTGTTGTCTAGAACACAAAAGAAAGAGAGGTAAACACACTCACAGTCTTGTAACTGATCAGTAATGATAGTAACTAGAATCCAAAATTTCTTTTGACATTTGGTGCACTTTACATCCACTGTAGAAAAAGTAATTCAGGATATCTTAAAGGTTACAGCCTATAAACAATTACTAGTATTTGATATTTCAAATTATAAAACAGTGTGGTCAGCACAAAAAGGTAAATCAAACTGACTCTTCAGTCCCAACCCTCACATTAGACTGAGATGCTGCAGTTCTTCAAGATTTCAGTGCTGTTCCCTCATGGAAAGTAAGAAGTCATGCTGACATGTTTGGAGATAGAAAATGAGAGGGAAAAGCTCATAAAATGGGGATGAAAGTCAAAGTCATTTCCGCTAGTGAGCAGTTTCATCTCTACCTTTTCATTACCTTCATCTTCAGATATCATTTTCTTGGTAGAAAAATTTTAGTCTGAGAAGGAAGGTCTAAATATTTTTATATATAAAGATGTCTCTATTTGTGCATCCCTCAATCTCTTCAACTTCCTGGTGCAGCCATGCATTATTGTGCCCTTTTAATAAAAACGTAGGTATAATCCCAAAGGTGATATTGCTTCATAAAGCTGCCATAAAACACTGAAACTATGAAAAGCAACTTGAGGAACCTGTCTCAAAAGTGTGTCCCAGTCAGCATTTTCTATTAACACTTGATCAACATTTTCAGTTGTTTGAGACTTGGTGTTTTTATGAATCGTCTAATGTTTTCTGCAAAGAAGATATGTGTTGCTAAATATGTGTGTCCTGATTAACAGGCCCAGTAGGGAATTTTCAAACAGTGAAATTTCAGCATGTGCTATACAACATACAAGCAATAATAGCATTTAAATAGCATTCTATACATATTACATTTTGGCTGGTGGCAGTCAGCAGGAATTCTGCCACTGATTTCTACAGGATCTGAGTTTAGCTTTGCTATAAATACTCTGAGAACTTTATAAGCATCAGACTAATTTGTGCTATCATAAAGCTGCAGGAAATGAAACACAAACACAATTCATACCTAAACTTACAGCAGCAAGTTAGATGCTGAATCAAAGTTACCACGGTTTTCTTATTAGACTCTGCCAACTCTCTTCAATTTATAAAATGCAGACATGTTTATTCTGTATCTTAGCACAAGGTTCTGTGATTCGCATATTTAATATTATTTTGCACATAAATTTGGTCATTAAACCACATATGTACTGCAACCTTATGAAAAAAAAAAGCCTGTTTCGTACAACCCGTGGCTTCTCAGCATTGACAACAAAGACCAAGAACCCATAGAGCCTGCAAAGTGCACTACATGTAGAACAGGTGTCTTTGTTTTTCTGTAGCCTAAAGAATCAACTGAGAACATCTCAGTTCTTACTAATGAATTACAGAACTTACATATTCATCTATAGGGTCTCCCACAGTGGGTGAATAAATGATTCTGTACTGCTGCACTGGCCCATCAGCATGATCCCATTGTACAGAAAGGCTGTTTGTAGTCTCGTCGAACACTCTCACATTCCTCGGACCACTGCGAGGCACTAAAGAATGAAAATGCAGAAAGTTGAATGGGGCATGATGTTTCCAGTCCAGTGTCACCCTCAATCAACTCAAATGCTCCAGCAAAAACCCAAACATCTGGGCAGACTGACACATACAATTACCATGTCAGACACAGAACATGAAACACTTTTTTTTTCTATAGACAACTAATTTACCCATCCTAATGTGCTACTTTTTTTTTTTCCCAAAAGACAAATTGTTATTTATCTGTAATTGATTTTTTAAGAATTGCTTTTAAACTCCTAAACATTCAAATTAAGCTTATTTCATAAGTGAAGATTACATTGGGGATTATGTAGGCACCACAACTGACAGACAGCCAAGGAGGTCTATAATTGCTTCAGCCATAACTCAGATGCATTAATCTCAGAGTTGCACTAAATGGCTTACATTATTTGTGACTGTAAGCAATTTTATAAATTCTTCACACACCCATTTTGCCATATATTTCACAACACAAGTACTGACTGCCTCTTACATGTTCTTCCCTGTGCTTGGCTTGGATTTCCCTCTCCATCTGCATACAGAGCTATAACATTTATTGAGTAAGCAGTGTCAGGAGTCAAGCGCTCCAGAATCACATCACGAGTGCTACCTGGTACCACAATCTAAAACAGAAACAAAAGGCACTTATATAAATAAAGCTCAGTTTATACCATGTCTTTTTAGAAAACAATTTGAATGCAAAAGATAGAAAAATCAGGAACATGACCATCTGCACACATCCAAGGAAAGTAATACGAGTCTAAAATAACTAAATAATGTTACAAAAATTCAATAGCAGGTGGAAAAAAAAAAAAGACAAACACATAAGGAGCTCTCATTCTGCAAATAGAATAGTCATCTCTTTACATTTTACATGGAAATGGTTCAGAAAAAAAAAAGAAACATGCAAGAAGAGAAACTAAAAAAGTAAATTCTGCTACAGTTTATTAACATATAAAAGACATTAAAAATTCTCAAATTTCCTTACATAGAAACATATTCCTCTATACCTGTACAATATAGGTGCACATTTTCTGTGAGTACATTCACAGTCAAAGGTTCCAAACTGCATTTATTGCTACACACCCAAGAAGTCTTACTGCACATCTGGAGGGCAAATTTTTACCCATATCCAGACTTCAGTGTTTAAGATCTACTTAAACACTAATGATTTGGGTAAGCAGATGGTAAAATGACAAAAACTTGGTATCTGGTTTCACAATTAAACACTTTCTAATAAATATTTATTTCCTTCTCTCTTAAAAAGGAAAAGGTTTAATTTAACTCCTCTTTACCTACAACATGAGAAAGGATACTCAATTTTCAATGCGCAGTTTTAAATATGAGAGTCATATTTCTTTCATTTCACCAAATTAAGCCTACATTTACAATGGACTAAACTCCTATAGACACTGTTTTCAGCAGAGACACTCCTGGGCAGCCAGGGGGCTTGAGTTTATTATTTTTTTTTACAGTCACTGAAGGAAGCAATATTCTCCACACACTTTAGACACATACTATAAAAACTAAGTTACTTACAGATTCTGATGGCCTTGGGCCAGACAGTGGAGCGTAATTAATTCTATATTGCTGTACTGGACCTGGAGCAGGTTCCCAGCGGACATTCATGCTGTTTGGTGTGGGATTGTAAACGTGAACGTTTCTTGGTGTTCCTCTCTCCACTAGATCAAGGATAATTTAAATCAAGTTTTACAAAATTGCTTATGTGAGTCCTATTTCCACTTGAATTTGTAACAGAGCTCAGAGGAAGATGAAAAGCACACCAGCCCAAGATAAACACATTACTTTTGTTAGCCCCAAATATACAATTCTAAGAATCTCAGTACCTAGTCTTTCCAAATCTCAGTGCCAGGCAGCTAAGTACATGTTTATATTCCAAATTGGAAGTATGATCATAACACTTTGTTATCCTCTTAGTGATCAAACACATATGAAAAGCAACCCCAAACTACAAATTTTAGTTGATGTTGACATTAGTAGCTCAAACTTCCTGAAAGATTTTAAGTACATGGTATGGACATTAGCATGGATTAACACCAATATTTGCCCTTTGTTCACCAGTATTGCTACCAGCACTACAATTAAAATTTTACTATTCTGTGAAGTAAACAGCAAATTCACTTCACAATTTAGGAGCTGAGGTTGCCTGAGATAAGTGGACTGGAAGCCTCCACATG
Organism: Anabacerthia variegaticeps; assembly: GCA_035583185.1. Taxonomy (NCBI): domain Eukaryota; kingdom Metazoa; phylum Chordata; class Aves; order Passeriformes; family Furnariidae; genus Anabacerthia; species Anabacerthia variegaticeps. The sequence goes on along the minus strand of JAWWEW010000112.1, from coordinate 83,795,753 downwards.
AATAAGCAAAGAAAACAGAGTAAGATACAAAGCTGCAACCATAATCAAGTAACTAATCAGTTTTTCGCATTTGTGTTTTAGTTTGGGGGAAAATAGATTTCCACTTTTGAAGTAAAATCAATTTCTAATGATCTGAGCCACTCACACAAAAAATCCTAATGTTTTCTTGAAAAGGACTATTTACTTACAAGTTCGTCCAGTGTCAGAGACACGTCCACCATCCCCCTCTGGGAAAACTGGAACCACAGTTACAGTGTAAGGTGTGTTGGGTTCAAGAGTCCTCAGGATGACATAGTTTGTGTTTCCTGGTACTGTGGTCTACAAATATAAAGAGAAAGCTATAGGCATGACACATAATTATGTTAAAAAAATTTAAGTTTTTTTGTTTCTCACTTACTTCTCTACCGCATCTCACTTCCCAACCGGATGCAATAAATACTTCACAAAAGGTGAAGCTCAAAGTAACAGGGTTCATGGTGTCTACTGGAATTGCCTTTTAAGAAGGTTCTGTCTCAGACTTAAGAAAATTAAGGTCTATGCACTCCTATATAACCCTTTACAGCTATCTTTACTTTGGGGGCCAGATTCTGCCCTGCTCATAATAGTGGCAGAATCTGCAGTGATCTTTTTAACTACTACTATTTAGCAGCTGAGAGGTATTAAGGGGTCATTTTCTAAATCAAAAAAAAAAAAAAAAGATTACATAGCACCACAACATGTTAATGACAAGAAGTAATGAGCAGCTCACGTTAGAAAACAAAAACTGCAGCATTTAAGAATATTTGCCATCAGTAGCACTCTAGATGCTGTTGAAACAGGAACAATTCCCATACCACTCATTTCAAGGGCACAAAAGAAACACAATTGGGAAATAACAATATTTCACAATCTGCAGCAAGAGTTCCAGTTTTCATTATTTTTTTTAGCTCTTTAGCAATTAAGCAATTTCAGGAGATTAGAATGTGGATCTTTCTGCTTTCACAAATATCATTGCAGCTGACTGCCTACAGTCACATGACTTCTTAGCAGTAAAAATGGGTAGAAATGAGGTCTGCTAACTTTAGCGCCTTTTGTACATGTTGAAGTCAGCTTTACATTCATGCACGCTGCCCTAAGAATTAACAAACAAGAAATTTTGTGTGGCATTAAATGTCTGTGCTAAGAACTAATTACTGATGGCCTACTATACAAAATCAAGCATCTGATACATATGGGAGTAACTGAATTTCATGAAGGTGCTGTGCATTTCCTCCAGGGTAGCCATGAACAGAAAGAAAGTGCACAGGTAAACAAGATTCACTTCACTAGCAGCCTTCTCTGACCAGCACCACGGGTTGTAATTTATCTGAGACAGTGAGATCCATATGAGGAATTTACCATTTCTTCTGCACCTCCAGCTGTAGGTCCATAAAATACTTTATACTGGCGAGGACTTCCTTCTGCATGATCCCATCGAATATTCAGAGTACTGGTGGTTGGGTCATAAACTAGCAAGTTCTTCACAGTAGTCAGAGGTTCTGAAACAGATCAATGAGCTGTCAGAAATGTGGAACCATGTTCTCTCACCTGTGCTGTCAGATCATGACTATGCAATGCTTCATTAGGAAATTTAAAAACTAACAGGTTTAGTAGTTCATGTTAAATGTTATTTGCCAGAACACATCAGCCCCATCCAACAGTATAAGTAATGCTAAATGTAGTAAAAAAATTATATCTGGACACTGTTTTAGAATTATGCAATGAGATCATTAGAATTTTTTTCATCGTTCCTTGTCAAACATATACACTGTGTCCGACTTTCCAGTGCCAGCTCATTATTAAATTATGTACAATTGGATTAACAAATTCATAATTAAACAATTAATTAAACATAGTGAAATGGGATTTATGCCTGGAGTGTCCTTGACATAAAATCACTCAGTGATTTCTATAGCAGGATCAAAACAGTGCATCAGCATAAAATGGTAGAGTCTCAAAGTGCACACTGTAAAGGTCAGGCTCTGAACTGAAGGTGCTTAACAGCACACATGAGAGTTACATGCCTTCAGATGCCTTAAGGTGTTTAGGAAATTGCGGCATAAAACGATTAAAAAGTTAAAATTATGAAAAAGAGGGTTTCTCTAAGCCTTAAAAGCAAGGCATCCAGTCTGAGGTAGTGGTCGAGAGTTTCTCTACAGCCAGTAGACTGGCAGGTCTTCTTACTTTAGATATGTGAAACCCACCAAAGAACAAATATGGATGGGATTAATTTCAGCACAAGAATTTTTTCTCTGCTAATCTGAAAAGCAATGCATCAGTATTATTTTGTACTCAAGAAGATCTGAAGAAATTACTTACTGGTTCTGCCTCGTCCTGTCATTCGTCCCCCTTCACCATCTGCATACATCGACGACACAGTAATAGCATACGGTGTGTCAGGCTGCAGCTTCTGTATCACCACACTGTTCTGACGCCCTCCAACCATAGTCTTCAGCAAAACAAAAGAAAAACATTAAAATCCCTTTTATACTGCCTCTTCTGTGCTTACTGCTGTAGTTCAGAATGTAAGCATTTGATGCAGAGTGGAAAATACTATGACGTAACATATGTTGAACTGCTCTTGTGACTGACACAGAGTAGACATTGAACAGCAAAAATATTTAATACATATTCTTCTTAGCAAGTTTAGACACAAAGCGACTGTTCTTTAAATCTCCAGACTTGCATATAACCACAATTATTTATCAACTGCCAGTTCTGTACCAGCACAAACTATATTGTAACCTATTATATCCTATAGCAATCAAATAGAGTCTTTGATTCATTTTGATAGACTTTCACTTGGGCCCTTTATGCTGCACTCTAAGTTAAAATGCAAGCATGGAATAAATTCCAACACTCTGTAGATCTCTAATATACATTAGATACAATATCAACATTGTTTCTCCTTGATTTCAAAAATTTTATAGCATGACACTTCAGCTTCTAAACATCTTTTTTTAAGACTCTTTTCATCCCAATTTTTATTTTACATATAATCCTATGATCATAATCCCCACAGAGTAAAAGCTTTAAGGTGAACTGAAAATAATACTTAGATCTTAAACATTTGAGAATCACGAGGTTTTTGGCTTTTAATAGTGTGTAATAACACTTGTTCAAGAGCATCCTTTGTACTTTTAAGATTATTTGCATATTTTCAAAGCCTATTCAGCTAATTTGTTTGTCATAAGAAACTTTAAAAGCATCTCATGATGAAGAACTGAAAATGAGCAAGCATTTATACATCTTCACTTTCATAGAAGTAGACTATTTGAACTTACAAGCAAATTTTTTCTTTGTACTAAGGTGTACAAAGGTCTTTTCAAAGAACAAATACTTAAATCATCCCATCATGGCTGCATCACCATTTTAGTATCTGTTTGCCTGCCAAAATCTGGCCCTAAACGATCACTATGGTGTCTGCAGTTTGGTGTGCAGTTTTTGCAGAGCTGTCTTCAAATCACCTGTTCTGCTTCTTGGTGCTGAGAATATTAAATCTCAGACAGGGCAATAAAAACCTTGCAGAAATTCTATTCTAAATATTTTGGTGGGGACAGCTCTACTGCCTACCCAACAACTCCATTTTAATAAATATCCCAGTAAAACAGAAAAGCAGACAAGGATGTATGATCATATGATAGAGTTATTTGCAGACAGACATTAAATGCCGTGAACATAGAATGAGTGTTCTGTGGGTTCTCTGTAAAAAGAGGTGTTTTCTCCAACTGCCACTGCTGGACTCTATCCTGCTATGAGTAATTAAGTCTATTAACTATGGTCTTTGCACAAATTTCAACAGAATGTTCATAATTCTCTTTTTACTCCAGTACCAGCAATTAATTACAGATATTAATGAATCTTCCTGCTGTTCCTTATTCTTCTAGTGATTTCTTCCCAAACTTGCATTCAACTGCTCAATTCATTCAATAGTTCAGTTACATCAACTCAAGTGCATGTTCTTCAGAAGAGAGTTAAAATGGATGTGTAAGTATCCAACTGATTCTAAAGTAAATTTTCCTAGATACACTTCTGAACATGTGTGATCTCCAATTACAGGGGCAAGCTAAGTGAATGTGGTTCTCATCTGAGACTGTTCCTCTGAGTCATCTGGCAGAAAGCACAACAGCCTCCCACTGCAGAAGAGGGCATTTTTAAGTAGCACACATTTGTGATAAACAGGCTGACTGAATTACCATTTCCAGGCTGGGTTGTGCAGGCTGCCAGGAGTCAACACAGCGCTTGCTAACGACACAGGGAAAGCTGGCTGACCATACAGTACTGGCTCTCCATATCATTACAGCTGCTCAATCATATTAAAAGAGTCTAAAATCCCTTAAATATTTTCCCTAGCACATGTTTTGCATGGATTATTTTTCTTTTCTTTTTTTTTCTTTTTTCTTTTTTTTTTTTAACAACTGCTACTTCTTGATGTTTTTTTTGACCCTAAAGTAGTGAGAGACGGTCTCAACTGTTCATCTGAACAGCATGTTCCATGGCAAAATCCTCTGAGAGCACATGAACCACATCATGAAAACAATGGAAAACTCTGGACTATGAAAGCAGTCATGGTAGTTCACATTACTGATGGTTGTGATAATTATATCTATGACTTGCAGTCTTATATGCTGATTGACTCATTCCTCAACACATTTTAACTTTATTATAATTATATCTATAGAGGAATGCTTGGATTTGATGACCTTAAAGGTCTTTTCCAATTTAAATGATTCCATGACTCTGTGATTTTTGAAAAAAACAGAATGCATCCAAAGTTATTGCTGCTATAAAAAGAGCATTCTAACTTGGATTTGAAAGGGGAGAAACAAAAAGGTGGGAGCATATACTGTTTCACTATAAATACAGATTTTCACCTAAAAAGTGATTAATATATACAACATTCTGCCTTGAAAAGAAATTATTCTAATGGATTACTTTGCAGAAGGTTGCATTTAAGGCTGAACAACTATAGCACTACAAAATTGGTTACCTGCTGTTCTGGGCCATCCCCACTGATAGGCTGGTAAATGATCCTGTATCTCTGCACTCGACCACTGGCAGGATCCCATTTCACAGTCAAACTGTGTGAAGTTGCATTATACACCTGAAGGTTTCGTGGGCCACTCTTTGGGGCTGAAAGAGCAATAAAGAAAATAATAAATATGTAATTCACCAAAAAGCAGGGACATACACTTCATTCATACTTTTAGGGCTGCATGAATGCCTGATCAAGAGCTGAATGTATTAAGTACAAGAGAACATAAACTGTAATGTTTGTAAAATAATAAACATGTGGTAATCTAGTGTTTAGTATTCTTCCAAGTACACAATAATATTTATGAAATGATCTCAGCTTTTTAATGTCAACATTTGTCACAGTTTAGGAAAATATAGCTATGGGTTTTACTTAATGATACAATACCTGGAAATTGAGATTCTTACCTTGTGTGGTGATAGGTACCAAGGGTACTAGAAAAAAAGTAGAAAGAATTTTCAGAATTCTTGCATGTGTATACCTTCTGTTTTAATAAGTCTGAATAACAACATGCAGAATCCCTTTATTTACTTACATGTTCGTTCACTGCCAATGAGCTCATCACTTTCTGATTCATCAGGATAGATGGCAGTAACTGTGATATCATATAATGTATCTGGATTCAAATTTTCAAAGACCAAACTATTCTCATCCCCATTTAAGATAGTCTTGTGGAGAAATTAAAAAAAAAAAAAAAGGAAAAATAAATAAACAAAACCAAAACAAACAAAACAAACAGAAAGTGGGATATAACTGAGTTAGTTTTTACTCAGTAACATCACCGCAAGTGGCTGTAAGTACGTGTTCTACACCTTCTCACTGAATTTCCATTGCACACAATAGGAGGGCTTGCAAGTTATAGGTCATTTATCCATTACATTTCTGATTTTAAAGTTATACCCTCTGAGAGACTGCCCAAGGAAGCTTATGGTCGTTGTCTATTCTTACCTCCTGCTTTTCTGGTCTTCCATAGGGTCCCCAGGTTATTCTATATAGAGAGACATCTGGAGCTCCATGATCCCAAGTACCCCTGAAACTATTTGTGGTTACATCTGTGATTCTGAGATTGACTGGTGCTGGCACAGGCTCTATTATGGGAAAAGGAAAAGTATTCCACAAAATGTAACTACAAAATAAATACAGTCAAACAAAGGAATTACTCAAAGAATTTAGAAGATTAAGTAGGAGAATCACCTCTCAGTTACCATGCTACTAATGACTACAATCAAATGCTGTAGTATAACTGAGCCCACATACACTAAGCAAATCATGCTTCATAAGGTCACATCACTAGGTTATCACCTGATATAACAGATGTAGCTCTACTAACCTCAGCAGAGATCACAAGTTACGTGCCTACTCACAACAACTGAAGTCCTAAGTCTTATGTTTTGGAATTAGGAATGATTATGAACTCACATAGGCACAGGTAAAGATCCTGCATGAGTTTTTTCCAAATCCTACAATTCTTAATAAGCCAAATAATTCACAACTGAATTACACCACTTATTTAAAAATAATTCACAGAGAGTGAATGCATAGGTTTTTGCTTCTTTTTTCACATCAGATTGAGGGACAGTGATAAGGTAACATTGCTCATTTCTGAGTAGTTCTTCTGGTTAACTACTTTCTTAAATCATAAGCCTAGATCAGGATGAGAGTTTCCTTGATACGGGCTTTCTCCTTTCAGTCTGTCACCTCTCTTTTATGGAAATCAGCTCTTAGTTTGTGCAACTTCATTTCCTTGTCTCTATTTGTTGAGGTTACTCGAATACTGCCTTTATCATTCTCTAGAAGTAGAGATGGGTTTAGCATTCCATGATGCAAAATCTCTCTTGGATCAGAAGCACAACCATGTCTCTCTAATCCTGTAGCATATGGCCCACCTTCCAACCCACTTTCCTAGATTCTTGTATAGACTTGCTAAACCTTTCCTCTGTCCTAATATTTTATTACCAGTTCTACACTACACTTCTCCTTCAGCCTCTGAACAGAAATATTTGCTTCAGTTGCTGTGTCACCTCTCTGTAGATGGCAGTCTCAGTGTTTTCTGCGGTAAGACACAAAACCTAAGATTCCTGAGGTTTATTCTATTGCAAATAATGCTACAAATGCAAGTAAAATATTTCTCAGATTAAATGACCTAAATCTCCACCTAAACTCAGTAACATATTGCCACACACATAAATTTAATACAACAAAAGGCAAAAATAACCACAGGAATGATTATTAGGAATACTTACGAGTGACAGCTTCTGCTTTTGTTGGTAGGGATTCTCCTTCGTCATATACAGCAACAACGTGTACATTGTACAGTGATTGGGAGGAAAGGTCAGAGAGAGTAGTGCTGGTTTTGAGTCTGTCAATTTCCACCTAAGAATGAAAATAGTGACTTAAGAATTGCAAATGGCTCTCTTTTTGACTCTGCATTTGATTTAATGGCAAAAATTCCTGTACTGAAAAAACCCAAAAAGTATTCTGCACTGTTTTGCCATTTACCCCTAAATTTACACCCAAATATTGAATGCTATCTATTAAATCCCTTGCAAAGCATATTATAACAGATACATGTAGTACTTGTGGATCATTCACAGCTTCATTCTTTTGGAAACAAGAATGCAGACTGAACCTTTAGAAAATTCTCATTTCCTTATAAAAACACATTTAATCCTGATTCATGTCAAGCAGTGCAATTAAGGAAAGCTTGTACCTAACTAAAAGACATCTCTAACAATGCTTGCACATGTTCTGCTAGTTGGCAAAGGGACTAATATACCTTTATTCCACAATTCTGTCATCATAAGCTGTTCTTAGATCTTGCAAAGATGACAATTAAGCAGACAGTAGAAAGGACTACTTATGAAAGCACAGGAAAATTCTTCAGTCAGTTTGAGGATTTTTCCTCTCTGGAGGAAGAGGAAGAAGGGAGTACCCAAAGAAATCTGTCTTGTGCTTATTCCATTTCCAAGAAATCAATACCCCTTCCTGTCCTCAATCACCAAGAACTGATGTTCTTTTCTTTGGTGGCGGGTTATAATACTACTTTTACTATTATGTTAGTAACTTATGTCCTCAAAATAGAACTCCTTCTTAGTACTTTGAAGAATTTACCTCCTTGACATCAGGATCATCAGCTATTTTGTATCTTAGGATGTATTTTCGAACTTTCCCTGGGACAGGATCCCAAAGGACATTCATGCTGCTGTGAGTAACATCCTGAATTGTTAAGCCTCTGGGTCCAGGCAAAGGCACTGTAAAAATAATGACAATACTACGTGAAAATGCTATTCATGGCAGAGGAATAGGTCTCTCACAGATGGAAGTAAATTCTTCTCATGTCTTTCCCTGAAATTGAGGCATTCACTTTCTGAGGAGTTCATTGCCCTGGCCATTAGATAAGACAGTTTGGGAGCTTGTTGTCCCAGCAATGAGCAAAATAGCTAAAAACTATGGGAGTTTCTCCTTTGCAAATTATGAGCACAATAGTTTTAGAAACATCAGTACTTAAGATCGTAACTTTTGGGGACAATAGCCACTTTTCATGCATGGTTAAGGGTTTAGCATTGTTTAAGGACATACAAATAGCCATACTGCATACATCTAGCGCAGAAACATGCCTCTATCATTAGGAAATATTTAAGGAAGGGTATAAAAAAGGAAGCTATATTTAGATCATTTTTTTTCTTGATATGGCATGTTTCTTTATTATTTTTTACATTTAAGAGAATGTCTGAATTTCGGAACAAGGTTTCTAAGTCAATGCAAGCAAAAATAAGATCTTTTAAAAGCACTATGACCACAACATTATCAAGCCAACTTCCTTCATTGTTCAAGGTAAAAATTCTTTTGTTCGTCTTTTCATAGTGAGATCCTTTACACTGCAATTGCCTTGAGATCTTTGGGAAATGTATGAGTGTTAGAAAATGCATAAAACATGGTTAAGATGGTCTTCTAAACAAAACAGTATATAAAAACTATCGCATGAAATAAAATTAAAATTCAATGTTGCTGAAGCAATAACAAAGTAAAAATCAAGATGTCCATACATGTCACTTCCTGGGTAGTGAGTGGGTCACTGGTGATATCACCAAACAATACATAAGCTGTTAAAGTGTACTCAGTGTTGGGGATGAGATCTACCAGCTGCACCTCATTCACTGATGGTCCAACACGCATCTGCACATGAAAAGTAACACACCGTGTTTAAAAACTGAAGAAAGCAATGGCAGAAAAGCAAGCAATGATTTAACTTCAAGGGAATTTTGTTTGTGAGATTCACAGTATATTTACAGCTTCCTGACTGATGTCATTGTATATAATATCCTAGTAAGTTCACTGCACTTCAGAAGTACATGCCAGTCTTTCGACTATTATCATAGTCTAACAGTTTTTCTTAATTTATTTTTGGTTGAGTACAGGAAGTGAAGACAAATTCACTTACCTCTTTCTCTGTCACTGGGACTGTGGCATTCACAGGTTCATATGTTAAAGAATAACCAGTAGCTCCACTGAGAGGTTCCCATCTCACTCTCATGTAGGTTGATCCAATGTCATAAACATTCAAATTTCTAACTGAAGAGATTGGCACTGTCAAATAAAAAATATGTATTTATTTGTTTATCTCACTTTCTTCATATTTTATATCACAGGTTGCACTACTGAGAATATTGCGCATGGATATTAGCTTACATTATGGGTAGAAGAAAGGTGATCTGCAAGCACTGGTATTTTAAGTGGTTCCTAGCATAAGAATGAGGTAATTTTGAATGTGGCTACAGATTTGCTATATATACAGCTAGAGCTTTTACAGGTCTGCACTCAAACACTTTAATCTCCTAAAATGCAACATTAACTCACATGAATGCTCTACTACAAAACAACAAGACTGTTTTGGGATCTGTACAAAAAGGATTTTTCATCCTTTCCTTTTGTTTTCTGTATTACTCTATAAACATTGAAAACCACAACAGACCTCACAAAAATTATGCACATATTTTTACAGTGTATGGCAAGCCTAATACAAATCAAAGTGAAAGGAACGGCAAACATTCAATATTACTAAAGAGGCAACCAGTGTTGCAGTCAGCATAAATATACCTCAAATCAGTCACATAGACAACTCATAGTAGAAACATGGCTACATTATATCCCATAGAAGTGGCATAACTCTGTTGAATTGTTTTTTTGCTAATTAGAAATCATTTCTATAGTATTCCGTCTGATAGTAGCAGGAATTAATAACCTAGCATAAAAATAAAGGAGTACACATTTGTATATGATCAGATTTCTGGAATTTATAAACTCTCTCTTGTAATCCATGTCTGTTGTTCTAGTTTATACAGTCATGCTTTATGAGCCTGGAAAGAAGCTGGGACAAACATTTTCTACCACACTGCAGTTTTATTTTGCTAAAGTTTTCCAGACAAGATCTGAACAACTAGTGTAGCAAAACACAGTTTAGTAATTCAAATTAAAAATTTTGTTTCTGTTAAGAAGAAAGCCCATAGTGCTAGAAGTTCTACTGAATGGTTCCCCAGGTGCCAAGCTGGCCGTTAGTGTGTTATTCAAGATCCATTTCTAACTTACAAGTTGTTTCCCTGCCGATCAGAGGTTCACTGCTTTCATCTTCTACCACAGAAAACACATTAACAACATATTCTGTTTCAGGTTGCAGATCTTTCAGAACTGTCGTTGTTTCCATCCTACTTACATAAAACTACATAAAAGAGAAGCAATGTTAACCACTGTACAACAAATACAATTGTAATCTTATCTCTAAGAAAAACAATCATTCCTTGTGAAACTCTTCAGAAATCAATAGTAAGGAGCTAAATAAAGTATAGTCTTAATTTTTATGTATTTTGTCTGACAATATAGCATTATTTTTGCACAGCAAACTGTAGGGAAATCTCAGAAAGACACTTTTTTCAAATAGAGATGGATATATTTAGCATCACTTACTGTGCATTTTGCTTCCACACATGGTTTACACTTCTATATTACTAAACAGCATAAAAAAACGTGCCAGTGATATATATTACCACTCTGGAGAAGAAGTTTCAAAGACCCAGGATAATCTAGATGGTTATGGCACATGGCATTAGCAACACCTTGCAGAACAGAAATGCCAGGAAGCAATCAAGCTATAAAGTCAGTGTGCACTGGAACAACGGCTCCAACTTTAATCACCAGCCAAATCCTGAGGTCATGATTTACTAAGAGTAAACTCTCCATGAGTCAAGAGTCCCCATGAGCCTCCTGAATTAAGATTTAAAAGCCAAATTCAGAGATGAGAAGTTCAGAGTTAGGTACACAAAGGCGCCTAACTTCATTCTCCTAAATACTTCATTCTCCTAAATACTCCTCTGTCTGGTTGAAGAGAGTGATGAGCAATTCAGACTGCCTAGAATCAACAGCTGCCAGTCACTGACTTTATGTGTAGACAAGTAATAACCACAAGATAAGTTTGATACTGTGCATTAAAACATTTGGAGTACATGCTTTGGCAAAGATTCCATACAGCATTAATCTAAACAAAACCTGTATCACCCACTGTCTTTTCTAAACAAAACCTGTATCACCCACTGTCTTTTTTTTCTATTAACAAGAAAATGTGTTATATTATGGTCAGAATATTTCTGGTACAGACATATTTAAACCAATACATGACAGTGGAATAGAAGCAGAAAGGAATTACTAAGAATTGCAGTCAACTGTTTTTAAGGAGTACATTTGACTCCTTGATTCATGATATTAAAACAATTTGGGACCCTTTTTTTTTCATTTACTGTTATATCATACACAGCACAAACTTCAGCATGATATTACCATGATGTGAAATTCTAAGGTTATGATGGACAATGTAAAGATGAACACAGAATACTAACCTGTTTAGGTCTACCTCCAGAGGTAGGGTAATACTCAACTCTGTATCTATCAACACTCTCAGGAGGTGGACTCCATCTCAGTCTGAAAGAACGAGGTGTCACTTCTGAAATGACTAGGTTAGAGGGAGGTGGCAAATCACCTACAAGTGGAAGCAAATTACAAAAGTATTCATTCATCTTATATCATCAGGGAGGGAAAAAAACCACTTGAAGTATTTACTTATGTTTCTGTTTTCTCAGAAATTCTTAAAACAACTTTGTGAAGAGATAGTTCACCATCCCACTTTCAAGACCAAACAAGCTCCCTGTAATGCCTATTCCACCTTCAACACCAGTGTTTCACTGGAGAACCATCAGCTAACAGTACTGTTTTTCCTTGCTTAGCTTTGCTTTTGGGCTGTCAGACACTAATATTTGAAAAGAGCAGGGTTGCTGAAATTTTCCTTATTGGAGGACTATGATCAAAGAACCTGTCACAATGGGCAAAAAGTTGACACACTAAGAAGCATACTTCATGATTCTTGGGGAAAAAAAGAAGGCACATCCAGCCATGTCATGCTGTGTTAGGCATAACACAGTCATTGTTGAAAGGAAAGGAAGAACCCCTGCAGGGTAGTCCAGGTGGTCTGCACAACTTCCCCACACCAGCAGCTGAAAAAACAGCCAAGGGCTACACAGTGTTCCCGATAAGTAATAAAAAGGAATTAGCAGTGCAAGCACGTAAACGGAAAAAGGATGAAGTAGACTGAAAATGTGATGTACCTGGACCTTTCACACTGTTACACAGATTCGTGGTTACATCATCAACAATGTTAGCCAGGAAGGAGAAATCTGCAACGTTGTAAGCATGGATGTCATCTGGATCTGTTGCAATCTGCTTCAATTCATTTTCGTCTGCATTTTTAATACCTTACAGAGAAGACATGAAAGCAAAGCTCATTAGAAATTATGGCCATGAAGCACAAGACCATGAACTTAACCGCTAAACACATTCTTTGAATACCCTTTCAGGTACTTCTGTATGTGACCACCTCTCTGTGCATTTAGCAATGGGCAGGAGGAGGTTGCTGCAGGACAACTCTTCATGTAATACTTACCAATTGCATACAGTTCCACTCCCTCATCTCTGAGTTTTCTTGAAGGGGTGACTACATCATCTTGTGATTTGCCATCAGTGATGAGAACACCAATTTTGCGAGCTCTGGGCCTTAAGCCTGCATTTTGTTTGAAGTTGTTTTTTAAGATGAAATCCAAGGCCATTCCTAGCACGATACAGAGAAAGCAACCATCACTATAACCTATTTCCACACAGTAGTCATGTTAAGAGATATTTAATCCTAGCGATTTCACTCTGGCAACATAATTCCACAATTTACTTCCGTCTAGAAGCATTTAGAATGTAGTTGTAGCCCATCATCTAGACTTGTGAGCAAGTGATACTATTTCAGCCTTCTCAAAGTCTCTTATCTCTTACGCATCACCCTCCTATCTGATCTCCTCTAAGAGATCCTGCTAGATCCTGGTTGTCTTCATCCCAACCCTGACAGAGAACTGACCTTTCGTCTTCTCATATGCTCAACATATGAGCAACACAAGATCTTCATCTCCCAAGCTCTCTTCTATCACATTTCTCCAGACTTCCTCTGAGTTTATAAACCTATGCTACACCTGTTCTCTTCCAAACATACTACATTGAACGGTAAATCCCTTCCATCACAGACACATTTGAGTTCACTGGACATTACTGAGGTCAGCTACTAGAATAATTTTTATTGGAGCTTAAGGAAAACCCCGGCAGTGTGACATACCTGTTAGAGTATTGCCTCCTTTGTATGGTAAGTTGGCTACAGCCTCTAATAAAGACTGTTTGGTTCGGTAAGCATTGAGATTCCATTCTGTCCTGGGATCACCACTGTACTGTGCCAGACCTGGAAAAAAAGCCATCGTTTCCTCAGTCATTATGGGTCTACATAGCAGTTATGCTTCCTTTTCCCTCCAACATATGAGAACTTACCAATCTGTACTTTGTCAGGACCAATATCGAAAACTTCAACAATACGGGCAATGAAGTTCCTGATGGTTTTAAAATTTGGCCGCCCAATACTCCAGGAGCCGTCCACCAGCAGCACGATATCAGCTTCTGCTCTGGTTCTACATTCTAAACCTGCCATGTCAACCAGAAAAATATAGCCTTGGCATGACAGCTTCCTTTCTCCATCCTTTTAGATGACATATGTCATGAGTTAGCTTCCAAAATAGCTCTAGTTTTATTCACTGGCACTCCGTCAAGTATGACCTGTTTGTGAACATTATTCACACTAGTCACTGGTTCCATGGCAAAAGCTGTCTAAATTTCTTCATGTATGTTTCCTTTTATAAATAAAGCTTTGCAAATGTCAAGGCCAGTGTTCTCTATTGTCATGTCATTATCTGTTTTGGTCTTTAAAGATAGTTGATAACTTGATTTCAGAAGTTTTGTACAAGACTTCTAAACGAACCACTGACATGGCAGTGAGCATTATCAGATTATACAAATTTACAGTATTTTAGTCTGTCATGTACAGCAAAACTGCTGCTTAATTTTCAACTATGTAACAGTAGCATTAATAACATATATTACAATCACTTTCAAATAAATAACATTTCTCAATTTTTAGGGGAAAAAGACATAGTAATAGAGGTGGTATAGAAGTTTGCAAGTACAGGAAAGAAAGAGCATAATTCACAGAAAACACACAAACATAACACAGGTAAGAGATACAGAGGGAACAAGAACAAACATTCATATAAAGCTCCAACATTCTGAAAAGGTAGGAAGTTACTCCAGATATCTTCAGTTTACAAATTACAGAATAAAATATGCATAATATTGTTTTCATCACAAGGAAAATCACAAAATATTTATACAAAACAGAAAGACATAATAATTTTATCCACAGCCATTTGCAAAAAAAAAAAAAATCTTTCTTTCTCTTTTCCTGTAGATTGTGTTACCAGCTGCATATTTTCTGGCTTCCTGCCATCAGAGCTTCTGGTCTTTATATGGAAGAAATCCCATTGAGAAAAATCAGCCACACTCATCATAGTTGAAAGATATTGTGATTTCATATATGTTCCACAGAATTGATCCAACACTGTAGACTCATGAATATAACTATTCCATGTACCTGGGGGTTAAAAGCATGATCCTCTTCTGCACAGAAAATATAGATCTAGTCTTTAATCAGGACAATAAAATCAGTTGGGAGTAGGGTTTAAGTAAAACCATGTTAGTTCAAAAAATTGCATGCATAACTTTTATATGGAAGTTAAAGTTAGCTTCATGTACAACAACTATTTTGACTTAGATTTCTTCCAACTACTATAGTTCCCCACATGGAAAATTCTTAACAAATGTACCAGATTTAGGGTGAATTTTCCCCCCTATTAATATATAATTTGCTATTACATTTACAGTCTAAGATATAAATTTATTTTTCACATTAACCATGACACAAATCCATGCACTAGTAAAACTAATTAGCTTAAAGAATATAACACTGAAGTCAGAAATGAAACCTTCTATAATGAAAAATAATAAACCAGTGTTAGAACAATTATTTTCTGCCAAACTTATTAAAGCTTTACTCTAATGTTACTGATGGCCTGTAGCTTCTCTCAGTTTTATCCTCTAGTATTAGACAGTAGGACAGCAATTAATTAAGAAGTTTCTAAAAATGCTGTCAATAAAGTTATACAAGATGAATACTTTTTACACAGCCCAGTGTGGAAACAAGGCAGCAAAGAGGTTAAGCAAGAAGAATATAGTCAGCAGTCAGAAACGTTTTTTTCTTTATTTAACTCTGAAAGAACTTTGCAGTTAGGTTCTTTCTCCTCACCAAATTCTCACTGATGCTTATGCAAGCTTTCAATGGGAGAGAAGAAAAGTCTACCTATTTGTGTATACTTGGCTATTAATAAGCAAAGATCTGCTTTTTTGTGCTTTCTATAGAGGACTGAGCCCTGAAACTTTCTTCATCCAGTATTATTAGCAGGCAGAGGCCCATTAACCACACCAAAGGAAGCTGCTATCGTAATAATCACAGCAAATTTGAAAGAAAGGTTTAGCTACACAGGGAAAAACTTCCAGATACTGCAGAGACTCTGCGATTGCCTTTCTGAACTAATCCTTCTCCTTCTACAGTAAAAAACCAGAAGACTAAATAATGGATATGTTGAATATAAATTTAAATAATACACAATAACACTGGGACACTCCCAACTATCAGATCTTTGTTCATATATCATCTTAGTCTCAAAAGTCACCATATAAGGACAAGCAAAGAGCTAAGGATCTGCTTAAAATTCCTTGTTCTACTCCTGTGAACACCCCTGTAGATGAGCCATGATCTCTGTTCAAGAATTTGACCTTGCATGATTTAACACAGATGTGGATGGCTTGAAAATGCAATGCAGATGGCTTTGAATAATCAGCAAAACATGGGTTGTCTGCATTATCATCTTTGTAAGATCATCTAAAGGGTGCAGAGGACTAGAGTTTTGTGAACTAGAGTATGCTTAGTGGTCATTTCAGACCACCAGGTTTATGTCATCAGGGTAGGGAGTATACTGAATCCTGTAAACAAATATATATGTGCATTAGAAAAACAATAAGGAAATGTAGTACACTCTCAATCTTTTTTTATCCAAGACTCAAGACTGTCTTTTCTTCAATGCAGTCATGTTTACCTCTAGATAAAAATGGCTCCGAAGTAGTATCTGAAAGAGTGGTCATCTCTTGTCCAACCAGGGGGTTGCTCTCTCCTCCTTCAAACATCCCAAAAACATTTACCTTATATGTAGTTCCCGCCCTGCAATAGTTAAATAAGTGCACTGTAACTGAAGTAATTTGTCTAGTTAAACGCTAAACACTTCACTTACTAAATTCTCACAGAAAAAAAATCTCTCATGAAAAAGCAGGTGCTAAAGCATGGCCCAAACACTAGCTCTTCCACAAGACAGTGAAGTTTTGACAACTTAGAAGCAGATTCTGCACCCTATACTTACATTTATAGCCTTCCTCATACAAGTAAAGTCTGGGAAGAATAAAGAGAAACTCTCCAGGTAGGCAGAGATCAAGTTAGGAAAGCTGAATCCCTGACAGAATTAAATCTGGTCAGGGACATCAAGGCAAACAAGTTTCTACAGTACATCAGTGATAAAAGGAAGACTTGGGAAAACATGGGCCCTCTCCAGAAGAAAACAGGAGGTATGTTTACCCAGGGTATGGAGAAGACTGAGGTACTGAATTACTGTATTCACTCAGTCTTCTCTGAAAAGTGCTCCAGCCACACCTCCCAGATCACAGAACGCAAAATCAAGGACAAGGAGAAGGAAGAACCACCCACTGCAGGAGAAGACCAGGTTTGAGACCATCTAAGAAACCTGAAGGTGCACAGGTCTATGGGATCTGACAAGGTGCATCCATGGATCCTGAGTGATCAGGAAGATAGAGTTACTAAGCCCCCAGCCATCATATTTGAGAAGTCATGGCAGTTCAGTGAAGTGTCCACTGACTGGAAAAGAGGAGACGTAATCCCCACTTTTAAAAAAGGAAATAAGTAAGATGTAGGGAACTACAGACTACAGAGGTCAGTCTCACCTTGGTGCCTAGTAAGATCAAGGAGGAGATCTTCCTGGAAACTAAGCTAAGGCACATGGAAAATAAGGAGGCTGACTAGTGACAGCCAAGACAGCTTCATAAGGGCAAATGGTGCCTGACAAATTTGGTGGCCTTCCATAACAGACTTTGGTAGATAAGGGAAGAGCAACTGACATCATCTACCTGCACTTGCACAAAGCATTCAACACTGTTCTGCATGACATCCTTGTCTCTAAACTGGACAGATGTGAATTTAACTACTAGACTACTTGGTGGATAAGGAATTGGCTGTGTGATCACGCTCACAGAGTTGTGACCAAGAGCTCCATGTCCAAGCAAAGATCAGTGATGAGTGGCATTCCTCAAGAGTCAGTACTGGGAACGGTGCTGTTTAACATCTTTGTTGGTGGCAGAGATGGTGGAATCAAGTGCACTCCCAGCAAGTGCACTGTGTGGTGTGGCCAACATGCCAGAGGGAAGGGACACCTCCAGAAAGACCCTGACAGGCTTGAGAGGTGGACTTGTGTAAACCTCATTAAATTCAACAGGGCCAAGTGAAAGGTCCTGCACCTGGGAAATCCCAAGCATAAATAGAGACTGAGTGATGAGTGAATTGAGAACAGCCCTGAGGAAAGGAACTTGGATGTACTGGTGGATGAAAAACTGAGGATGACCCAGCGATGTGCTCTTGTAGCTCTAAAAGCCAAACGTATCCTGAGCTGCATCACAAGAAGCATGACCAGCAGGTCAAGGGCGGTGATTTTCACCCTCTATTCTGCTTAAGTGAGACCCCACCAGAAGCACTGTGGGAAGCTCTGGAGCCACAAACATAAGGACACAGACCTGTTGTAATGAGTTCAGAGGGCCATAAAGATGTCAGAGGGATGGAGCATCTATCCTGTGAAGACAGGCTGAGTTGGGGTTGTTCAGCCTGGAGAAGAGAAGGGCCCAGAGAGGCCTACAAGAAAGCTGGAGAGGGACATTTAAGCAGGGCAGATACTGATAAGACAACAGGTAAGGGCTTTAAATTGAAAGAGAGAACATTTAGGTTAGATATTAGGAAGAAATTCTTCACTCTGAGGGTAGTAAGGTATTGAAACGTTGCCCAGAGAAGCTGTGGGTGTCCCATCCCTGGACACATTTAAGGCCAGGCTGGATGGGGCTTTGAGCCACATGATATAGTGGAATGTGTCCCTGCCCACAGGAACAAGGTTGGAACTAGATGATCTTTAAGGTCCCTTTCAACCCAAACCATGCTATGACTGTATAATTCTTTGGCTTTTAATGATCCTATTTTTAATCTATGTCATATATTTGCATAACTAGATTTTGACATGGTCTGAAGCCTACTTTACAAATCCAGGCCTCTGAAAAAAATGAATCAAGAACTAAACTCAGCTTTTTTTGAAAAACATGAGGCAAGGAACTTTTGAGAGGAAACTTTAGAAATCCCGAATATCCTCCAGTATCCCATTATCTTCCTTATAGGTGAAATGCAAAGCACAGCACTGGCCCATATCTTTGCCTCCTTCAGTTTCTCTGAGAACACTACAAATTATTTAAATGGATAATCTCAGAAAGAGACCTGCCAGGTACCTTTCAGAGACTGCATAACAAAGTCTCCATAGCTTATTGACAAAATTACTTTCTTAGGTACAGTAGGCTGTGCCAGGCATTTCAATAACAAATCCTGATTAAACAAAACCCTAAGCTAAAGTTATTTAAAACGATAACAAACAACCAAAACCAAAACATAAGTTATTATGCATACCTAAGCTCCTCCAATACCACTGTGCTGTCATATGGCCCCACTATTAATTCTCCAAGACTCCCATCATCTTCAGTAGGGTGGAAAGTTACTTTGTACCCCTTCACTCGCCCCGGGGCTGGCTCCCACGTTACTCGGAAACTTGACATAGTTGAATCAGAAGTTCTCAGGTTTCGAGGTGGCTTAAAGGGAGAGGCTGCAAGGATGGGAAACGAAAGGGTTTAGATCACATCTGCACATGGAAAAAGAATCAACAAGTATGCTCTTATGTAGAAATACATATGCAAATCCAGTATTAGTGATAGTCCTAAATTCTTCATGCCTTTCTTTTGACATAAAGACAGGTATTAAAAGATGAATGGTGAGATTCTTGTGACTTAATATTAGCTATCTAACCAACAGGTATGCAGGCTAAGTTTATTATCGAGGCTCCTTCTGCAGTCAACCAACTGAATAAACAGCCTGGCAGCTCAAGCAACTTCACCACCACAGGTGTGGCAGTATGTCAAAAAGTAATTTTTCAGAGGAGTGCCAGCCAAACAGCTTGAGGTTTTTAGGTCAAGAGTAACTTCCACTGAAGGCTAACAGCTGCCCACTGCAGGTCAGTACTCACAGAGTGGTTAATGAGCCTGCTCCTAGCTACTGCATCACTTTTGCTTTTGTGCAACTCTGAAGTGCAGCATAGAAAATACTGCAGCAGTGTAATCTCAAAGTTGTAAAAAATGGGAATTAGAATAAACAGAAAGTCACCACTATAGCTCTGGAGTGAAAGATGGAAGGAAGAAAAGAAAGAGTTTGCCTTACCCCTGTGCCTATGCAACTGTCTAACTAGAGTGGAACAATCATAAATGTCCTCAGATTGTGAATTCTGCTGGGAAACAGTAGATACACTCCCACCCACACAGAAAAATACAGCCTTCTTGTCTCGTCTCCCATAATGCTGCCTAAATTATGTTGACAGCTTCAACTAACAAGATCACTCAGGCCTCACTTGCTTCCAAAGAGTGTTTATCACCACAGCTATGTAGAAGAAAAGCATAGAGGCATATCTGTATCAAGATGAAGAGCTCAAAAATCAAAAGCAGCTGGATGACCTAAACTTTATCTCGGTATAACTTTCAACATTGAAAAACCAGGTATTGGTCAAGAGCTGACCAACTTCTCATTACTCCTTTATATCAACCACATTTTAGGTTAAAAGAATTCTTCCTTCAGTAACTGAAGTGCTGGTATCTCCACTGTTAAGAGATTTTTTTCTTACTTCCTGTCATTATTCAATATAATATATATTCAGAGAACAGAGAATGCCATGAACTGTTTACAGAATACCTCAGTGAGTGACACTAATCCAACAGAGGCAGAAACATTTTGGAAAAAAATATCTTTTGGTAATGTCTTTCTATCTATGGAAGCAGAAAACTGACTCTAAATCTGGTTGATCTGGATATCAAGAAAACATTTCCTTAATAAAGGCAAGACTAGCATCAGATACATACTAAGGGTAGAGTAGAAAATTAGTTTTGCTTTTACCACAAAAATGTCCTCACTGGGACTTAGTAAATGTTTTAGAGTTTTAGTTTCTGAGAGCAAAGACAGCTTGTCTGAAAGACCACGAAGTCAGGCTTCCATGGATGAATCTTCAAAATCATCTACTCCTCCTTTTTATTACCTCAAGTCTTGCTCAGAAATATGGTGACGAAAGACAAACCTAAATAACAGGATGCTGGGTAGCTCTTTAATCAATACCCACAACCAAAAGGCAAATTATGAAACTTATGAATACTTGATTAAGTAGTCTGTTTACTGTCTTCCTCACAAAACACCTTGTTTTGACTTCTGATGACCATGTTTCAAAATAAGTCTATTTTCAAACAGATTTTGCATCATACTTGCCCCCTCAATATCAACAGCAAAAAGTTGTGTTTAGGCTATGCCATAGCGAAGTTCCCAATAAATGAAACTCTCTTCTCAACCTCTAACATTTTCTCCAATTTGCCAGTCAATTCATCATCTTGGAAGATTCCACAATACTTTTCTATGTACCATGACTATTAATTTTAAGCACAAAACTTGCATTATGAAATCCTGTACAACCTTGTGATACAAACCTGTTGTTCCCTCTGCTTTTCTTGATTTTCCTTGTCCAAAATCATAAATTGGAACAACGCTTAGGTCATATGTAGTTCGTGGCTTAAGTCGCTTTAACACTATGCTTGTAGCAGGAGCATTTACTCTTCCAAACATCTGTCTTCCTCCACTGCGTGGTCGGTAATACACACGGTAAGACAAGACTTTCCCAGGTGAAGGCTGCCATGAAACTCTCATTGTATTTTCTGTCTCGTTGTCTACTGTCACAGTCCTGGCATCTGGTGACACTTTTCAGTGTAAAAATATGGGTAAATGTTTACTTTGTAACATACAGATATATCCAAATGCATGCCTACAAAATTAATTCTAGTATATTAAAAAATAAAATTGCCCTCTTTAAAATTACAGTATTTCATTGTGGGAAAGACACAGGGGAATCTCACAAGCCATTGTTAATTATTTTTTAATTGTAATGGACTAAACAAATAGAAGTGTGCTTTTCACTCTGAAGAGAAAAAGAGGGAAGTATAAATCACATGATGACACAGCGTAGTTGGGAGTTTTGTTTAGTCACACTTTTCAGCGATCCATTAAATAATGGATTCAGCGCTCTCGAATGAAGGTGATAAATTATAAAGTCATTGTTTTTTCAGTAACACAATGCCCTACAGAGTTCACATTTTCTGAGTTTTGAGTTTACAGGTCTGATAAGGTGCTGGTAAATAACTAAACTGCCCCACACAAACTATCCTGCAAATAGTGATGAGTGACTTTCCAAATGCTTGGAAAATCACTCATCACTAGTTGCAATATAGTGCATGTGCTGAAATAAGCCCATGGACTAATAAAGCATATTCTGTACAAATTGCAGCATTCAGCTTCTAAGAGATATTTTCCAGACTCTACAAATGGTATAAATAATCTGCAGTGAACTGAAAGGTATGCAATGCTGGCTGTCAGCTGAAATGAGCCATCTAGGTTTTGGCAAAACTGAACCTTCTTGGCATGCTCCAATCGGTCAGTATTTCATCACATGGTAAGGTAGGCTCCTAGGAACTGACAATTTCTAATCATTGTTTGTACCAGAAAGATGCAATATTAGTCTCAGGTCTGGGGCTATTGATAGGCCTGATAGCAAGTTCCCTCAGTCAGCACACAGAGAGAAGCAAAGAATGATAAGCTGCCTACTTAATCTGGAAAAGGCAGGACAATGCTGCTGTGCTTGAACAAAGAAGAAGACCATGGGACAGCTGACTCTGGGCAGTCAGCTCTCAGGAACAGCAGCAATCACTACTCTTGCAAAACCTTAAGAACAACTAAACTGGGTCAAGGACAAAGGTTAGCGTAGTTCAGCAGCCTGTCTCCAACAGTAGTCAAAGCAGATGCTTAGGAAAAAGTACAGGAACGTATAAACACACATGATGCTTCCCCAGAGCTCTCCCTCAGGCTTTATCTTCACATGGCCTCTTTAGGCAAACAACAGAAACATCAAGGCGGATCCAGGGCGTCCCTTCATTCATTCTGACTCTTTTACTTGCCAATTCTGGCTCTAAAGAAACTAGCGATTCCTGGCCTCTCAGTGTTTTTTCACCTTGCCTATACTATAGTAGAGGCTTGAGCCTGCTTTGACAAATCCTACAAAATGTTTGACAAACCCTACAAAATGTTTGGCAAATAAAAAAAGTCCCAGAAAGGTAAATAAGAAGCATCAAAATCACCCAGTGAGCCTCAGTTTGAGGACTGTGAAGACTGGACAGGGCAATAGCTTGGAAAGGAAATTCATTCATTCTGTGGGAATTTACCCCACATTTCCTCCTTATTCCATCCATAACATTTTCTCCATCTGATTTACAGCAGTCACACCAAGCCTATGAAAGGCTGACTTCAGAGTAATTTGCAGACAAAATCATATCTTAAGTTGGAAGCAATTCTTGCTGAATCCAACCTACATGACATTTTTATAGGTTTTTATAAAGGAAGATATCTTTTATAGGAAGATATTTTTGTAGGGATTTAATGGTCGAACAAAATGCCAGAATTGACTGGATGGAGGTGGTATTTTGGTTTGGGGAAACTTCTTTGGGGGGGAGGGGGGGGGAGGAAGAATAATAAGGTCCATTTAAAAAAAAAAAAAAGTAATTTCATCATTAACAGAATGTTACAAATGGTGGTAATGTTGCACTATACTCACCATCAGTAAAAGCTTCTCCTTCTACTGGGTCTCCTTCTCCACTGCTGTAGGCTGCATATACTGAAATCCTGTATTTAGTCTCTGGCTCCAAGCCTTCTATCACAGCATCCACTGTATTTCCAGGGACTCTCTTCTCTCCCATTGTATCATCATAAAGTGATTTCCATATTATCCTATAATAGTTAACTGTTCCTGGAGCTGGTGTCCATGATAACCCAACTGTAGTGTCAGTTATGTCTGTGGTAACCAAATTACGTGGTGAACCGCGTTCTGCAAGAAAGAAAATAGCAAATTTTCTCTTAATTACAAATTCCAAAGTACAAATATAAAAGTCAAATGAGCATAAGAGCAAAAACTAACTTTTTCCATCAATATTAGGTTCAATATCACACATTTGCAGTTCTCAGAGAAAATTCAGGAATGTTCTGACAAGATGCTTCAAGCTAGTTTAGACTATGAATGATCCTATCCCTTACCATGCAAGATACTTCGCAGTAATGCCCTAGAATATGGGAAATAAATGGCAGTATCCAAAGACTTGGAATTAAGCCAGTACTTAAATGTGATGCAGCTCACTTCGGTAAGTTTTAACTCTCAAATAAATAATTTTATTTCTTTCATTCATTCATCTTCATCCTTACATGTGTAACTTTTTTCTGGGCTTTAAATAAAGGAGACTTTTGCCTGAGTCAAATGGTTCTTTCTCTGATAACTTTATCTTCTTATTTAATAGTACCATTATCTCCCAGATTACCTGTTACCAGATCTATCATCTATTTCATGTGTACAACTAATGTGCGCTGTGTGTACTTAAGGCCACACTTAGAGCAGAAAACACTCTCCATCTTTCCACTCAGAAGAACTGTACCTCTTTCCTCCCTGTAGTTTGTTTCAGCCAGTTTGGAACAAAGGAAGCAGATCATTAGTCTGTGAAATCCAGTTGTCTGCTGGATGCCTGAGTCTCACCTAACACATCAGAATAATTCCACGGCTTGAAAATGAAGCTCATTGGTTTAAAGTGGTGCAATGAAAGAAGTGCCTCTGTTTAACATTTCACATACATTTATAGCATATGTACAATTTTCCTATTGCAGTGGCTGCTTTTGATGGCAGGAAAGGAGCACTGCCTGGTGGGTTTAGTGCAATGGCCTCATTATAGCAAAATCTGCAAAAGGGATCTATGAAATCAGATCTACATACACACAGAAGAGTTTAATTCTTTGGTGTGTATTTTCTGTGGTATTTCTCAGTACAGGACAATCCTGAGAGAATGCTTAGCAAGAGAACTTAAACACTAACATGGCATCACAGTTGTCACACTGATAAAAATATATCCTTATACTATACCATAGCAGCCACAAGACTAGAATCAAAATTCTTTGAACACACAGAAATTCAGTACCTATCCAATTTCCACTGCTTAGCCTCGTTGCGAGAACAGACCTCACTACATTCAGATGGCTGAAGCAGTTTCAGGCTGAGCAGTAAGTTGCTCAAAGTCATATACCACGTTTTCACTTTCAATATACATTTGCCTTTTACTTCCACCACAGATCTGCAATATTTCCAAACACAATCCCACTGGAGCAAACAGGGCTACTTGTAGAAAGCTTCATTTTGGAAACAGCTCAGTGCCAGCACAACTTCATTAAAATTGAGCCAACAATTCCGACTTGGCTAACGATTGATGGAAATTATTGTCAACCTATCTGAATATGGTAAAGATTCATCAGCTACACAGATTACAGAATCAGAGGGTAGAACAACAATCATGAAGATGACTCTCAAATAGAGCTAACAGAGCATGTAAGCAAACTCTCTGTGTTGTGGGGTTTTCTGATTTTAATTCACAGTCTTAGGGACACCCCATCATGTTTTTCTGGAGACAATTCTTTTTCCATCCTTACTCTGCCTCAGTTCTTACAGTTTTACTCTTCAAACCAATTTTTAGCATCACAAGATAAATCACCACAATTTATGACATCTTCTTTTCAAAAAAAGGTTAAGATACAGACATTTCGGTAAAGTTGACTTATGCAACAGCAGTTGCATACAGTGAAAAAAGTTATAGTGAAAAGGCCTGATCCAGCACATGCTTTATGAAGTCTCACCAAATTCAGTGACTGGATTAAATGAAAGACAGGGCAAAATCTAAACTCCAAAGAACAATTTTCCTGGAAGCCTGAAAAAAAGATTTGCCTTCAAAAGTAAATTACACCAATTTTTCTGTCTGCTCTTAAGCTCCTACTCCCAAATCTTGGCTTTTTCATACAATAAAAAAAAATATTAAGGCAATCCAAATGGAAAAAATATGGAAAACCTAACTTGATATAATGCACAGATGTCTCACAATAAAAACCTTTCTTTCCATATTTTAATGTAATATAAATATACAAGTCACTTTATTTTGGCTACTTTAAAACATGGCTCTGCCACAACATGATTTCAGTATTAAAGCATCTGCTACCACAGCACAATTTTTTGCAAGTCTACTCTTGGACACTACAGTTAATGATATATGTTGGAAATACTGCAAAAATAACTGCTTATTTAAAACCCTTATTGATTAAGTCATTATTGAGGTCATTAAATAACAGAGGAAAATAATTTGTTTGGAATGGACCATAATGAACTGCAGTTACTGTAATATGTTGGTTCTGAAAGAAATATTCTTTGGAACTAAATGTCTTTTTTATAAGGCAAGGTAAGAGGAGGAAAAGGATCTGGGATTCCTACCAAACCACCAAAGCTAAATGGAAAAATTTTACTTCAAATAGTTGGAAACTGCTGACAAGACAACTTACCTACTAAGGGAAATTAGACTTTTTATATGTTACACTGCAACTGAGAACACTTCTTTAACATAACACACCAACTTGATTTGCACCTCACATGTGAGGTAGAAGTTCACTCACAGATTTTTTCTGCTTTGCGGGCTCTCCCACAAGTGGGGTTTTTTTTGTTTTTTTTTTTTTTTTTTTTTTTTAGTGAAACAGCTGTGTTTAAGATATAGTCCAACTTACGTCTTAAATTATTAGGATTCCATGCAATATTATCCAAACTGCTACACTCAGAGTCAAGAAACGTATTTATGCTCCACAATGACATGGGTATAATGTAGTCACTAGCAAACATACAATTAGACCTACGAAATATTTTTTCCCTGGATTAAAACAAAATATCTAGGTAACTTCCTTACATTTCATGTACACACAAAAAAAGTAGAACTGTAACATCTGAACAGTAATTTTGTGCCTTGGTCCATGTGTTCAGAAATGTTTGTTTTACACCTGTTTCTTGCCTGCTTGTTTAAGCAGGACAGAAAAGGAGTGTGGAAAGACAATGCACATCATAAGAAAGAAAAGTGGTGGCTGGCTGGCAAGTGGCTGTCAAAAGACTTCTGATTTTTCTTGACTTCAAGTGGAAGTTAATGTATGCTCATCACTTCATACAGCCCGTGAGACATCAGCAAGCAAGGAAGGAGCTGCTTTTTGAAAATTATTCCCTAACAGGCATGAGGTCCTGTGATACTCTGGAGCACCAAGCCAGCTAGTGTAAGCACAGCTGTAAGCCATGCTGAGTCCATACACAGTAAAACAAAGCATTTGCATGGACAGGGCAAAACCCTGCCCAGGAGAACAAGCCAGTCACCAGCCTTAGGCTATCAGATTACTGTGGTAAATTCTAGCTCAGAGCACTTTTCACTGCCTACAGTCCCCTGTATACCATCACTCAGTGCAGATACTCTCAGAAATTCACTTGCTAACTTTCAGTCAGGTGCTTCTGCACCCAGCTCTGGACTTCCACAATGTCCAGTTTCCATATTAAGTGTTTTCCACTGTGGTGTGCCAGAGACACAATATGATATAAAAGCAGTTTCCCTCTGTCCACTTGGCTTACTTCCCATTGCTCTCCAGCAATCACTGTTGTTATTGACCACAAGACTGAATCAGCTAAAATTAAAATGTTGACATTCTTAAAAATCAAATGGCCTTATTCAAATGGCCTTTTCCCTCAGAAATATTTACAAAACTCCAGCTGATCTCAGTGGGATTTTTACATGCAGTTTGGGCCCAAAGTTTAAACAACTTTCTGTATGTGTTTTCTAAAACTGGGTTTCAAAATCAATCTGCAGTGGTAAATTTTATGCAGAGCCACGTTTCATTTAAGTCAAACATAGGATTTATCTAAGCCAGCACCCTAAAAGGTCATAATTAACTAAACAAACGAACATTCACTTGCAGAGTCATATACCAAAATGTTATGGCCTGAGTCCTGGCTTGTTTACAATGGGCAAAGTCAGGAGTATCCCACTGAGTCAGCAGGCTACGTTGCCATAGCCAAGGATCCAAGTGCACCCGTCAGAGGAGGTGGCAGCACAATCACTTTAAGGTGTTACTCTAATGGTCAAACTGTCCACAGCAGTGGAGAAGGCAGTCACTTGGATTGTGTCTTGGTTCCCTCCAAGACTTAAAGTAGCTGGAATACCAGACCTCAGGCATTGTAGAGAGGGGATGTGGGCATAATGCAGGGAATAGTCAAGGACTTGTTAGAGAGGGGGATGCTCACAGGATCCCATTAGAGCAGGTTTCTTGATCTTCTTCAGAAAGGTAAGATGTCAATGAGGACCCAAAACCAGAGGGACTTTGGCCAGAACACTCCCTAGTCCCTGATCCAGGATAACACCAACAGGTGTTCATATTCAGGCCCTTTAACATTTTATCTGTCTTTTCCAAAAGTTAACCAGTTAACACTGCTCTCAACTACCTGGAAATATCTTACTATTATTCACTCAGCCTTCCCCTGTGCTATTTTTTTTTTGTTATATATTTCATTTCCTAGATAAAACTAAGATAATTTTCCACAGATTATCAAAAGTCAATTTCAAATGTCACACTCAAACATCTTGGAATGTATAATTTTAAAAATGCATGAAACAGCATTAAATCTCTGCGGACACTGAGTCCTTGTTTCTGTCAGGACGGAAGCAGCACTACACAGTCTGAACATTACGTAAAGTCTCTGTGATATGCTAAAAACCTCATTGTAAGAAAATGTCACTTGAATTTGTACTATTCTGCCTGTGGGAGGTCATTCATTTCTAGAGCATTCTTATGTTACTATAGAAACAGCAAAAATAAATCATTTTTTTACCAAATAACTACGGTCCATTTTCAGACCAAAAAAATAGAGCTCCCCTCTAAAATCTTCCACCTTAAGCTATAAGAAATGTATACAAGAGAAAATAACTTACAACTGAAAAGTGGCTCAGCCATGATAACTTTTTTTCATATAGTGCTTCAGTGCATCCCAATACTCACAGCACAAATAGCTACTTGTCAAACAGGGTGGCAGCATTGGGCCCTATGTCACTGAAACATAAAGATTCTCTTTCTAAAGGGGGAGAGGCCATGACATAATTATCTCTCAAATTTATCTCCTGAATATAATACACTGGCATCTTTTCTAAATTTCTCTGAAACTTGTATTTAAAAGTGTAATGACTTCCCTGCTTAAAGTCAGTTACTCAAATATTCTTAAAGCTGTCCTGAAAAATATATAGTCATCAGCAAAAGGACACTCATAAAACAGATCTTCAGCTTTCAGACTTTTCAGACATTTCTTAGGATTAAGCATTTCTGTACAGATTGGTTAATCTAGCAATGAATTTGTTAGTCCTTGAAACAACTGCAAATGATGAAAGTTAATCTATTTAGCAGTTAATGTACAGTATGTTCTTTTCATCTGACAGCATGCATTTGGACAGAAAACCAAATTCTTGCCAGACTAAAACTACATCTCTTATTAAAAAACAGATTAGGAAAACAGTAGCTCTCACAAACTGTTCGCTGTCTCCTACATTTACACTCACCACCCTCACCATGTTTCTCATTGTATTTTATTTCTGCTATATGACAACTTGGGTAAGATCATATAATCCCAAAAAATACTGAAAGTCAAATAATTTTTTTGGAGTGTTTGAGGATAAGAGGAAGATTTTTCCCTAAAATATTCCATGGGTGTTTCTTGCTTGTTCTTCAATCTATTTATCAATATTATCAAATGTAACCATCAGTACTAATCTGTTTAGCTCCCCCAGCGCTCACCAGCCTTGTTCCATTCTACAGCAAGTGGCAGTCTCCACCGATTTAATTTACTTTAGCAGTTTCAACAACTTTGTGTGAGCTGAGGGGAATCATAGCCAAAAAAGTATGTCTGAGGAAAATTTTTCCATGGCACCTTTATAGAAGGACTCCAACCAAAGCTGCCCAGTGATGGATCACCATGCACTTTTGAAAGTGAGAGAATAAAAGTGGAGAGTTTTCTACAGCACATATTCTGAACATGCAATAATGTTTAAATCAGAATAAAATATAAAGCTCCAGAACCTTCACCTCTGGATAGTACCCCATAAGTGTAGACAAAATTAGCCAGTGACTGAAAGAAGCTGTATAAAAGATGAGAGCACTATAAATTTCCTAAAGTCTGGATTACTGAAGAAGGAAATCACATTATTTTAACAAAAGGGCAAAAATACTGTTCCCCTTTTCCTGCTCCATATACACAAAAAAAAAAAAGACAAGACAGAAAAGAGAAGACAAGAGAGAAAAGAAAAGAAAAGAGAAAAGCAAAAGAAAAAAGAAAAAAGAAAAAAAAAGAAAAAAGAAAAGGAAAAAAGAAAGAAAAAAGAAAAAAGGAAAAAGAAAAAAGAAAAAAAAAAAAACCTCTCTGAATAACAATTACCTGGTAATGGAACAGCAATCTCAGAAATGAGTCATTTTCTGATTACTCATTTGTTAAACTCTCTATACTGTGTTGTCTGTGAACAGTTCATAAAATGCTGATCCTCTGGCATGTGTTTATCTTTGGGCTGGACCAGAGAGCTATGCAAACAGTTTATAGAAGAGATTATCTACAATTACTTGGTGGAATATTTGCCCTGTTTTATGCAGAGAAACAATAAGGGCAAGCATACACTTAGCAAAGAGTAAAATACAAGGAGATACTGAGATTACCCAGCTGGTAAATGATACTAAGGACACAGAATGATTTCTGGGTTTGTGTGGATTGACTTTCCTGCGAATCTGGAAACAAACAAGCCACTTCAAAACACTGAAAAACTGCCCTGGAGAGCAAAGCAGAGGAAGACGAGGAACTTCCAAGAGCCATTTGCAACTTCTCCAAAACACCTTGGAGATAACAAACATAGCTGAAGGGCCTTCAGTGAATGCCTGGGCAGATGCGTCCTTGCAGATCAGGTTAGAGCAGTCTGAAAACTTCCCCTTTTTTTGCTTTCTTCTGAAGGATACTCTTGTCTGAGATAGTGTAACTGCCCACATGAGTTCTCCTACTGCATGCAGAGCAATATAAATCATTACTGAAGGTAGTAAGAATGTTTGCCTACACCCTTAATCACGGGAGACCATTTAGTGATTCAGTAAAATTCCATAAACATCTGAGAGTTTGGATTTTTCATTTCCTGCCACTTGACTATAAGATAGCTGGAGAACCTGCTGTATCAAGCTCCTCTTTTCTCATTTTCCTGCCAGTGTTGAAATGTTCACTACACCCAAACTGATTCTTCTTAGGCTACATATCAATACCATAAACTAGAAACTGTCCCAGTCTGAAAGGCAATCTCAAGCCTTGCTCTTGATATGATGAAGAGCTGAGGTGGCCAGCAATTATGGCATCACTGAATAGGTTTGGTGAGAATTCATATGGTGAAGACATCAAGCAAGCCCCATTGGGATTCCTGATACAGGAAAATACTTAAGTGCTCAGTATTTCAGTGTTGCTGGCAATGAAAAACACACACCACACTGTTTTGTTTCTCAGACACCATGGCTCACGGAAAAACTAACTGAAATACTAAACACTTTTTTATGCTTCCTTTCACAGCTTTTTTGTCATTACTGTTGATAAGTTTATTTCTCCAGAAGTTGAGATCTGTCCTGTTTCCAGCCTCAGTTAGAGAAGTTATTTCAGCTACTTGTTAGTCAAGTATTCACTTCACTGACCTGTGTAACTTCATAAGGGTCCAACCATACATATTTTAGCTTCACAGCCAGCATGACTTCTCTTTTCATGTAAACTTCTATACTAAGCTTTGAAGTTTGAATGTTACCTTTCAGTTCCAAAATTGCAAGCCTTTTATTCTTAATTGTCTGGTTTTTCTCAAAGGTTTTGCCATTTTGTCCTTCAATGAGGTAAGAAAGTACCATACAGTGAAATACTGTCTTATATGCTGCAACAAATATTTTGAGAACCTTTCATACCACCAGTCAAATAGTCTTTTAAAATATCTACAGGCCATGTTCACAGATTTCTGACCTAATTCAAGTACTTTTATTGCCCTATGAGAGTGCAGATATGCCTATTGCTGAAATACACAGTAGATGTTCCATTATGAAATATCATCATTTAGGCCTTTTCTGTCGTGCAAACAGAAATTTGTATTCTGTTCTTTCCCTTTGATCACCCGCTAACGACTGACATCTCTACTATGGTTTTACTAACATTTTATCTATCCATGAAATTAAATAGATAGTTTTAATATGAAGAGTAATG
The DNA here is from genome assembly GCA_035583185.1 of Anabacerthia variegaticeps. NCBI lineage: Eukaryota > Metazoa > Chordata > Aves > Passeriformes > Furnariidae > Anabacerthia > Anabacerthia variegaticeps. Next base: position 83,763,554 of record JAWWEW010000112.1, on the reverse strand, counting down.
TTTTCTGGAGTGTAACCTGATAGGATTTTCAAATCCAGCTAAATCTTCAAAGAACTTATATTTGAGTCACAAAGGTATACATGTCAAAAAGGTACAAGTAATTTTTAACTTGGTTTCTGCCCAGCTGAAGATCTGAATAAAAAGTAATTCCATTGAGTAATAGGATGCATATTTATTCATATTTATCCCAAGAAAAAAAACCTGTCATGGAATTTTTCAGGTATTGTTTTAGTTTAGTTGCTTAGAGTAAAATCTCTTACATAAATGTTTTTGTGAACTTTTAAGTGCAGCACCCATTTGAAACTTCATCTGTTTGTATGTGAACCCATTCCTGAGATATAGGCAACTATTTTTTCAAACTGTTTGACTCTTTAACCAATTTTGAGAATTTTTCTCTTCTTATTAACATTTTAGCAATGCAGAAGGTCCAAATAAGAATCAGAGCACTTGGGGAGTGGGACGGTGCAAGGAGCACTGAAAGGACAAGACAGTCTGTACCTGAGACTGAATTCTGGTTTTCTGATGACTCTGTCTTTTGGATTCTACAGTATGTCATTCACTGCTCTCTCTAGGATATGTTCTAACTGAAGCTCTAGGCAATGCCTTAAAAGCCTTTTCTGTTGCTTACGTTTTATGATAAGGTAAAAAGCTAACCTTACTTTAGGAATTTGAAACACATTTGATCTCTTCACATCTCCATGTTAATAAAGGATCTCACATGAATTTACTACAAATACACTCAAAGAAAACATTTCCACCAAATGTAAACAGTTAAATTTGTCAACCTTTTCCTAAAATTTGAGGCATCTCTCTAAGGAAGTGGACAATTCAGCCTGTTTAACAGTGAAACAGAGGCCTCTCAAGATTTGCAAAGACAGGAATTCCTCTGCCCACTAACAGTACGGGGGAAAAAGCAGAGATGTCAGCTCTCTGTCTACTTGAGATCCAGTCAGCTTTTGTTCTGAAAGTGAAATCTGCACTCCTGGATGTACAGGAGTTCAATGCCCAGCACACACTACAGCTTTGTGAATGTGCTGGGATGTGGAGATGGTGGAGATGTGAATTTAAACTCCCCCAGACTGTGTAAAGCCTACATTTCCATTCTCCCTCTTCCCTTCAAAAAAGTGTTAGACCTAGGAAGGAGGAGCACCACCACCAACAGGGAAGTTCATTATGTCCTGATCACCTCTGTCATTTCTGCAGGATATGGGCAGCAGAATATTTATAACTGTTCTCATTTACCTGAAGCTCAGCAGTGTTCTGGGCAGGAGAGATTCTTTTCCCCTCAAAAAGAACATTTGGATCTTGCATGGGAAGTGAAAGCAAGTGAGTTAGGAAACTTTCAGTATGAATTGCAAGGTGCCTGATTCTCTGACAGCTGCATCCTGTCTCAGTGTAAGTACATTAATTGGATCTCTGTCTTAGTGTGGTGGGCAAGGGGTTGGTGTCTAGAGCTCTCAGTTGCTCCTTCTATAGTCAATGGAAAAAGAACTGTTCAGTTGAAGGAAAAATGAGATCTCAGATGGACTATCTGCCTTTCTTCATCAATCACAGAAGAATTCTAGTGTCCATACTGCAAAATGCAATGTTCAAATAAGTGGCTACATTTTTGTGGGAAGAATTCAGCACACTGGCAAATCATTGGAAATGATTTTTTAAATTATTTTATTTTACATTTTCCTATTTAAAATAGGTTTTCTGGTTTGTTTCCTAACCTATGTTGTAAACAAAAAGTGAGACCAATTCAGAGACAGAGAGTTGAGTATATTCCTACTGTAACTCCATTAATTTACCCATCAGATGTTTTCAAGTGTTATGCCTACACAGCTGCGGTGCCAGCCTTCAACAATACATACCCGGCCAGCACAGAGCAGAATAACCCTTCCTTTCAAGGCCTAGAAGACAGTTTTGCCTATCGTCTGACAATCTACAGATGACATTGAGAATGCTCACAGACAATTAGTCTGGGAAATTCTCCACTCAAAGGCAGAGAAAGAGCAGCCTCCCCTCCTTATAAGAAAGTCTTGGGCTCTGACTTCACACTTAGCCAGCAGTCTGTTTATGCTCAGCTCCAGGTCCTTAGTTAGAAGCAGGGTATGATTCATTGTCTCTCTGCCTAGAATACATGTTGATTCTCTAATGGAAAAATGGCCCCCATCTTCTGGTCTCAGTACAATAGCAATGCAAATTTTCAAATGGATTAGACACTTTAACCCCATTAATTAATCTTACATTAAGAACAATATGCCATTTAAACTGTTCAGAAGCTGAGAGTTATAAGACAAAATATTTCACTGAGGCTGATATGGAAGTACAGTCAGTTTTGGTTGGTCCTTCTGGCAACATCTTTTTCAAGAGTCCCAGAGTCCCCTTCCCAACCAGTGATTTAACCCACTTTTTTCCTCTGAGGATGGTAGATTTGGAAAATCCATGTAAAGTAGGAGAGTGTTTTTATGCCTATTTTTCATTCATATATTTACTTTTACAGAAAACTTGTGAAGACACTTTCAGACACCATAAGCATCCATCAAATAAACAAATGACTGTACAGAAACAAAAAATAATTACCTTCAAGTGTTTCTCCCTCTCCAGAAAGTGCATCTCCTGCTCCAGAGGCATATAAGGCAGACACAGTCAATGCATACCTAGTGGCTGGGTCCAAGCCTTTCAGCACCTTAGAGGTAGCGTCACCTTTCACAGTCACTTCCTTGGTTTCACCTCCTGCGACTGGAGTGTATGTTATAAAGTACTGCTGCACTTTGCCAGGAGCAGCACCCCAGGACAGCTTCATTGTTGATGTTGTAGCCTCAGAAACTCTCAAATTTCTTGGATTTCCTCGGACTGCACATGTCAAAAGAGGTTGAAAACAAGTTGAAGTGAGCTTCATTTCTTGGGGTTTTTTTTAGGTTACCACAACATAGGATTTTATGCTAAAAAAATAATTCCCAAATAGCCTGCACTAACACTGCTACAGAATACCTTTACTGTAATCAGGAATTTACAAGTCCGTCCCCACCCTCCTTAGGTAAAAATGCCCAATAAAGTCTTTTAAATTCAATTTTTTTTTTCTGTTAAAACAGACTCAATCCAGGAACACTTTTATGTACTAGAACCTCAACATATGCCTAACTTCAACACACCAAGATCCATGTTGAAGTCACTATCTGCAGAATCAAGTGAAAGATGACCAGTGAAATGTGAAATTAACACATTACGGTTTCCTACAGTTCTTTTGATTATAATTTTTCTGGTTTGTAATATTTAAGATCTCCATGAAATTTCAACAATGATCAGGGCATTCATACTGTCTCTGTACTCTCTGGATTTTGTTTAATAAGACATGATACATGTTAAAGGATCATGCATTTTCACACAAGTTAAGTCCACAGTGATAACTTCAGTGGATTAAATGTTTCAATAATTCCTTGCTAACCATCCAGACCAAATTGCAAACAGGGTCTCAGGTATATAATTTGTATCATTGACAATATGAAGAATCATGAGGAGAATTAATTAAACATACAGGTAGATTCTTTGCCCAAGTTACCTTGCCATATCAGGTGTTACAGGTTCAAGAGATTATATTTTTAAATGAAAAATTGCCATTTTGATAAATTAAATTGCCTGTCCACTACGTTTGGGCAATGTTATAATTCTCTGTTCATCTCGGATAATATAAATGGATTATATGGTTTATTCTCTTTTCAGTATGAATATGTCAGCATCAGGGAGTTCTTCTCAAGCTTACTACATTCACGGTATTTGTCAAGTACCTTCATCAGTTTTTGCATATCCATTCAGTGAATTCCCAGGCCCAGACTGATACTCAGGAATAACAGACACTTCATATCTTGTATCTTGGATCAAATTCTGCAGAGTAGTTGATCTATCATTTGCTGAGACAGTCACTTGTCTCCTTTCTCCTCCAGTAAGGGGTCTATAAACAAGCCTGTACCGTAGGACATTTCCTGGAGCTGGTGTCCAACCAACTACAAAGCTATCAGTAGTTTCATCTGTTATCCTTAAGTTTCGAGGAGCACCTTTAACTACAAAAAATATACACATATAATTTGTAAATATTTGCCTTTAGTGAAGTAGTATTTGAAGTAAAACCTTTCCAACCATTCTGTTAGCTCATCCAGCTTACCAAAACGATAGCTTATAGTGCCCTCCTATTGTTCTAGGATACACAAACCATTTGAAATTTCTGAAAATTTAGGGCCAGAGTTACATTCAGCAGTGCAACAAAGTTTTCCCCAAAAGTACATTAATCCCAGTTTATACAACAGCTTCTGAAACTTGAGATAGTCTGATCATGTTTAGCAGTACCAGTAGAACTGAACTGTGTAAGGAACATTTGAGCGTAGTGGGGAAGCTTCTTAATATGGCAAATGGTACAGGTTTCCTTGCTGTGGCCATTTCCTTCTGCACCATTTCTATTCACAGACAGTTGTCAGATACAACTGACTACACATAGGCAGCTCTATTTTAAAAAATGACCAAGGAAAAATGCAACAGGAAAAAAACACCAAACATTTCTATTTCTTTTAAGTTAAATTTTTCTACAAAAAATATATTCGTTGCAATATAAGTCACACCTAATATTTAAAAAAGGCTTCTGAATTTAGTCTCTAACTCAAAGAAATAGCTTGTTGTTCCAGAAACTAAAGAAAAACTGGGGTGAATCATTTAACCTAGCCTGCTCCTTGACAAAAGATACAGCAGCTCAGATGAACTCGTGGGCACACCAAACAAGACTAGACTCTTTCAACAGACATTAAGATCTGTTGTACTGCAAGCTGCCTACAGTATGTAGCATTGCCATTTGGGGGGGAAAAAAGTTCTGTTTTTTCATTCTTTACTATCTACATGCCATAAGCATTGTTCTTCAGTGTTAAAAGTGGAGCGATTAATAATCTTAAAGAAACAAACTTGTTTTCTATTAATCAGAAATACAATACTCAATTTCAAATCCCTTAAAAGCCTGAAACCAAAGCTAATTGCCAAGAAAGCCATCTGGCCCAAATGTTGGCTAGATCTGCATGGAGAGCTGCTGACGTTTACACAATTGCAGAAGAACTCTGTCTTCTCAGACATGTTGGGATATCCTCAGATCATGATGCTGACCGTTACTTAAGGCAGTATCAGTTACAACATGGGAAGATTGATTATTTTTATTAAAGCTTTTCCTTCTCCTGTCCCTTTCACTCACAAGCTACACATTCTATCAGCCAAGAGTTTGTCTGTTTTTCTAAGGGAAAATTATGTGTGGCCAAAATATTCTGACTAGTAATGTCATGGAAATGTGCACACTGACAGTGAAACCTGTATCTTCCAAACTTAACATCCAAAACAAGCTATTTTATAAGTGTTTATTTCTATCAGTCCTAAGAGGAAAGAGAAATTAACGAATATCCATGCTGTTTCTTTTGCTCCCTTGGAACAATTTATGTCACCAAAGGTCACAAATGACAGCATGGAATAATGAAAAAGAGTGGATCAATACTTCAAAAAGCATGATTTAGAGTAGACTAAGTATTCAGCTACTGGAATATAAAATCAAATTTATTGTCATGCTGCTCCTTTCAATTAGTAGAAATGCATCATGGCAACTCTATCAAGAAAAAGTACAGCTACCATGCTTAAATTTACAGCCATTGATCCCATATACTCACACTGACATCAATGGAAGCTTTGAATCAGTTATGGGATCAGACCCATGAAGTGTGATAAAAAAACAGCTGTCCAAAAACTCAACCCGTTTTAAGCCTATTGTATATAAAACACAATTTCTACTAATGTTAGATAGATGTAGACATAGCAAATTACATAGGCACACATTCAACTTTAAGTGTACTGAAGTCAACATGCCTTCCTACATCAGATTCATAATTATTAGAGTAGAATAGAATAGTTCAGTCGGAAGGCATCCACAATGTTCATCTAGTCCAACTTGACTGTATATTAACATCAATTCATGCCTCTGAATTTATTATTGACAACACACTACTTCTTTTGAAAAGAGGCCACTGCAGAGAAACACAGCATTCATCTAGCTTTCAGGGAAAATAAAATCCACTCTTAACAACTTAATGTTTGTATATTACTGGAATTTTATATAACTACCAAATGCATTGAGATACAATGTTTATTCTCCTCCTGAGTAGCAGTATAGCTTTTCAGCCTTGGCTGCTGCTCCTCATAGACCCGTCCTCCAATTAAGCAAATTCTTATTTGAACACATGATTCCTTTGTGTCTGAGAATAAAGGGAATCCTACCTTCTAAGGTGGTTTCCTCTCCATCCAAGGGAGGGCCATCACCATCTTCATATTCAGAAATCACACTGACTGCATAGGTAGTTTCAGGCAGTAAGTTGGTGAGAACTGAGCTAGTACTTGAAGCTGGTACTGATACAATGAATTCATCTCCACCAACTGCTACTTTATATTTAATGAGATAGGACAAAACCTCAGATCCGGCTGGAGACCAGCTCACTTTGAAACTGTCAGATGTTATGTCAGAAAAGACCATGTTCTTTGCAGGTACATAGGCTGTATAGAAACAAAAATGTGCATGTGAGGCATACTTGCTAGAATATTTTAAACACAAAATCTCCAAAAGAAATAAAAAATGCCCCTCAATAGTTTGATTTATTCTAATTGAACAGATCTTTTGTTGCATGTGCACAGTATTTGCTTATAGCTATCAAATTTCAGGAAGGTCACATCTAGGTTGTCTAAAATCATCCAGCAATGAGTAGAAGCACCAACTCAGTGATTTCTAAATCAAAACAGTCCATCTAAGAAAAATATACATATGAAAACTTAAGTTAGAATCTCATGATCTAGTTAGGATCTCTTTTGTATGTCCCATGAGCACCAATAACATTATGTCCTCAATGGAGACTAAGAATTGTTGGGATTTTTTTCAGATCTGGATTAGAAATAGGACAAAATGAATTTTTCAGGAATGAAGTTGAAGGGGAAACAAGGAATTTGACATGAGGCACAAACACAAACCTGACATCCCAGGCTTGTTTTGCTTGGCCTAGTCAGCCTAACAGTGGGGATCTTAAGACTGCTTGAGCCCTCTAAAACAAAGGCTGCTTTGCTGGTTTGTTCCTCAAAGCTATCCTGAAACGAAAGGCTTATTTTTAAAAGAGTGGGGGTTTCAATATTGGGGACTATTCAATGCTAGTGTTCTACTAAACATAGGCAGGGACACTGAGGGTGCAACTAATCATAAGTCAATTTAGCTGACCAAAAGTTGGTGATTTGGGAATTTTTTAAATTTTTAACATCAAAGATGTCCAAATTTGGTTGCATATAAAGACTTTCCTGTGCTACTTCATTTCAATTCTTACAATTTGATTGAGATCAATATCACCTGGCATCTGCTGTCTCAAGTTGTCTTGTCTAAGCCCATTCCAGAGGGTCATTAATTTTGCTCTAAAAATTCATCAAATCACCCCTAGAGTTGTTGGCATTGCTTCATTGCCTTTGGAAATCTAAAAGACAAGTCTATATTAGCTATCTCATCTCGGGCAGCTAAAGAATGCCTCTGGTAACTGTTTTAGTCAAGACATTGAGTGCAAAAACAGACTGTGTCCACCAAGGTCATTCCAATAGACACACATTCTAATAGACTTTTAGATATTTAGCAGGGGAGGGGGAAAAATTTCTTCAATATTTTTTTTAATTTTCATTTCTCCATTAATTTCCCCTGTTGATTTTTAAATGTTTGAAAATGAGAAGCAAATCCCCAGTCATTAAAATTATCATTTGTATGCAGACAGTTGCATCAATTTAAATTCTTTATGTAACTACAAGCACAAAACATTGGTTCAGATTATTTCTTTTCACTGCATTTTCTACATTCCTTTAAGTAATAGTAGTTACTTACATTTTCTCCTTATAGCAGCCAGTTCCTGCTCAATTCGTAGGCAGACAGACTGTGTAAGCTCAAATGATATTCTTTGAAAAGCATCAAAATCTTCCACTGTGTAAACATGGGTTTCAGCAGGAGGTGATGCAATTGCTTCCAACTCTGTACGCACTGCATCCTTCACACCAACTGCAAATATTTCTACATCTGCATCCCTCAGCTTTATTGCAGGTTCTTTAAAAGCATCTGATGATTTTCCATCAGTAATAAGAATCATGACTCTTGGCACATTTGGTCTTGATCCTTTGCTGGTAACAAATACTTTTTCCCTCACATATGTCATCGCTTTGCCTGTATTGGTAGATCCACCTCTGTAGGGGAAGGTGTTAATAGCCTGAATTATGTCTTCCACTCTGTTGTATCTGTTCAAAGAAAACTCCATATGGGGATCTCTGCTGTACTGGACAAGACTTATCTGTACTTTTCGAGGCGATATCTCAAAGCTTTTAACTAACACTTCCAAAAAGGCTCTTACTTTTACAAAATTGGCGATACCAATGCTGTAGGAACCGTCCACTAAAAACACAACATCAGCTTTTACATCCACACCACGTGAGCATTCTGCAAAGAGAAAGAATAACCACTGTAAACAGATTTTCGATAGCCACAGCGTTTAGAATTACATCTGTAGGTCATGTATAACACCCAGTTGCTCATAAACAAAATAAACTGAGCAAAGCTCTTTCTCATAAATAGCAAAGGTATGAGATTAAAACAAGCATCAATGAAAAGGTACCATGTGGAAATAACGTAGTGGCTCCTAACTCACCCACTTGAACTTTTACTTGTTGTGTTTTTTCCATTATCGTTATTGGCTCACTGGGGGTCAGTCCTTTCATTGCATAAACATTAATTTGATACTCTGTGTCTGGAGAGAGATCTTTAACATTGAGAGCAGTAGTCTGAGGACCCACACTCAGTACATGTTGTTTTCCACCAGCTATCATCGGGATGAACTGCAGCCGATAGCCAGTTATTTGGCTTGTGGATGGATCCCAAGTGATCCTAACAGATTTTGAAGAGATCTGAGTGGCCATCAGATTTGAAGGAGGCTCCACCACTGAAAGAAATCAAAAGCAGCCCCAAAATATTAATTACCATTTTAAACATATTTTAACCACAGTTTTTATTTCTGGAATAAATTTACTTGTATTTGCTTAATCTTTACAAAGAAACTTTTTGTTTGTTTGTTTGTTGGGGTCTTTTTGCATAAATAAACAGAAGTGAATTACAGGACAATCCAAAAGAGACATCAGTGTAGAAATATGAACAATGCATTTGTGGTCCCCCAAGTACAGTAGAAGTTCCAAGAGAAATTCTGCCTTGCTTTAAACCCATTTCAACCAGAAGCAAAAGCTACATTCACAAAAACACAGTAGAAAGTATGAACAAATGCAGACTTGAGCAGAGCACTATGACAGTGGAGCCATCTCTTCTGACATTTTGGTCAAAGAACAATTAGTTACTTAAAACCTTACAGGCTAGAAAACTACAGTGACACAGCTTGATGCCTGTGTTTTCTCAGTATTCTACAGTTTTCATTCCTTGGTTCTTAACCTATTACATATTCTGCCCCTTCAACAAGCAATTTCTTTCCCTTTAGTACATTTTTCCACAAAAGTGATGCCTATGTCCAAATTGATTGTATGAGACTCTGATAACTGCACATCAACGTGTTGCCTTTGAAAGTATGGAATAAAGGAGCTATTCCAAATCTACTACATCACAAGTTCTGTTCTCCTGCATTTCAATACTCAAAACTGAGACCATTTTTCCACACTTTCTAAAGGAGACAATGGATCAACCTCCAGAAATAAAGCAAAGGAAGGGATAGCCTCTTAAATATGCATGGGAATAAACTGAGGTCTATAAATACAATCATATAAAGTATCTCACCTTCTTCTCCACTAACCAGTTCACCTAGTTGTTCATCAACACCAGAGCACACTTGCAAGATAATTTCATTTTGTATATCCACAATTCCATCAAAATTAGCCACATTGAACACATGCTTCAGTGAGGGCTGAGATGCAATTAGCTTGAGTTCCTTTGCATCTGCTGCTTTGATACCTAGAAGTTGCAATAGACAGGACTGTGTTAAGTAACCATAAAATACAGACATCTGTGAATATATTCACGATGTATCAGAACATCCTGTGGTAAAACTGAGTTTAATTTAGTTTTGACTTCTGTCATTATCAATAATCAAACTATAAAATTATGATTAATGCAATGAGGTGACACACTTCATTTTCAACTTGAGAAAATAATGTGATATCCTCAATGAGGCCAAGCTTGACACTATGCTAATCTCCATGTAGGAGTTAGAGAATTGCTATCAAATTAACACAAACTGTATTTTTCACTCTGGAGGTCACAAATGACCCATTTCAAGGCATATGAATTAAAAGAGTGGCATAGTGAAATTCTTGAAACACAGAATCTGTAAAACATATAAATTACTTCTTTATGAATGTTACTCTCTCGATCATTAGAGAAACTCAACATACCCAAAGAAAAAACTTCAACTCCTATATTGCGAAGCTCTCTTGCAGGAATTTCTACGTCATCTTGAGCTTTTCCATCAGTAATGACGATTGCTACTTTGGGAAAGCCTTTTCTTGCTCCAGCAGACTCAATGAAGGTGTTTTGAACCAGGTAATCAATTGCCTCACCTAAAAACACCACCACAAGTTGTGTTTTACTAGACTTGTATGAATTAGGATTTAAAGCAAATCTAAATTATTAAAGAAAATTATGAATAAATATATGTGTGGGAAATCTGTACCTGTCATTGTGTTGCCACCTTTGTAAGGTATCCTTTTAATTGCATCAATAAGATCACTTCTTCTGAAATACTGATTTAAATTGAACTCTGTTCTTGTGTCTGAACTGTACTGAACAACTCCAACTCTTGTCTTTTCTTCCCCAATGTCAAAAGCTGATACAAGGGCAACCATGAAGTCCAGAATATATCCAAAGTTATTTCTTCCTACACTCCATGAACCATCTACCAGGAAAACTAAGTCTGTCATTGCACTTATGGAGCATCCTGGAACACAACAGGAGAAAAAACCCAAAACTCTATTAGCAAATAAGCAATTGCATTCTTACAAATCAATGAGAAATGTCTAATGGAAACTTAGTAGGTAAAAGCCAAAACAAACAGATATTTAATAGATTGATTTTCTTATCTGGAATATATTACTTGGGAAACCATTTTTCACAGAAGTGAACACCCATACAAGTCTTCTAGCTGCCATTATCAAAAAGGAACTATTTTGAGACATCTCTTCTGTTAATCCACAAGATCTGCTCTGCCACAACAGATGAAAACACACATAGAAAACTTTTTGCAGTGACCTGATGTTACAGCAAAATTGCATTTTATTATCACTTGCACCTTGCATCTTTATCGCCCCATTATAGTGCACCGGTTCTTCTGCAGTGTCTTCTATCCACAGCACTACACTTTTTGTTTATAAGACCAAGACACTCATGGACTTGCACAGGTTAGTTGCATGAAATCCCTAGTTCCAGTACCAACTTTGCATCTTAATCTTTCAACGCAGCTAATACATTTCTCTTATCCAGTCCCTTCACAAGCTTTCTTAACTCTGGACAACTTAAGAAGTTAACTTTATTGCTAGGTAATACAGGAAGGCAATTTAACTTTAAGGTAAAGGTAGACCTAAAGGTAGACCTCAGATAAGATAAATATCAGTTAAGTTGAAAGACAAAACACCTTACTTTGTAATTGAGCCTCAACCTTCTTTTCCTCTGGTATCCCTGGACCACCTGTCTGAACTACACAAAGCACAACATAGACAAAATTAATGGAGGAAATCAGGTTAAGTTTGTAAATATCAAAGAAAGGTATGTAGGGAATTAGAGACACAAATCTGACAAGCCTCAAAACATGAAAACATAAACACCAGTTGTGAATACATCACCTGTACTTACAGATTAGACAACATAGCATTCAGGGCAACACAAAATACAGAAAATACAAATAACTAAGGATCCTCTGTATTTGTACATCTTTTACAGTAATTTCCTGAAAACATCCATGGGTGAAATACCAGTATTACCCATCTGTAGCACCTAGAGGAATTAATCATATGTAATTTTCCCAGGGTTGGTTGTGAAGCTTGATACATGAGATAAAATATGGCATAGAAGGGAGCATGCTGTGGATTTTTATTCAGTTAAATTTATTTTATGCTTTATTTTTCATATAAATTACAAAAATTTAAATTCAATATTTTAGTATGCATTGAGATATACTGTGTCACATTTTGTTATTTGATGAATATAGTTAGCCTTTTCACACACAAACACACAGACACACACAGAGACACAGGATGCCTGTTGGATTCATTTGTTACTGAGGTCAATTATTGTTCTCCCCTTGACTTTAGCAGATGCAATTTATAGGAATTAGGTCTAGTTAAAAAAAAAACAAAGCAAATAAACAAACAAACAAACAAACAAATAATAATAAAAAAAAACAAACAGGTGCCTCCTGCCAAGAATTCTATGGGGGTTGTCAGACACTATGACCTCTTGCAAATCTTCTCTGCTTCTACTGGGAATAATGGGAAAAGGCTGTTCCGACAGCTCCATCTAATGAGAGTTTAGGTATGTGGCAATTTTGTTGAGGAACTGGATCGAAGCCAATTTTGTGAATGACCACTGAGTTATCTTACTTGGTTTTCTAATTGTGTAACAGCTACTTACTTGTCAGCTGGCCAAAAACAGGTAGACTCTCCTCTCTGTCATCATATGAAGCTATTGATACAACATACTCTACATCAGGTATCAGATCTGATAAGACAGTTTGGGTAGTGCTAGGTGAAAGAGTAAATTCTTTAGTAGGTCCATCTGCAATAAATATATAAAACACTTAATGCAGCCTTTAAATACAGTAATATTGATAAGATGATCATAAAACAAAATGCTACAGAGAATAAACTACCTAAAATCCAAATATAGTTTTAGAATGATACACTTTTCTATTTTCATGAAGTATGAATCTTTACACATGAAACTTCAAACTAACCTGCTTTCAATAGGAAAAAAATTACTGAAGTGTTTACTAAATTCCAAGAAATTTGAATCTTAAAATACATGTACAAAATGCACTATCATCTAACAAATCATGGTCCAGTTCTGATTCAATATCACTTTAGCACTGATTATTTCTCAAAGTGAAATAGAATAATGGCTGTCTCATACAGTTAAGGTAAAAGAATAGACAAGGAGCAGAGTGACGATTCTACCTTCTTTTTGCTCCTTGCAAAGGAAAAGTGTCCAAAACTTACTACTTGCAGTCCCAAAAGGGTAAAAGTTATGGTAAGAAAAACGCTAGCTTGGAACAATCACTGCTCCTTCCTGTATGCCTTTTGCTGCTACTCAGTCTTGATCACAAACTTGAGAAAGATTTTAATAGATACTATCATACCTAAGTTAGATAAAAGTGAAAATAAACAAGACTCAAAACATGTAATCACATAACAAAATCTTACAGAACTCACCATTTGTTGGGACCACAGTTATTCTGTAACCCACTATTGCATCTGGTGGCCTTTTCCATGACATTTGAACATTATGTTCATCTATAATTGTAAAATTCAAGTCTGATGGTGGATTAACTGCAAAAGATTTATACCAGGTGGATGTTTAAAAATTTGAACAACTTTTGGCAAATGAATAAATAAAAGAATGTTGAGCAAAGCTTACTAAAATTGTCTTTGCATAAATTTGTTTCCAACAAATATAAAGATATGTTGTTGGAATGTGAATAAAATAAAAGCTGACAAAATATGACAAAACATCAAAGAGTATATGCATTACAGAGGACAGCAGAGAACATGTGTTTCTTGAGTTGCCAAGACATTCAGGAATGGCCAGCAAAATCAAGCACAATAGAACACACATTTGGATACATGTACAATGAGTTCACAGATAATCACCACATACACAAACATTTCACATAACAATTAAAGGAAATTTTTTTACATGCTGGGTGCAATCCGTACAAGCATGCCAAATCACAACCTGCTTACAGTATCATGAGATCATTTAGGATGTAGAGAACACAGTACTCTTCTTAATTAGATGTCAAAGAATTGATCAACTTTTTAATATAGTCTCTGCATAGTAATATTCCTTATCAATTTCACTTAATCTAAAAACTGGGCAGAGAAAAGAAATTTAAAGAATACAGGAAAAGATTGGATATTTAATGTTCAGTAAAGCAATTTCTGTTAGGGTCTAGATATGAATATAGTTGGAAAATATATATCAGTAATAATGATACACTGATGTATCATTTTATCTCAAAATATGGAGAGCTCCACCCCTTTGTTCCTAGAAGCCATTAAAGTGACATACTTTGCATATAGCAGCAAAGGATTCAGGAACTAAGGGAATAATAAATGGCAATAGTAATGATTGCAATTTGCTAAAATATTTGAGCTAATGCAAAGTTCACAAAAATAAAACTCTACCTGTTTACACCAGATTTCTGTACAATTTGAAAGGTGTAAACTATTGTTTTCAGGTTCCTTTTGCAGCAGGTGTACCCATACTAATAGTGGCATTTTAACATAAAATGCCAGTATGGTTCCAAAAAACACATTGGTTAATTATGAAAAGACAACATCAAAGTATATTTATGGACATTTATTTTGCAGAATTTATAGGAAACAGCAAAGAGGGCACCAGTGATCTGAACAAATGACTGCAAATAAAACTTGTAGGAGCTGATAACAGAAGTAACTGAACAGTACAGAAAGAAATAGTTTACATACGCTATTTTGCAGCATCATGCATATGTAAATGAAATGTTGATTATTATTTTTTTAGCTTCCCACGATGGACAAAAGCCTCCATGTACAAGGTTCATTACACAAAGACGTCTCATAAATATTTTATAATGATATTCTCTTTGTAAAATTGTCATGCTTATTCATGCAGTATTTTACTGACTCACTGTCAGTGCATGGTAGGTGTATTATATATTATTGTTTAAATAGGTCTACAAAGTAAGATTAGATCCAGCCATACTTTCCTTAACTACTTGTGAGAGGTATTTGCAGGCATTTTTAACAGGCAGATCTTCTCTGTTTCATGGAAGATCTCCATCATGTCAGATTTCATTTCAGATTTGAATATAATTTTAAAAGCAGATAAAGAGGTAGATGATAGAATGTTTAATTATGAAAAGACACTGTCCAATTGCAAGAAGTAAAACTGAGCTCAAAAAATCTGGCATTTTTTTTGCTTTTAATTTTCTGTTATTTCCAACCATAGGATAATATGGCTTTGTAATACTGATACAATAGATAACACTAGTACTGAAGTAAATGTTATTTTTCCTGTTGTCCATACACAGGCAGTGAGATTAGACCATTAACCTGCATGCACAGTTTCTTCATTATTCAGTTTATGAGTATCACAATGCTAGAGACAGCAGGGTAGTTACTTAGTATCAAAATCATGCAACACGTGTTAAGAGTAAAATACACTTAGGTGGTAAGAATATCATTATAAAATATTGTTTCAGTAGCAATGGCTCAGGACAAATTTAATGCAAAGGCAGAGACAACTGACCTGAGCATGCTTTAAAAAAAGAGTCAGTACATGGAAAAAATAGCACCACCAACCTTGCAAGTAAATTGGCATGTTGCAGCAGAGACCTTAGGCTTTAACTGCTGAAGGACAGCAGCAGCCCAACTTGTTGATATCCAAATGACCGGATTCCAGATAAACTGAAAAAGCTGACTGTGAGGAAAAGTCTTTAACATCTTAAAGGATTTTAATCCATTTTCTGAAAATTCAGAGGTGGATCTTGGCAGGTAACAAGAAGAGTACATCAATACATAAGTGATGTATCCATCCATCCAGGCGTTCACAGCCCTTTAGAACAATGGCATTGCAGGGGACCTCAAAAGTCCCCTTGTCATGGTCAAGACATGATCAGCCACCCCGTGTCATTCCTGACATGTTTGCTCAGACCATTCTTAAAGACCTCCACTATTGGTAGGACTGACAGATTCCCACAGAAACTACTCCAAAGGCCTCACTGCCTTTATCATTATAAAGTTATGCCTGACAGCTAACCCCAGCCTTCATTGCTGCAGTTTAAATCCATTCATTCTCAACCTATGGCTGGCTTATCAAACTCAAGCGCTGAATACTTTTCCCACTGAAATCCAAAAAGAAACCTTGCTTGAGTGAAAAAAAGGAGCACTCTGGATCCAATGTCATCAAAATATCTTCCAGATGGCCTGTGAGCTTTTGATACTCAAAGAGAATCTCCAAAACATCCATGGACCTTCACATGGGTCAGATTTCACGCAAGTGAAACCATATGTGTGGTGAAGACCAAACCATGGTCATATGATTGAGAGCAGTAAGCTGATCCGAAGTACAGCAAAATGTTTAGATGATAAAAATCTTATTCTGATAATAAAATAGGGCAACTGTTACTTCACCTCATTAAAATTCTTCTTCCAGAAGGGAATTCACCAGTGGAAAAAATAATACATCTGCAATACTGAATCAGACCAGAGTTCTAGGAACAAAATGCTGCTGGTTCTAGTAAGTTTGCCACATTACGGGGACAAACTTTAAAACTTCACTCTACAAAATCTTACATGTGAGCACAGTTTTACTCAAGCAAGCAGTCGTGATGTCAGACTACTTGCAGAAGTGAAGTTGCACCTATGCTCACAGTGTAGTAAGAGTGCTGATTCTGTGTCCATTAAAATCCATGAAACCTCTCACTCGCTTGTCAAGGTATAGGATCATGATCATAATAGGTGATGGGATTACAGTATTGCCTTAGTACAGTGATCCCACTGTTGATGCATAGAAAAGAATGGCTCCAACAGTTTTCCAGAGTGGCAAAAAATATCCCACTGTACAACAGTAATGTTTACATAGCATTAATTCCGATCACTCTTAGAACTGTGACATGATTATTTCCTTAACTGAATAGCCAGTGTTATGCATCACCAAAAAGCCAAACCAACCAAACAAACAAACAAAACAAAAAAAACCACAAACAAAACAACCAGACATTATCTACTTACTTCATTACCACTTCTTGTGTTATTTACATGTGTAATAAGAGTGTATTTTCTGAAACCAAGAAATATAGAGCAAGGCATCTTTCCCATGCTATGCAGGTCTTATAATAGCTTGTATTACTTCACAGGTAATACAAGCCTAAAAATACAAACCTAAAAACCAAAAGTCTACAGCTTCTTGCAGATAACACAATGTGACTGCTAGAGGATCCCAATGAATATCTTAACAGGACAGAAATAAAGTATAACCAGAAGATCAAGTAATTCATATCCAGAACCAGACTTAAAAGTCATATAACTTGGAAGTAGCTGCCACCCACAATCCCTATGTGAAACAAAATTTGTAATGCCATCACAGGAAAAGATGCACTCTGATTAGCACATGAAATAACATGTTAGCCCATGTTAAAAATCGCATACAGTCTACTGAAGCTGAAGAGTAAGCTCAGCGTTACTCTCACAGTGATAAGCCCTGCTGAGTCTGGAAGATGCTAAAACTCCTAATTTAATATTTTCTTCAGAAATGGCATGAATTTGGCATAACTAACTACATCATGATCCCAGCCAAGCTTCTCTGAAGTCTGTGTTGCCAATGCGACTGGGAGAAAGAATGAACTACAGCCTAGAAATCTAGTATAAAGTCTGCTTCTCAGACTTGTCAGATATTCATTGCCAGTCACAACACAGAAACATTGCCATCTGCATAATTGCATTTTTTGTATTTTATATATGTATATGAAATTTCTCCAAAATACAAAAGATACCACATAAATGTACTGTGAAGAGAAATCATTTAAAATTATATTCCTATACATATAAAGATGTGTGCAACTAAATATAACTGCATATATATATATACACACTGCATGCAAGAATATATCAAATTTTGTAGTGTGCATGTATATGTGTGTGCATGTGTCTATACACCTACACATGCATGTACACTTTGATTTTAATTGGCAGCATGAAAAACAGGAAGGTATAGTTACTTCCATGTATATAAAATTTCAATTTCACGTATCAATCTACATGGTTCTCTCTCTTAGGAACTTAGAAATCAACAGCTAGTTTCTCAAGAGGTAAAAATTAGACACCAAAGGTAATAAAATAATCATCCCACCAACCAGTTCTAAAGCTGAATAGATTGTTAACTTCAAAATTTTCAGCTAACCCAGATCATCTCTAAATTATTCAATGAAAATTAATGTACTCAGGCTTCATTACAAGAGAAAATTTCTAATCCTCTGCAACTGCTACATTACAATTATTTGCCACTTACTCTACTGCATGTCCTGGTAACAGATTTTTCACTGGACAAATGCACTACACAAAGGTCCCACATATGGATCAGTGATGCCCTCCTTCCCTACCCCCAGCCTAGACAACAGACTTTTCTACGTCTGAACAAGTTCCTGAAAAACTGAAAAGTCAGCACCTTCAGAAGCTCGGTGAGGTTGCACAGAACCAATGATTTCCTCATTCCTTTCCCATGCCTTTGGAAATCCCTCTACATTAGGAAACACGACACACTACACAAGCCATGACATCATCACAGATTTACCTTGAGGTTATAACTAATAGGCTATTCACATGCTAATATACTTGGCCTAACTACAACTAAAATAAGAGCCCCTGCCTCTCTGTGTCACAGATGGAAAAAATTCTGTGACAGAAAGAAATTTTGATATGAGGACAGACAGGGAATGCACTGGAGTATTGCAGTGCTGGACTAAAAAGGCACAAAAGAACATAAAAGCATGAAATACAGCATCACACACAAGAAGTTTAAACTGAGAGACATCAGAAGGATTTCAAAATAAAGCAATAATTTCACTGTAAAAGAAAAGAGAAAAAATGCTGAGCTTGAAAACAGATTTGTTGCCCTGACCAGGGTAAACAACTTCCTCAGTGAAATGCCATGAATGCAGTTAGAGTACACGTGGGTTTTACCCTCTCTGCTCCTAGAGTGACTGCCCAGCTAGAAAACACTGTACTGCTGTATCTCTGTAAAAAAGCTCTAACACCATTTAACACTATTACTGCAGCTCTCTGCCTTGCCAAGAGCAACAGAACATGGCTCTCACAAAGGACTTCAGAACAGCTGTGATGCTGATGAAGAATCAGTTTCATACTGAAACATATGAACAGCAGCATCAGATAAACATTAGATCCACTCCCAGGGGAGACTGAAAAATGAAAGCTGAAGGAAGGCAGAAAAATAAAATCAATCTTTTCCTTCACTCTGCTTTCACTCCATCTTCCCACCCCATATCAACAATCTTTACCACATCAAATGGTCCTCCTCCTTACTCTCCTCTGACCTTTTCATCCCGCCTCGTGTCTACCCACACCTCAGGGAAAGAAAATTCAAAATGCACCTCTTGTGAATGCCACAGGGAAAGCCAAAACAAACAAAAAAAGAAAGAAAGAGGCACACGACTGATTGACTGACTTGCAGGGGAGGGGGGAATAGCATTGCCACGAAGTGATCTGAAAGCTAGAGAAACAGACTAAAGGACAAACGTCCACAAGAGGAAGTCAGTTCAGCAGACAGGATTTAAGTAGTGATGCCAGAACTAAAGTGAATAAGATCCAACAAGCAATTTACAAAATTATGCAGAATTGAAACACAAGATTAAAACAGTGCAGATTGGCCTTTGTATAGTGCAAACAAAAAACACACTGCAAAAAACTCTACAAAAGCAGTTCCTACCACAGCAAGTCCTAAGGTATACTCCTAGCTTTGAACTTCCATTTTCATCACCACTATTCCTCATTCCATTTTCAGCACCACGATTTTCCACTGCTGTTACTTTTCTGCTCTTACTTCAAAACTCTGAAGCTAGAAGAATTTTCTCACAAAAACACGATCACCATAAACTAGGTATTTTATTTAGTAAACATTTCTGAGTGCAGTCCTGGCCAGGACTGCTCTACAACTCTCAGAATCAGGCTTTGTCCACTCTTTTGCTTAGCAATCGTGCATCCTCTAACACGGGATCTAAACAAGCTTAGCCAGCTTGTCTGGCAGTGTGTCTAGTTTTATTGTTATAAAATAACTGTGTGCTGCTCTAAATACATGTTTGTAACTTTCTTTAACGGTACTGAAGCTGTGACTGCTTTAGTCTACACTATAGCTAAATAAAACACCTTCACTTACATTTGGAAATAAGACACTCCATACATGTAATCAGTAGTGCAGGACAACAGCAACATTACTCCAGCTCCAAGCAAGCTCCCTCCTAAGATAGGGAAGAACACACAAACACGTCTACTCCCTTCCTTCATCAAAGCTATACACATTCTCTGCTTTCTCTGGCACGACAGTCCTGCATTTCAAATGCAACTCTGAAATGACTTCAAATGACCTTTTTTGATTCTTTAGCCAACAACAACGTAGCGCAAGAGGAAGGCAGCAGGCTGATTCTCTCCTAGGGTGACCAGACGTTGCACTACTAATAGAAATGCCACCTTTTTCCAGAAAGCCAGTGTACTTTACATCTGTGTGTGCCAAGCAAGCACTGTGGCTGGGGAGGCAAACACTGCCAAGGCATCTCTGATACCCCATGCTTTAGTAACCATCAGCCAAGGTGACCAGGTCCAGAGATACAGGAGCTTGTGGCAGGCAGGCCACAACCAGGGAATTTCTTTCAGTTCAAGACAGAAAGAGAAGGAGGCGGAGTGGGGGAATGAATTATCAGATGCTGGCTTCTGTTTTTTCCAGTAAATCCAAGGGAGTTTATACCCAGTGGTTTGGTTCACCCTATGATGGAGTCAGGTGCTGGAGGTCAGATCAAGTCATTTCAGTGCAGGACATTCGTCAGCTCTGTTGCCCCTGGCAGCCACCGCTGGCAGAAATGCTGAGACTACGACCAAAGCCAAGCAGCTCACACTGAGGGCGCAAGGAAGGTTGTCCTCACAGCTCCTGTTAATCCACTGGGGAGCAAATGTGCCCAGGCCAGGCCATTTCAAGCCACACTGTGCCAAGTGGGGTGCCCAAGATGGGTCTCCCCAGGTCTTCATCCCTTCAGCTGGAGGTAGGATGCTGCCAGGGCCAACAGAGGCCTCAGTCTCCAAAGACACTGGGCCAGGGCTGGAGGAGTATGAAGAGTAGGAAAGCGTCTCTGGAGGTGACAATGCCACATGCATGCCAGAGCCTTGGAGTCCTAGCTGCCACAGCAAGCCCTGGCCCGGCCTTCCCTTCAGCAGTGCCCAGGACACGTGTCATGGCAAGGGCAGCGTCTCCCCAGGCGTGTTCCCCACGTCAGACCCTCCATGGAGGTCGAAGTGTCCCTGAGGAAGGTTCTGGCCACCCCAAGGCTCAGCCGGGGGTCGCCCCGCCGAGCAGGGGAGGTCGATGCACCGGCAGGCCGGTGACACGGAGGCGAAGGGTCCGGCTGGACAAAACACACAGGCGCAGAGAGCCAGACTCTGTTGGAGCATTTTATTTCAAAGCTGTGGGTTGTTGGGTGGTGGGTTTTCCGTTTCCTCTGTCAACATTACTAAATGAGCCCAGAGACCAGCCTCTCTTGGTCGGTCAGGGCGGCAGCGCCACAGCCCCAGCCGCGCTGGGCTGCCCGCCGGCAGCAGCAGTGGCAGTGGGCTCCTCAGGGCGCTGCTCCCAGCCGGCCACGCTGGCTGTGCCCTGTCTGTGGGGCAGTGTGGACAGCACACCAGAGAGACAGAGAGAGGGAGCTACGGTCCGGCTGACTAGCCGGGAGAAACAGAGCACAGAAGGAGCTGGGCAAGGAAGGAGAGGTGTTTCTCTGAAGGAGAGAAAGAGAAGATGTGAAGTAGTTACACTCAAAAACAGAGAGGGAGAGAGCCGGTAGCTCGAGGCTGGTTGGAAGGATTGTTGGTCAGCAGTGCGCTGGGGCAAGGGGACGGGGAGGGGAAGGTTACCTTCAGCCTCGATGGAGGAGAGGAGGGCGGCTGCACACAGAGCAGCGACTGCCAAGCACAGCGCTGTCTTCATTTCTGCCCTTTCAGATCACAACAACATGAATGAATCTGCAGTGATGGAGAAGGGGGGAAGGGGGAGAAAGGAGAAGGAAATGATACATGTGGATTAAAGGATTGCGTGGGTGCATTCATGAAACATAGAAAATACAAACCACGGATTTCACTTTGTTCCCTTATCCCCAGCCCCCACCCACGGGACCAGGTTGAAACCTCTAGACTTGAAAACTGTCCAAGACGACGAAAGATCTCTATGACTAACTGGAGAGTCTCGTCTCACAATAAAGTGCCTTTTGTTGCTGAAGTCTTTCCAGCCACAGTAAATACATGAAGCTCTAACCTAGTCAGGGTTAATTTGGTCAGGGAAGCGCAGTGAAGACCTGTGCCTCCGCACAGACAGGAGCCAAAAGGGAGCTCCATGACTTCATCGCTGAATGTGATGATAGCTAATTCAGAGGTCATTCCTGCCTTGGATCAACTAAATGTCTCTTTCAGCTGGGGATTTTATTCGGCTCCTTTTTCATAACTGTTGAACCACTTAGTTAGCTTTGTTTTAGTGGTCTCAAGGCAGTTTGGAAACTGTAATAAAACTTTTTTTGAGGGGTTCTGCCTACAAATGTGCTATTCTTCATTTCTTGAAGGTCTGAAATAGGTTATACAGAAGTGTGTGTTACACACAACTGAAATCTGACACGTCTGTCTAGCCATGATGTTTCAACATCTGATAATTCATTTACATGTCCTGAGAGAAAATAGATTTAAAATACACTATTAAAAGCAGACAGGCAAAAGAGTCTCACAATCACTGTAGGTTGTCTAGCAAAATAGGTGGGATCAGCCCAAGTTAGCAGTTCTTAATTGCAAACAGCTTCATAACTATATGCTCTAGATCATGTAAAATTGCTCCCAATTACTCCAGCAAAACTTCCAAATTATTTCCTTGTCTAAGTAAAGACTAATATGAACAGTCCACATCACATATTCATATAAGTGTTTCTAAAGTTTGGGATTTTCTATAATGAGAAGTAGGGAAAGGGCAATTTGTCTGAATAAAGCCATAAACGCATCATATATCATAATTAGGCTGGAGGAAATAGAATTCCAAAAGCAATTAGGCAACAGATTTTATCGTGAAGCTGCCAAGAGCAAAACAAAAGAAAAACACATAAATCATCAGTCTACAGAAACAACTGAAAGAGAAAATAATATTCTTCTACCATCTAGAGAACTACCCACAAAGGCACATTTAGTGGATGCTATGGAAATCCAGGAATTTCCCAGTTATTGACACTGAGCTTAACAGGCTTCTTTTGAGCAGCTGTATACACTTATCTGAGCCAAATGCCTTTCTTGCACATGAAAATACCAAGAGCTCGAAGAAAACCTAAGCAATGGTTTCAGTCCAATGACAGTTCCAGTGGGTAAACAGAAGAGTAATATTGACCACATTGACTCCCTGACACTAACACAAGAAAGGCCAGGGTTAGTATTAAATTGCCCTGAAAGCTCAAAAATCATATCACTGCTCTGCGTTGGAAACGGCTGTCCCTGGGTAGATCTACAGCATTCTGTAGTGAGTTTAAAGATCGCCTAAACTCAACATTTTGTCCTGGAAATCTTGAGCAGGCTTGGAGTGCCATCTTTTGATCCTTTTGAAGAGCCACAGATATTAATCATCTCACAAAGGCATCTAGAAGTTTGCTACTGCTGCAGCTCTACCATTTTTATTTCATGAAATACATCATCTCAGCCAAAGCATTCATTTGTCCACCTAGAAACAATTCCGTTTCCTTCTCCCAATCTTAGGTGTGTGAAACAACGCCTGGAGATGGCACAGGAAAGCTGCTCTCACTGGCTCAGTAGGGACACAACAGACTTTGGTCAGGACTAAAGGTTTCCTCGCTGATATTTAGAGACCAATTAAAATAAAATAAAAAAACCGGACTTTCTAAGGCCACTCCAATCTCACACTAATTCAATCTACAAAACCTTAGCCAAACCAAAGAGTGCATGACATTTACCACTTCAAGAAGGGAGGAAAAAAAAAAGGGAAAAAAAAAAAAGAAAATGCAGGGGAAAACCCACTACCTGTCAAAGGTATTAAAAAACTGGAAGCAGGAGAAAGCATCACCGGCAGCTGCACATGCAAGGGAGGGAAGGGAGAGCCTGCCAAAGCCGCAGCGGTAGCGTGCCTGCAGGCGCGCTGGCCGCTGACAGCGGGCTCCGCCTGGAGCCTCCGGCCGCGGGGAGCCTCCGTCTGCGGGGCTGCGGGACACCGCCGCCTCCCCACGCACTCCTGCCCGGGCCGGCAGCCCGCCGGGCTCCCCCGTGCCTGCCCCGGGGCTGACAGCCAGCACCCCGGGGCGCTCTGCCCTGCACCTCTCCTCCGCCCGCCCGGCCGCACGCCTGCAGCCGGCTGCGACATGCCCAACGCGCGCACACACGCTCCTTCCCAATCCCGTGCCAGCCTCCATCCCGGCGCTCTTAACCCCAGCCTAAGGTGCATCAGAAGGGGCTGCGTGGTGCGTGCGGACGGGGCGGGCGGAGGGGGCTGGCGGCGAGGAGGGCAGGGGACCCCCTCTCCTGCGGGGGCACACACAGACCTTCGGGGGTGGGCGCAGGGGGCCGGGGTCGGTGCCGGGACAGCTCCTCCGGCGATGACTTCGGCGGTGCCCGCAGCGGCAGGAGCCGCAGCAGTCAGACCTGGATAGAGGGAGGAGGACAAAGGATGAAGCTCCGGGGGCACCTTGTGGAGGGAGCAGCAAGTAGCAGCGGCGGCGAAGGAGCAGCAGCGGCGGCGGCAATAGCTGAGCACAGAGGAGGCGCCTCGATTACTGTAGCTCCCGATGCGAGGGGTCTGTCTGGGAAGACTTGCCTCCTCCAAGTGGGAAGAGCCTCTTCTCAATCTGCTACTTAATAGAGGGCTGTTCCCAACTCTCAATTTACCCTCGTAAGCGGTTACGAAACTGTAGGGAAGGTGGACTGCTGCCACCGGGTGATATATGCGCTGCTCTGCTCCAGCAAGGAAGGGGATCCACTTCTGGAAACTGGCGCATACCTCCGCGCATTCCTGCGGCATGAGACGGGCGGCCGCCGCGGCAGCGCGCCCGGAGGCAGGGGCCCGGCCCGCCGCCCCCTCCCTCCCCTAGGCTTCCCAAAAGGGGGGACACGGGAGAGCAGTGGAAAAACTGAGTCTGCGGGCACAGCTTCGAGGGACGGCGGCGCGGAGGGTGTCCCCGCGGGGGGGTTCCACGCAGCCCCCGCCGCCCCCGCGGAGTGCCCGCTCGCCCTGCCGAGCCTGGGGCTGATTCCTGGGGCTGATCCCTGGCACAGTCTTGCAGAAAAGCGCGGGCGCTCCCAGTGCCGCGGCGGGGAGCCTCGGGGGCAAGGGAGATTTAGTCATTTTGACACAGTGCAGGTGTGTCTGGCCTCCACCCTACGCAGCCGACATATACTAATCACACACTCCTCTCCGACAGTCCTCTGCCACATGGGTGTTGCGCTTCGAGCACCGAGCGCCGCGGGAGCCGGGAACAACCTGCGGAGGGACGGGTCGCACTGCCCCACAGGCCCTCCCTCGGACCCTGCGAGAAACCCCCGCTCGTAGCCCCTGTCTGAGATTCCGTGCCTTCCGAAGGAACTGCACCTTCCAAAATCGGGCAAGCCCTTTGGGGGACAGGGTCCGCGAGGGTCTCCCATCGCTCGCTCCCGGGAACCTTCCCGTGGCACCCGGCGTGTCCCGGCCTCTGCAGCGCGCCGTGCCAGAGGGGACAGGGCGGGACACCCGGTCCTTTCCCTTCCCGAGGGGGCAGGTCGTCCAGCGGGGCTCAGACAGGGCTTCCCGGGGGCCCCGCGCCAGCAGCGGGTCTGCTCCCACACCAGTGAGGAACGGCATCCCCGGGAACGCTCTCGGAAGAGGCTCGTCCGCAAACTCGGGACAGAGATGGGCGCGGATAGGGGTCACACAGGGAGGAGAAAAGCCCCAAGTGTCCGAGGGCCGCGCTGTCCGAGGGCCGCGCTGTCCGAGGGCCGCGGCCCCGCTCCCATCCGCGGTGCGGGAGCGCCCCCTGGTGGCGGCGGCAGACAGGAGCGGCGGCCAGCACACACACCGACTGTCCGTCCGTCTGTCCGTCCGTCGGTCCGCCCGCTGGGCCCCCGGGGCCACCGCCGTGGGGACAAGGTGGGAAGGAGGGCGGGGAGAGGGAGAGACGGAGCCAAGCCTCACCGCGGAGTTTAGGACGCCCCCTCGGAGCGGTCGGTGGGATTCCAGGGCCGTCGTGGGTCCGTGTCGGCCCCGTGCACGACGTGACCGGCAGAGCCATCGGGAGAGATTCCAGCCAGGGTGGAAGTGACCGATAGCGGAGATTAATAATTTACCAGGGCGACGGCTCCTGCGCACTTTTCCACGGGACTGAGAGATCAAGGAGCTGTCGGCAGGAGGCCTTGTGTCTCCTGAGCTTCATTTCTGTAACAGACCTGTCATCTGCATGAGAACCCAAACGCTGAAAAGAGAGGGATAACCAGAAGACATGCACTGACATTTCCAGGCACTTTGGAAGTGAGTCAGCTCCTCTTTGGGACGCGGCACAGTTTCAGCTGTCTGGTATTGATAGAATGTGCTTTCCAAAAGCAACATCGCTTCTGCTGATAAACTTTCAAATACTCTTGACCTATTAACCCCCTTTGCCCTTTTGTTGGATTGGATTTTCTCTTTTGGCATTTTGGCCTGGGAAATTGATATTCTTTTTATCCAGATCTGATATGTAAAAGCAAAATTTCTAAGAAATAATACTTTTTAAAAATTTTAATTTCCTGAATGAACACACCAAAAACACCAATATACATGCGGTGTCAACAATAGTTTCAGAAGAATGAACATCAGGGATTATGATGAAATATCCTTCTATAGGAAGTGAATTAATGCAAATGAGGTTATTTTATCACTTGTGCACTTCGACGGTGGTTTTTTACAATTTACTGTGGATTTTTTCCATCATAAGATAACCAAGATTTTACATTAATAGTTAAAATAAATAAATGCAAATGATGAGCATGGAAGAAAATATGCCCTATTCCATTAAAGGTAAATCACTCAGAACAATTATTTTAAAATGTTTAAGTAATTTGGTGTAAAACGAATGGATTTACATGAGTGGAGACTTTCAAACCAATGGGTCTCTCAGGGGTGCAATAATCTCATAGACTCTCCCTCATAGACCCTCAGATGCTGCTGAGGGGACTATTTCCTCTTCCTCTCAGCTTGATCCATTTTGCTTCATTTCTTGGTGTGAAATAAGATTCAGAGCTGGCAAAAGCAAACAATTAATTGATTCCAGAGGCAGCAAGATTTTGTTCTTATCTTTACCTCTTTGTTCTACCATTCTAATCATGCTTCTCCTAAGATCATTTACACATAAAATACACCAACAAGTTCCTTTTAGAGTGTGTGCTCCCATACATCACAGTAATTAAATGGGTTGTTTTTAATCTGCTCTGTTGCTATGTACATTCATGGTCTGAGTACATAGTATGTGATGCAGAAGGCATTTCTGAAATGCATAAACATTTACTAACACTCTCCTGCCTGCTTGTTTCTTAGACAAGTGTTAAACACATTAAGACCATTGCACTCCAGCTCTGTATTTGCTTCGCTATCTAAGCCCAATACACTGGAACAGCGACAAATTTAAATACAAAAATCAACATTTTCATTCATATCTATGCTATTCATAATATTGTCCATTGCTGGTGTAGTTATGTAATATTGCAAGTAACTGGGAATTTCTTGGAAATTTTGAACTGGTTTTGGGTCTAGAGTAATTCAAGCAACTTTGTCTTTCTGGCACCTTTTTTTTTATTGTTGTTACCTCAGACTGCATTGCCAGGGCAGAATTAAAAAGGACATTCTGCATTTCAGCACTGTTACCCTTGAATATTGTTTCCATGTGGATGGCACTCTAGATTTGGCCTCCATGTCTTCCTGACAGTTAGTTGCATCTGCTCTACTTATGAATATAGTAAATGCATTATTCATGTGAATATATGCATTTGAGTATGTGTTTTGCACAGAGGAAGAATTTAAAAAAAAGTGTCAGATCATTGAACATTAATATCTAGATTAAGCATTAACTGTTGTACAGGCAAAACTGTGCTGCTGCCAGTGACTTGCCTACATCTACCCTGGAAGTCCTGTGCTGTTTGGTGTATCACTGCATCTGTCTCTACTATGTATCTAAATTAAACATTGTCTTAGTACAGTTAAAGTCACCCGTTCCTTCCTTACTGCACAATGCACAGCCTTTCCACTGTATTTTTTTATTCCCTATTAAGTCAGTCATAAAACTAATATTGCATGGTATTGTATCTGCACCCATAAAATGCAGAAGAACAAAATACAGCAAACCTCTTCCTCCAGACCCTGCCTTCTCTAAGGGATTTCTAGTCAATGGAATGAGAAGAACTCAGTCTGTTGTTTATTTATTTGGTTAATTTCATTTCAGAGCTGGTATTCAGAGATAGTACTAGTCTGACCTATCATAATGAGGACTGGCTTCTTACATTAGCAGAGTTCAGAAAGGACTGGTTCTACCTGAAATCTACTCATTTCGTGGAACAACCCTGACAGCAGTATCCCTGGAGAGTGTGACAGCCATGAAATAATTATCTGCCTCACCAGGTATGTTTTCATTAGCAACTGTTTGTTTGTCTAATTTGTCTAACTGATTTTTTCCCATCATGTAATGCTCTGAAAGTAAAAAATTATTGTGGCTCCAGATAAGTAGAACTGGAAAAGTAAATAAATCATTCAAAAACAGAGGTATAATTAGAAAGAAGCTGACCTTTTAATGCAATTTGGAAGTCATACAAAAACCAGTTAATTTGTAGGCAGTAATTTTTTTAAAACATAGATCTTTAATACTAAAATTGGAAAAAATAGATGCAACCATCTCATAGTGCCTTCCATATGTATACACAAACACCCTTTATATTTAAACATTCCTAATTAAGGTTGCTTTCTTTCAAAGAAGTTGGTTCATTATTTCATGACAGAATCCTGATCTATTCAGGAAGCATTCCTTAATAAAGCCAATACAAATCTTGCTCAATTAAAGAGGGCAAGAAAATAAATTAACTGAAGACAGTGACTGTGTATATTTGTCAGGTATCACACTATGTTTTAATGTGACCACTCCTGTAACAGCAATGGACTAGCCACAAAGAATTGCAAATGCAGATCTAAGCATTCCTCTTCTTCACGTAGCTGAGGGATCCTCAGTGAAAGAATGATGATCCACTGAGATTATCATTTTGACACCAATGAGAAAACCCATAATTTTAAAAAATCAAAACATTTTTAAAAATCACTAACCATTAGCTGCTACTTAGAGAACATTATAATACAGTGCTCACCGAATACCTAATTGGATTCAATATGTGCTGAAACGTTAATAGCCATGGGTTTCCCTACATTTGGTAACCCTTCGACTACTTCAATGTGATTACGCCTTCCAAATAAACTCACCATATTAATCAGCAACAGAAGTCTGAAATGGTGCAGTGCCAAGCTCTGAATAGGAACTATTTTGCTAATTCTTCTTCTTATGTATATTGTGACAGCAGGGTTTGTGTAGGTAGTTTTATGGAGAAGATAAGCTTGTGTCTGAATGGGCAAGGTATTCAAAGGTATTGAAAGTTCAAGTTGCATTAACTAATGAGTGGCCTGATCTTTTTGTTGCAGACAGTGGAATAATGAATGACAGGTGGAATTTTAAGACTGAACACCTTGTCATTAGGCCAACCACTGATGCTGTCCTTAACTCCCCCACAGAGACAAGGCATTGAGGATGCAGAGATTCCCCCGACTGAAGAACAGGTTGGAGGGCAGCTCTCAAAGGGGGAATAATCAGCTGCTGCTGCACTCTACCCAAATGCGCATCTTCCCAAGAAAGTTTACAGGATTTAAAGGTCAGTCCCAAACTGTGAGGTCAGCAGGACAAACATTCAAAACCTTAAGCACTCTAACAAGTGAATCTGGTGTGAATACATAGAACCATAGTAAATGATGCTGGAAAAGATCCTGAGAGGCCATTTAGTTTATCCCCTGTTATTTCAAGTACACCCAGACTTCAAAGATAAATCCTCCATACCATACCTAGTACTAACAGCATACTTTGGGGAGCTGTTTTGTATTGGCTGACAATAGATAATAACTTGTTTTAGGTGAGTTGCAAGTTGCCCATAGTTGGAGTATGATCACAGCAGTCAGAAATAAGTTGGATTGACAGAATAAGAGTCTACTCTGAAGTAAAAGGGAAAATTATTTAAGAAAAAACAAAAAAAAAAGAACAAACAACTACACCAGAGGAGCCTGTATCTTTGGATCATAGAATCACAGAATGGTCTGGGTTGGAAGGGACGTTAAAGATAATCTAGTTACAACCCCCCTGATTCCACAAAAATAATCTCATTTTAATGTGAAAAATTGTTTAACTGACATCTCTGCAAACTCAGCATGATAGCAAAGAACCTGGACTGGGAGATTCCTTCCTGCCTGTAACTGTCAGAGGTACAGACCCCATCAGTTTTGCTAAAACCCTTTTTGCTGTTAGAATACATTTGCATTTGACAGTCATGTAGTTTTTTGACCATTCCTAAACTTTAGGGGAATGGACTCCAGGCTCATCACCATCCCTGCTCTGCACTCCTCCCACCTTCCCAATCTCAGAACCTTGATATCCAGACTGGCAGGTTGGGGCATTCATCACAGCTTTTTCCTTTCCAAAAGAAAGAGCACAAGAGGCAAAAACTTAGGCTAGACACAGCCAGGGAATGCACCAGGCTTGTGGAGTTGCACAGCTCAGATTACATATACTTCCCTGGACGTATGGGGCTCTCATCTGCATGTCACCTATAACAGATGTTGATGGACACAGAAATTTTGAGTTTCTGATAAAAAGTCAGGCAAGAGCTTATCTTGCAGGCATTAAAAACATTGCCGAGGTGTCACCTGTCGGGACATTTATGAACTTCACATGAGCCAGTTTTAAAAAGGAAATCTGTTTCTTTTGCACAAGTCATAATTGGCTAGTGACTAAGAAGTAAAATACACAGAACAAAACAATGCAGATTTAAATCAGCATTTCTTAATGCAGCCTTGTGGCTGCTGCTTCCCAATATGTTGAATGCTGACAGTTCCAAATACCAGAACATAAGATTTATTTGGATTATAAATAGATGTTGCCCTGTGCTTCAGTATCAGAACCATTCTGTTGTGTAAACAGAGAACTATTGGCTTTTGTTTCTGCTTTTAGAGGTTACTTGAAAGCTCCCACCTACTCTTTGCTGACAGCCTTTTTCACCTGTTGGAGTTGTGTCTCTCTCTCATGTATCAACACCTCTACAGCCTGCTGAGAAACTTCACTTGAAGTTGTTAAAATATCTCCTCTCATATGCCCTTTCCTCCAATCTCTTGGATGCTCTCCAGCTGGCCGCGCTGGTCTGTTAGTTTTTAGCCATCCCAGTTTAATGAACGTCTAGCTTTTGGCATTGTCCTGATTTCTGCATGTATTTCTTATCAAGAGAAATATTTTTGCTACTACCTCCTGTGTCTTTTGTTTTACAAAACCAAAACCAAAAACAAACACAACAAAAATTAAAAATTCATCTGCTCAGGTTTTTTAGCACAAATTACACTCTGAAACACTACCCAGGTTCTTTCATCCTTTCCTATTACATCTTCTTGAGTGGAAATATTCAGCTGGTAAGTTTGACCTGTTGCTCCTTTACCCTGTGTCCAGTGCCCTTTGAAATGTGTTTGGGGGATTTCCTGTGTAAGGCACATCACAACATGGGGCTTTACTACATCTCGCTCTTCTTCCCCGCCTAAGAACAGTAACAGCTGCAAGATGAGGTCCCTTTATGCTGGGACCTTATTTTCTAAAATAACTGCAGAATCTGTTTCTCTAATCTCCAGAGAAGCTGAGAAGGCAGGCAGGCTGTGTACTCGTTGACATATGCCCCACCATCATAGCTTTGCTGCACACATTGCTCTGTCCTACATTGTCACCTCAGTTGGTATTTGGCTTGGGGTTATTATACATTTATGTGCCTGCACGTGAGCCCAGCATCTAAACTTCTGCAGTGGCTGATGAAGACCAAGTTAATGAACTCAGCAGTGTCTAAGCAGTTTGGTCACCCACTATCCACAGGGCTTGGCTCAGCTGCTTTCACATTGGGCTCTAAAGCCATTTGAGTGCCCTGCAGTATCTGAGATCTCTTGTGGAGCTGCCAGGTACAGACCAGGATCTACATATGCTGACACATCTCAAAACTGTTCTAGATCACTTTGGAGGCAGAGGCAAGCCCCCAGTGGTGTTTTGGGTGTCACTGGCATCCCGTTAGTTCCCCATTGCTATAACACAAGTGTACGAGTCTCCTGCAGGTCCTCTACTGTATTTGCCAGCCCCATGCAAATGCCTCAAATACAGCCTGAGATGGTGCCAGACACCCAGGTTCAGGCACCAGATTGAGCACTTTCACTTTTTATCTCTGCTACTTTTGCCAGTAAAGTCTTCTGTTGGTGCCAAGCTTTGTAGTCTGCTCCTGTAAATACCTACTTAGCAGGAATCAGAGTGAGACCAGCAACTGGGCCTAATGCTGATGAAAAGATGCTTAGATGGTAGTGATTTCCAGGTCCTACCCATCTGCTTTTCTGCTTTTGGATCTCAGACCCAAACACAGAGGTACAGATTGTGACAGAGGCTCCTGCCTTACTCTATAAATTACAACATATGCAGCCCAGCAATAGAGTTGATGTCTCTTCCTGTACCACTCCCAAGTTTTGTGATTTTTGTTCAGAAACTGCATAATTAATTAAGCTGGGGAAACCAAACGTTGTGGTTCCCCTCTTCTTTTCCCAGAAATCTGGTCATACATTTGAGCACTGTCTCAAGAAATATGAAAATCCTTTTTTATTGTAAGATTTTTTCTATTTTATTATTTTAATAGAAGAGAATTTCTTGGTATTGCTTTTCTGAAATATCAGGCTATTTATGTAAATGTCAGAGTATGGATTCAGCAGCTTAATTTAGGCACTTCATTTTGAAAATCTCAGCCAAAGGGAGAAGGTGTGCTAACCTTCCTGTGCACTGCACTCCAGTGGTCCCAGTGCAATGCTCCACACAGCACATATTAGCACATCACACTATATTTAGCAAAATGTGCCCTACTGCTCCTAAGAGATGACTGAATAAACCTTGATAACAGAGTTGGCCTGGCTCCTTTGGGGCTTGTAACTTCGCACTGAGCAATAGAGATCATTAAAATGTTTTAATTATATAATTCCCTTTTGCACAGTGCTATGATAGATAAGATTGCATGTGTGTGTCAGCCTTTCCATTATAAACTTCAGGTCCCAGTGCATTAGTCATCCAGAGTAAGTGCTCATGCTGAGATGAAACAATGTGGAACCATTTTGATATTATATAAACATATATAACTCAATTATTATTAAGAACATATTAGTAACTTAAAAGTCCTGATGAAATCACAAGTTACCCCTTGGAACTCTGCCGGAACAGAAGCTGCTCACAGTTTCTGGGAACAAACTGTCTCAACAGCTGCAACAAAATCTAAACACCAAATCTCCCTCTCTTCCTTTTACTCCAAAAGGTATCTCTGAATACCTGTGAATCATATTACAGTCACATTGATGACAATGATACCTGGAGGTTTGCATAGAGGAATCTTAATCTATAAGTACGAACATTTTGGACAGATTATGTACTTCAGTTCATGCACAAGCCAGATTCCTTGGCTAAAAGGGAAAACCTCTGTGGCAAACAGCCATCTTCAAGTGAGTGGGGAGGGTTCTGTTTATTGTTTGTTGTTGTTTTGTTTTGTTTGGGGTTTTTTGTTGTGTGTGGCTTTGGTTTTTTGGGTTTCTTGCTGTTTCAGAAATTGTTAAAACTGGACTCTCTTTGGCCCTGAGAAGTCCTCTGTAAAATTTTAAGCCCGCTTGCACATTTAGAGTATCTCAGTTAAACACTTTACTGTACTTTTCAAGGAAAACATTGTGCTGCTGCACCTGGTGAAATCACAACGAACTGTCTCTCTAGGTGAGCTTCACAGGAAGCCTCAAGAAGAGGGTTATTCCTCAATATACCTCTAATAGGAAGAATACTATTTTATTAGATTAACATATCACAATACATTCTACTCCTCTCTCATTTTACAACTCTGTTAGCAGTCAAACCTGTGTTGTTCATAGAGGAAAGAGAGCACTTATGCTGCAATATGCTTTTAAAGTAATACTGTGACCTTGTTCATTTCATACTTAGCTTGCAACAATTCTATTTAGGAAACTTTAACTTAGCTTTAAAACTCCAAGTCTCCTGTGGTATTTCCTATTGTACCTCCTTCCATGTTCTGGTATATGTAACACTTAAATATTATCGGATCTTACCTGATCATCACTTTCCAATTTATTTCCATGCCCACCAGACAGTATCTTGCCTTTTCTGCAGACAGCAGAGACCCTACCAGGCAAGGGCCAGACACTTTCACGAATGAAAATACCAAAGCCAATTAACATAATAAAACTATGAAGGGAGTGGGAAGATGGTTAGATGCACCTGATAAATCAGACAGAAGAGAGGAAAGATCCTCACATTTCAGAATGTTCAGATCAGTGGATTGGAAACTCAAAGAAGGAAACACATAAGCAAAGGACAAATTCATCCCTCTTTGGCAGTTTTCTCTAGAACAGAGCTGGCTATATGCAATGAGAGTGAACGCTTTGTGAACGGAGTGAATTGTATACAGCTACTGGTATTCTTTGGGGATCTAAAACCAGGACTGCCAGACTTGGGGACTCAATGGGGTAATCCCTTCCCTCAAGTACCTCCCAGTCCCTGAGAATGAATTTGGTTTGTCACACATTTATGAACAGACATCCTAGCCAATTACCTCTTTTTGTGAGGGCATCTTTTTGAGAAAATGCATATGAGTGTGCTTTAGCTTTAGATGTGTTTTGGGGAAGGCTTTGATCAGTTAGTCTAATAGAAAACCTGTGAATAATAACAACAACTCTTGAAAAATATCGAGGCAAGTCCAAAAGATATATCACAGACTGTATGTGCTGCTCACTGAATTTGAAGACTTCAATACTTAAATTCAGAAAAAGTACAGTCCAGTCAAAAGACTCTTCTCAGATTGTGCTTCTGGACAAGCCATTATTTTTACAGAAGAATTAACCAAGTACGGAAAAAAATAAGTGGAAAGGTTCAAGCAAGTTAGATTAGAGAAGGTGGTGTTATTGTTAAAAGGAACTTCTTTAAAAAAATAATCACACAAGCATGCACATGAAAAGATACATTGGTTCTGACTTACTCATCCCCTAAATACTTTCTTTAGGGTCAAGTCAGGTTGATCAGATTGATTTTGACTCTGAAAGTCTGATTCACCCTAGCAACTATGAATGTTAACCTCCAGTTCTGATATGTAACAGAACTGAGAAAGAAAGGGAGTAAGGAAGGACAGCATAATATGAAAAATGCCAAAAAATATTCATCGTGCATTCTCATAGCTCAGAGCAGAGACAGCCAAGTTGTACTCTAGGATCTGGAAAAAGAGAAAAAAAAAGTACAAATAAGATCATACACTTAAAAGATCTCCTTAGTGGTTTCTTTTTACTTCTGGGAGTTTCTGAACTTCTTCGTGGTGTCTTTTATGAAGTCAATTCTGTGTTACTGTGTATTATTAGTCTTCAGACTTTTACTGGGGAAATCTTTGTGTGTGTCAAGCTAATTGGATCTATACATATATTCAACAGCCAAGAAAATGTAGCCCAGGGCACCAGTCTTAAGAGTTGATATTCTGAGCTACCTTCCAAATGGAGAAAGTAAAACATGGCCTGTACATCTGGAGACTCAGAAAGGATTGTGGAGCCTAGAATGCAATACTGAGGATTTAATTTTCTTCTTTTTCATCTGTCTGATTATTATTTGAATAGTCATTTCTCTTAAAGTAGCATGAACTTTTTTTGTCATTCTAACAAGGCTGGGACACTACTAAGCTTTCACAGAATCACAGAATTGGTCAGACTGGAAGAGACCACAGTGTGTCAGCTGATCCAACCTCCCCAAACTCTCTTTGTTAATCTTAAAAACATAGAAGTTTAAAAGATTAAATAATGCAAGTTAGGGTGACAAAGAAAGTTGAAGAGATGAAGTACTCTTGCCTATCTAATGGAAAATGTCCCCAAAATTTTGGGGGGGGGATAATTAGAACAATTCAGCTCAGTGGAAGCCATGTTCTCAGCTACAGGAGGCTTTCCCATCCTTAAAAGCAAAATATTAAAAAATTATAGCTACCATTTTTAGTTACTGAAAAATAAAATTTAACATTAACCTGAAATAACAAATAAACTTTACATGAAATCTTTTGGGGGGAGAGATACTATGTGTATTGCCTAAACACAAATCAAAATAGGTCTGCAGTAAGGTATAGCACCTAACTACAGAAAATAAGGAGCTAAAGATGGTAATAGTGAAGCTCTACAGTACTAGAATCAGACAAGGAATGTATGCAGTTTAAGTACGTTAACTGCTAGAAGTCCACGACTTTGTATTACTCACCATTAATTTTTTTTTTTTTTTCACATTAGCAAGGAGTAATGCATGTTGCTTATTTTCTGCTACTCATAGAATACCCATAGGGAGATTGAAGGTAAGATCTTCAGGTAATTTTAGCCCTAGAGAAGATACATCTTTCTTTTTGCATTTTTCCTAGAGACAGTGTAGGCAGTATAGGCACCCAGTTTACATGTGGCAGCTTGTGATGTGGACATGCCTGCAACAAACACATCTGTAAGAATGCACAGCAGATGGGAATTTCCCTGTTAGCTTTGTAATGCAGTCCTATAAAACGGTGCTGAGCAGCTGACCGCGGGTCTTGTTTGGTTTCCTCCTCCTGCTGCTCCTGCAGCTGAAAAAACCCTGAAGTGCTGGCAGTCCCACGGATTGCGAACGCCTCCCCGCGAGCGCTCGGCAGCTGCACAGCACAGCCCTGGCAATGCCACCCGCTCTCCCGCCTCCCTCCAGCTGCAGGCTCCAGGGACACATTTAGGGGTTACTAGACCTAACTCTGCCAGAACAAGCTTCTGCCATTTGATATTCATTTAAGGAACATTTCAAGGCTCTGTCTAGAAATAGCAATTGCTTTACTGTAGTGTGAAGCTCTGTTTCCCAGCCTGCATTTATGCCCCACCAGGGCTGCTGCCTGCAGCCCAGCTCACAGGCTGCTGCTGGTCCAAAGACTCCGAGACATAGAGTCTGAGGCATGGACTCTGAGACATGATTCAGTGCAAGAACAAGAACAGCTGCACGTTCTACTTCGGTTGTACACACAAACACATATTTACTGTCTAGCTCATCACAGGATTTTGTAATTCAAACTATCTAAATGATTGCCCTTCTTTCAATATTCTTAATTTCTGTGGTTAGGAAAGGATGTGAGCTTTTTAAATATTTTGATGTTTGCTTATGCTGCGTTCCAGATGCCCATCACTTGGTCCACATCTTGGTAGTAACCCTAAGCACATGGTAGCAGCAGCCTTACCAGTATCACAGAGAGCAGGCTGACAGCTTCCATTCTGTGAAGTATAGTTCACCATGCTGTGAGGTTTCTCTTCCTTGTAGGCATCAATGTTCATCTCAAGGTAAGATGTACCCCACTTCCCAAACCTTCTACCACATCCATCCAGGCATTTCTTCCTCTTTTAGTCATGCAGTTGGCCAAAGCCACCTTCCCCCACTCACCTTGAAGATTTTTGGTTCTACTAGAATTTTGAGTACACTGGCCCTTCTCTTCCACTTTGCCTCAAATTTAACAAGCACGCGCTGGTTCTTGAGGACAGGAACAAAAAATGCTAAACAAACTTAATCCACAAGAGGCTTAAAATAGCACTGTAGTGGGAGGCTAGATTTCTGAGTTCATTTTCACATTTGAAAATCCCACTGTTCCCTTGAGAAGAGTAACAAAAGAATTATTTTGATGAAATTGTTTGGGTTTTTTTAGAAGCTGTTTGTTTCAGAGTCAGTACCAGACTTCAGGCATAATAACCCACAAGTAGCAATTCAACAGGAAGGCTAAAAATGTACAAATTCTGTTAGGAACATAAAACCTAAACAGGCACACACAGCTATGACTGGTTTCCATGGTGATTTTCCCCAGTAATTGCAATAATCAAGCTACTAAGACACACTGGGGTACCTTACTCAATAACTCCCATACTCAATAACTTAAAGATGCTTCCTAGAAGCAGGAATTTTCACTGAGAAGAGCTAGCTACTTCAGATATAAGGTTTTTCCTAAAAGCACGCCATAAGTTAGTAATTATTGCTGGCTATCTCTGCCCAATTCTAAACCAAAACGAAATTTTTCTCCACCAAGGCAACAATGGATCTTCAGTTGCATTTGTGGTTGTTGGTAAGGACAGCAAGCTGATAACCAACTCAGCCACTGAATGAGGAGGCCTTCAGAAAGGATCATGATCAAATCATTACCTTTATCAGCCATCTGTTCTTTGTCTCTACATATGCAGAGAGCTGTTATACAGTTCTGCTGGCAAAACAGAACAGGTGAGCACTCCTCGACCATGTTATTGTGAAGGCACACAACCTACCTTTAGGCATAGTTGATGTCCCATTATGCCGTAACAGAAAAAAGCCAGCAGAAAAACCCCATCTATTAGATTAAGGTGCCCAGTTCAACTGAGGTAACTTCTACACATCTGAAGCTGCAGAAGACATTTACCACCTCCACATAGTAAAAACTATGAACTTTGGATGACCAGGAATCAGATTTCTCTACTAGATTCACCATCAGCTCCGCCTTGCTGGTGAGAACAAGATCCAGCATAGGACCTCTCCTCGCTGGCTCCTCTATCACTTGGAGAAGGAAATTGCAATCAACGCATTCCAAGAACCTCCTGGGTTGATTATGCTTTGCTGTGTTGTCCCTCCAACAGGTATCACATGGTTGAAGTCCCCCATGAGGCCCAAAGCTTGTGAATGTGAGGCTGCTCCTCTCTGTCTATAGAGGGACTCACTGACTCAGTCTTTCTGGTCAGGTGGCCCACAGCAGACCCCCACTAGTGTCACCTGTTCCAGCCCTCCCTTTAATCCTGACCCATAAGCTCTTGGTTGGCTTCTCATCCATCCCCAGGAGGAGCTCCATGTGCTCCAGCTGGTCATCAATATAGAGGGCAATACCACCTTATCTCCCCTGCCTGTCCTTCCTAAAGAACCTGCATCCTTCCATCCCAGCACTGCAGTCATAGGAGCTGTCCCTCCACTTCTCAATGCTGCCACTGAGATCACAGCCCTGCAGGTGCATCCATGTCTCTAAGTCCTCCTATTTATTCCCCATGCTGTATGAGTTTGCACAGAGGCAATGAAGTTGTGTCCCTGATGAATCCGACTTACTAGCTGGAGTGTCTGGGAGTCCTCTGTGCTGGTATTCAGGTGCTGCTGCTGACCTGTGATCCCACTCCAGGCTCTGGGCATCTATAGCTGGCACGGGCATCAAAATGAGATGAGGACTGAGATGGACTGAGGTTCTCCTCCACTGGCAACCTTAGTAATAATCCTTTTGTTTCTCTTCACCAGCTTGGCAAGCCTATGACCGAAGATGCTCACACACATCATGAACATATGATACAGTCCAGACCAACATAACACCATGGAAAAACTGCTTTATTGATTGCAGTTAACATGATACAATTAACTTATGATTCCAAGCATTCAACCAGCTGCTTATAATAAGTATAAGCTGCCACTATAGTCACACGGCACTGGACAAAGAGATGTTAGTCACTGCGGCATCCTGAACTGGAATCATTTCTGCTGCTTGGGCATTGAAGAGACAATCAGATAATAAATAGCATAGGCTGTTCCTGAATTAAGAGACAGAAAAGATATTTTCAGATTGGCAAACACAATTCCTTTCAAGTCAGCTTTCCAGTGTGTACCAGTATACTGACAATAAGCAGCTGCAATTCAGACAAAACACATTTCCATAGCCACGTCTCAATGATTTTTTGGTGATTCACATTTTAGAGAAAAAAAATCCTTAAATACCTCTCCACAAGCTGCACAAAAATAAACAGGGGGGGAAAAAGCGGAGAGAGGCACATTTGTGAAACCTATACAGACAATCATAAGGCAATTGTTACTCATTCTTAAAGTAACTGAACTGAAAATCCATTATATCAACATATTTAAGTTAAAGGCTATTACAAAATTATATAACAAGCAATATAAGGGGTAGATATCTACAGTATTATGAACCCTGGATATAATGCTGCTAGTTTTCACAGCATGTGAAAACTCAGCATCACCTAGCACTAGGAACAGTCAGGTTAGTGAGAAAACTGGTTTACATATGTGCTATAACTACTCCTTTTCAGGCTTTCTAAGTAGTTCTAGTTTTCTGTAACAACATATATGAATTCTGAAGGAGTATTCAGCACACAGTACTTAGGCTGGGAAAAAGCCATCTGAGAGGCTGAACTTGGAAAAAGCACAAATACGGTATGTCCAAATGTGGGTTTTTTTCGTTCTCTATATGCATTTTGCATGTTCTAAAGAACAGACCAAAGGAACTGCGTAACTAATTTACAGAGAAAACACCAGTCATATTGGAGATTGTACCAAAGAGGAAGTATTTTAATCTTGGCATACTGAAAATTATACCAAAGCATAAATATTTCAGTATCAGCCTTACCAAACATCGTTAGACCCATGGTGGCTCTATACAACAGAGCATCCTTTGCACCACCTTTGAGATGCACTGGGAGGCCATTATCCTCCTAACGGAAACAAGCGACAAAAATAAACTATTTAAATACAGTTCTTGCATATTGTGTTAATATAACAATTACCCAGAATTACCAGGAATTCCTTCCCTATGTTATCTTTCCAACCTCCAAACGACAATGAACCTTATTTAGATCTCACTTTGTCTTGAAAGCTTTCACTCTACTATCAGGGGAGTATAGAAAATGATGTGCACAATTCATTTCTGAAGCAGTTGACTGGCAGATGCCTAAACACTTCTGACACCAGTTGCCAGCCCCCTCGGGTGCACAGGATGTGATTACCATCCCTAGAAACTTCGCATCCAGCAGTTAATCCCTGCTATAGGGAGCAACAAAGGGAGGAGTCTGTACTGCCACCTGGTGTCACACAGGAAATTGTTTTGCTCCACCCGAAGTAAAAGTCCTAGGCACCAGATCCCATGATCTTTACCCTTGTCAGCAAGTTCACCCTGCTCTCTGGAATTAAAGCCAGGTTCCAGTGCTAGTGACCTGCAACCCAGCCCAGTTTAACTTTCTGTCCCACAAGAGAAGAATGGAAGGAGGAAGAGATATGCCTAGAGATCTTCGCCAGCAGAAACAGAACCTCTGACCTCACCAATCACCAACATCCTTCTTCCCCGTGGCGCCCAATGAACACTGCTCTCTTCAGGCAGTGTCTCTGAAGACTAGCTTTCTCTTTCAGAGGAAAGGAAAGCAACAAAACACAAAACCTATTAAAGTGGGGCTTCTAATATATTTTGTCACTTTCACGTCACTGAGGCCCAGTCTAACCAGAAGTGAAACTACACTTCTGGTTTATGGCTCACACTTGGGAGAACCCTCTTGACAAGTGTGCACATACAAATACTCTTAGTGTCTGTAGAAAATAACTGCTGATTACAACCACTATAATCATACAACTGATTTCCAGAATTCTCTTCAGATGTAAAGAGGACTCTTAGCAGTTCTTTTGAAACAAAATGTATGCAATTATGACCTACTAAAACCTTGTTATTTACTAACATTGTTCAACTCGCTCAATACCTGAAAAAGCTTCTGATACTCAGGAACTCTGTTTTCAGCCTGCCTGCGTGCAGCAGTGCTTATGGTTCTCTGGGAAATTTGGCGAAGAGCCTGAAATAAAAAGATAAACAATGTTTTAAAAACAGTGATATTTTTCAGCTCTGTCCACACTGGGTAGAAATTGTTTCTTTCAAAAGTAAGATAAAAGTGGAAGAGACAGGGAAAAAAAGGAAAGCCTTTTAAAAACAAACAAAAAAACTTCACCAAAACCCGCCAGTTTTGAATTCACTAAGTCTTTCAACAGACACTGTAAAGGACTGATTGGCTGGTTACCTAAAAAGGAGAAACCCAGGAAAATTACTTTCAGTAAGATAAGATTTATGAATCTGCAGCATAACCTTCAAAGTTAGCACCTTTTGGGGGTAAATTCTGGCCTCTGCCCCTCAAATCTCAGTTTTGGGCACCACGTTCTGTGTCCGAGTAGCGAAAGGGACAATGATATTTACATCCAAAGTTTTTGGGAAGGCAGGGATCTTCTGTCACCTGTGAGCGCCCAGCACGGACACTTAACCTTCACAGAGCTGGGGAGGCACCTCCACCCCGCCTTAAGAACACCCTGCCGTGTCCGGAGCTGGAATCAGCTTCCACAGTCCTATCACACAGCTTTAGGCTCCCAAAATCAATGATCTATATATAATCCCTGCGCTGGCGCGGCCCGCCTTCGCTAGCACGCCAGGTGCCCCAGTGTTCCGGCTGTGAGCCGTAAGCTGCTGCAGGACACCGAAATGTTAAAGGCTCCGGCAATCGGCCATTTCCAAAAGCAGCACAGGGCGCCCGCGGTCTCCTTCAGCCACCCCTGACCACACTCACCGCTCCCCGCACAATTACCGCGGCTAAAATCGCTGGCACGGCGCGGCCGAACACCCAGGCGGCGATGCTGTCCGCCAGTGCCGGGACAGCACACCTCCTGCGCTCGCCCACCGCGAACAAACAGGCTGTAAAACGTGTTTCCCTGGGAAAACCCGAGCCCCCGACCCAGCCCCGTCCCCTCAAGCCCAGGACGGAGCGGCCGCGACCCGCAGGGTCCCCCTTCCCCCTTCCCCGGCGGGGCCCCGGCAGGCACGGCGAGTCCCCCAGGGAGCCCCGGCGGGCGGCTCTCCCGGGGCTGCCCTCCTAGGGCTGCCCTCCCGGGACTGCCCTCCCCGGGCTGCCCTCCGCGGCCTCACCAGCACGTTCCGCCACATCGCGCCTCTTGGTCCTGTCACCTCCCGGCGGCAACAAGGGCAGCGGAAGGGGAAGCGGCTCCCCCGCCCAGGCCGGGGCACCACAGAGGGGGCCGCCCGGAGCGCCGCGCAGCGCCCACAGCGCCGCCCGCCGGCCGGCGGTGGGGCCGCGCACCGCGGGTGGGCCGGCGC